>JAFIRS010002120.1:0-251299 GCA_018342105.1 Gonioctena quinquepunctata
CCTTTCCTGAGTCATCGTTCACTCATGACTCGTCGTGACAGGCTCCCACAGTGACCTCACTGGTTATCATAGCTTGGAGTTGGTTGGGAAGAGGTCAATTAACTGAAACCACTATGGATCTGTTGCCGACGTTTCAACTTTTATAAAGTCATACTCAGGGCACTACAATAGGGATTGTGAATATTACAAGGGTGAATAGGTCATGACAAATTACATGATAAAAACTTCGAATGAGGTATAAAATACAAACAACCTAAGCTGTAAATGGGTCATATATGAAATTGACATTCATATAGTAAAACAACAGGATACTTACAAGAAAAATAGGTTCCTTGTCGGGATGAAATGTATATTAAAAAGTACATTTACATATACTTGGATTCCTCTTGTTATGATATAAATGGAATTTTGTTAATACATGTCGAAATCGACGGAGAGTTTGCTTCTGAATGGAGGCATACAGTGGAGATTGGAATAGTTTTGTTTTTTTCCTCTTGATTTCTTCCGTTATTTATTAATAAGGTACGTGTAGGAACCATAGGCGTGCATAGTGTGTGATTATTGTGGTGTTTTCAATTTACTTATTATTATATATGAATAGGAGTTGGGTGAAAATTGAGTATCTGTTTTCTTATTAGCATTGTTTTTGTATTCTTTTATTTTTATCATTTCCTGTATACCTCTTTTTCTATAGTTTTTTTGCTTTCCAAAAATTTCTGTATTTACAAAATCGAATTTATGAAGATTTTTTTCTGAGTGTTCGGCAAGACCTGTTTTATTTGTTGTTCATATGAGGTTTTCAGGTCTTATGCTCCATTTATGTTCAGATATTCTAGTTTTGAGATATCGTCCTGTCTGCCCAATATATACTTTGTCACATTCTGCACAAGGAATTTTGTAGATTATTTCCACATTTTTGAATGCAATTTCGAAAGGCACATCAGTAAATACTTTCTTTAACTTCTCTGGAAGACCCGAAATGTATGGGATTTTGTAGCAGAAATTATTTTCATTTGGTAGTTTAATATTACTGGTTTGCTCTTTGAAAAGGAGTTCGTTCATTAATTTTGTTGGATAGTTGTTTTTCAATGGGTATATTTCAATTGCTTCGAGATTTTTTGGCCCAATATCATTTCGAATCTCAAATATAGAGCTCTGCAACTATCACATCCATCTCTTCATCAAAAAAATCTCGAAGAATAAAAAAATGCCTATTGAAAAACAATTTTCCAACAAAATTAATAAAGAAACTCCTTTTCAAAGAGCAAACCAGTTATATTAAACTACCAAATGAAAATAATTCCTTCTACAAAATCCCATACATTTCGGGTCTTTCAGAGGAGTTGAAGAAGGCATTTACTGATGTGCGTTCCAATATTGCATTCAAAAATAAAAACACTGAAAAAAAGTACTTCACCAAGTTGAAATCTAAAACACCAAAACTCGAAAGAGGCATAATCTACAGAATTCCTTGTGCAGAATGTGACAAAGTATATATTGGGCAGACAGGACGATATCTCAACACTAGGATATCTGAACATGAACGGAGCATAAGACCTGAAAATCTCATAAGAACAACAAATAAAACAGGTCTTGCCGAACACTCAGAAAACAATCTTCACAAATTCGATTTTGTAAATACAGAAATTTTTGGGAAGCAAAAAAACTATAGAAAAAGAGGTTTACACGAAATGATAAAAATACAAAAATACAAAAACAATGTTAATAAGAAAACAGATACTTAATTTCTACCCAACTCCTATTCATACCTGATAAGTGAATTGAAAACACCACAATAATCACACACCATGCACGCCTATGGTTCCTACACGTACTTTATCGATAAATAACGAAAGAAATCAAGAGAAAAAAACAAAACTATTCCAATCTCCACTGGATGTCTTCATTCAGAAGCAAACTCTCCGTTGATTTCGATTCGACATTTTCCATTTATATTATAACAAGAGGAATCCAAGTATATGTAAATGTCCTTTTTAATATACATTTTATCACGACAAGAAACCTATTTTTCTTGTAAGTATCATGTTGTTTCACTACATGAATTAATTTACAATTTTAAAACAATTTTTATTCATGTCAATTTTATATATAAATAATTTCATAAGAGATGACCTATTTACAGCTCAAGTTGTTTGTATTTTATACCTCTATTGAGGTTTTCATCATGTAATTTATCATGTACTTAGCTACTCTACTATTCACCCTTGTAATATTCACAATCCCTATTGTAGTGCCCTGAGGATGACTTTATGGAAATTGAAACGTCGTCAGCAGATCCATAGTGGTTTCAGTTGATTGACCTTTTTCCAACCAACTTCAAGCTATAATATAAAAATCGTATGTTCACATTTGCGGAAGCAGGATAAAATTTCGATTCAAGTCTGTTTCTGTGAAACTGAATCACAGAAAATTTGAAATCCTGACCTTCCCTCCGTCGAGAGAATATTGAAGGAGAACGGAGGGAAAGCTTTCGTCAAGTAGTTAACGTAAATTGTGGATTTCAGAAATGGGGAGGGTGCTAATTTCCATTTGGTTTCAATTCAAAATGTATTTCAACTTTCTTCAAGATGTGGAAAAATAAAGTGGGGATGAGAAATAATTGATCCATTTGGTTTCAATTCAAAATGTATTTCAACTTCCTTCAAGATGTGGAAAAATAAAGTGGAGATGAGAAATGATTGAAATAACATATATATATATATATATATATATATATATATATATATATATATATATATATATATATATATATACATATATATCGCCTTTTGCGAAAAATGATCAAGCGGATATAAATCCAGCGAAAGTACCAAACTCTCCAGGATACGAATCAGTTTCTATAGTTTTTGAGGTGTTATTCAATTTTGGAGGCTGAATGGAGCTTATGACTCGGTTGGAACAATCGCTAGTTATATGAAAATGTCGTATTATTCGTAATATTTTCCATTATTACTTTTTCTATGAATCATGAATCAAATATAGAAAAAAAAATATTTTTTTATATTGGCAATATATCCTGATGGATTCTTCTTCTTGCTCACTACATTGGACTATTTCACCAGGTAGGTATCACACTAAGAGTCAGAGATTCACGGCTTGACTTGATATTCAAGCTACTTGACTTGACTTAACTTGAAATCAAGTCAAATTCGAATCAAGTAGTAGTTTTAAATGTCGAGTCAAGTCAAGTATTCATTTATCAACTACTTGAAACATCAAGTACTTCTATCAAGCTTCTTGATTTTTAGCAGTTTTATAAATGATGAAAATAATGAGAATGAACGTTTTATTTATGAAACTTTTATTTATGAAACTTATTGTATAAAAGAACCAAAAATATAAACTATTTTGAAATGGAAACACAAAGTGAATCATAAAACATAACAAAATACAAAATATTAAAAAAAAATGTTTCTTAATATTGAGAAACCTCCAAGCACTGTTTGATTTCATCATTTTCCATCCAGGATTTAAGGCACATGAGGCATCTTATGGATTTGTCGCCTAATCTATTGCTGGTTTTTGTAACAGTCAGAGCAGCTTTGGAGAACTGTCTTTCAACAGGAGCTGAAGTTGCTGGCGTTGATAAAAAATATTTGGCCATTTTGGCCAAGTTTGGAAAAATGTTTTCGTGCCTCTTCCACCATTCTAATATATCTTCAGAACTGTTAGCACGTGGTTCAGACAGGAATTTGTCTATTTCATAACGCCAAGCCATATCATTCGCTCGATTTCTTAAATGAACTTAGGAGATCGATGTCAAACTCACTGTATTTTTCCTCTGAAGATGAAGATGATGCTGTTGTGCTCTGTAGACCTGGCTGAACATATTTTGTTTTGAAAATTTTTTCAAAGTGTTCGACTGCTTCCTTTTCCCAGTCTTTTGCCCAACTTGTATTGAAGAATAATTCCACTTTATGCCGGGGATCTAAGATTGATACAACACAGTACATCCAGTTGGTTCATTGGTAATGTTTGATGATTTTATCTTTAGCCGCTTGAATACTGTAAATTAATTTTTCATCAGTCTCATTTCTACTTGGATCATTATCGAGTTCAATAGCCCATTGTTCTAATTGAACCAGGAGCATATTTATACCAATTATCACCATCGGAAGTGTCCAATATGCTTCACCCTCTAATGTTTTGGAAATTGTCTTGAAACTGTTCAGATATTTACAAACTCGATCTATTATCGACCACTCCGTGTCTGTAGGCTTCAAAGTTTTCATATTTTCTGTGTTATCACAAATAATGTTTATAGATTTTTTCATATTGAGGCCCCATCGTAGCATATCCAAAGTTGAATTCCATCTTGGTATGACATCTAATTTTGGCATAGCCATTGTTAAATTCAAAGTAGTGCAAAATTTTTCGAAATCGTTGCGCAGATTCTCAGAATTTTTTAACTTCTTTCCAAGACAATGTTTTTTTTTTTATTGGAGATAGCGAATTTAGATCTCCAGTTATTTCATCACGGTCCGATAGGGTAGCATCTGTCTCTGTCTCTCAAAACTCAGAATTCGAATCAAGTATTTTTATAAAATCTCTTGCCCCCAAATTTAAAATATGCGCAAAACATACGAAGTGACTATTTTCAGGGTCAATGTCGGAAATAAAGCCTATACTCAAGCTCATTCATAAATGTGAAATTGCTGTTTGTATTGTCGGTTGTAATTCCTTGCACAGAATTTGTAAAATCGTAGAATTCCAATGTATCAGCAAAAAGCTTCGCTATCCAACTGCCAGTATGTTGTTCATGCGCCGAAACAAAATCCAAAAGGATGGCATGCAGTTTCCAATTATTATCAATGAAATGAGCAGTAATTCCATAGTATTCTTTTATACTGAGAAAAGACCAACCATCTATTGTCAATGAGATTTTTGATTTATATTTCTTTAGTAAACTTTTGAGGGTATTCTGTACTGACCCGAACATATCCATTGCCAAATTATTCATTTTATTCCTACCAGGCAAAATTGCCTTGAGATTTAAGTACTTATAAACTTGTAAACTTATTTCGTCCGAAAAAATTGAACGGTAGGTACTTTTTCACCATATACTCCACAAGTAGCTTTTGAAACTCATCTTGCTGGAAATCCTGAAAATGTAGAAAAAATCAAATTAATATATAAATATATTAATGTATTTACGAATTATAATTTTTGAAAAGTAGTAATAAGTAGTTTTTGTTTTAAGAAGGTAATATTATTTTTCTACGACCACATCACCCGAAAATAACAAAATTCCCACTCTTTGGTTGTTCATAAACTACTAAATTTCACACGTGCGCAGAAATATTTCCACATATGTGGGGAAAAAACCATGTTCGCACATGTGTGAAAAGTAATGTTGACATCAAAATATTTTCCACACATGTGTGGTAAATATTTTCCACACACGTGCAGGAAATAAAGAGTAATAATTACAAAATTCAATACTAATCTCGAAGAAAATGTATTTTGTTCGTAGGAAAAATAGTGTACACAACTAGTGAGAAAGTGATTCTCTTACACTCGTGAGATTTTCTCACTCGGCTATCGCCACGTTCAACAACATTCTCACTCGTGTGGAATGTATCACCTTCCACACTAGTTGTTCAGCGATAACCTGGCTAAAGGCTGATTATTGAGGGATTTGCATTGTTTGGTTGCAAATTCCGCTACACAGTGGGTGGCATATAGGCAGCAGCGCAGTCTATGCAATCTTAATATATACAATATTTTCTATACCTGCTTTTGAAGATAATAGATAATAGAAAATAACTTACCCTTTCTTTTGTAGTACTGCCACTACCACTTAGCCAACTTAAAATCGTACTTTCCTTATTGGTATTGGTGCTTGCAGAGGAACTTGCACGGGAAGTCGAATGTTCTAATTTCCCAAAAATTTTTTCATAGATTTTAGTATGTTTGGATTGCAAATGCTTTTTTAATGCAGGTGTTCCACAATTTTAATTTTTAGTACGGTGGGTTTCGTTGTGCAAAGCGTGCATTTCCCTTGCTTATCAGTCTTTTTCGTACTCTCGGATCTTGTTCAACGGTGAAATAATCTGTGACTTTTTTCTTTCCATTAATCTCAGTTTTTTTGTGTGCCGGCTCTTGCACAAGTTCACGATCTTCGGATTGAGAAATATTTTCCTCTAACACATATTCTGACTCGCTGGCCTGATTCCATTATTTCCGATGAATTAATAATTTTTTTCTGCAGGGCACAGGTTTAAACACTTATGTAATTTTGTGATGTAACAAGTCACACACTTGGACAAAACTACCATTCACTTAGGGCGTGTATGTATGCATAATAAGCAAGATTGCGCGATTGATTCAGTCAGCTCGGAGCTCGGGGAACCCCTGAATTTTGTCTAAGCGCGAGCGAGCTTGCAGAAATATACGCCGTGCGACACGTGCGTATCAAGATCAAGTAATATCACGTAGCTCGATTTCAAGTCAAGTAATAAATATCTCAAATCAAGTTAAGTCAAGTATGTAAATTGTCACGAGCTTGATTTTCAAGTCAACTCAAGTAGTTTGTTGAAATATCAAGCTACTTGACTTGATAAATCTCTGCTAAGAGTTGTGAGTGTGAATTATTTTTGTATGCTTGGAAAAAGCTGTGCATAGTCCTGAGGAGAATTGTTTGTCTCTGCTTCGAAGAGACTACTGATTAGTCTTGAAAGAGTCCGGAGACTCTGGAAGGTTTGGTTCGTTCGTTAGCCGTAGTTGCAACCCTATCATTTTTATTCGTTGCAGCTCAATCCCCCCATCCAACAGTACCAAAAATTCATCGACAGGACTCATGGAACTTGGGCTGATACGATTCTCATACACAGATGAATTATGAAGAGTGTTGTAGGAACTGTCCCTGTCGATGATTGGAAGAAAGTGACCAAATCAATAAGCAACCATCGAATTTATACAAATTTAGAAGTGGGGCTTGGCGCGCGAGGGTAGCTATACACGGAAGTGTATGTTGTAGGTACTACCAACGCATAGTCCAATCAATAACAGGTGACACTGACCGCTAAGTGGTCGAAGAAAAAAACATATATTCACAATCAGAAGCGTATGTTTCTAAAAATCATTCAGACACTGAGCGCCCCGCGGTTATACGTCTACCTAATAATTAAATCAGTTCATGGCAGAGGATTGAATCAGATCGGGTTTCAATTCTACGGTCGCTAATCCGCGAATCTAACTGTTTCATAATGCAATTTTTCAGGGTTCCATCGCCTATATCATACTAGGATGATGTTGCATCAAAGACCACTATGAATTGAGGTTAGGAATGGTATGTATGCATAATGCTTGCGATTGAATTGAAATTTCTTGGGGAATACCCATGACAACAACAGAGCAGCAAGTAGACATGAGTAGTTTGCGCATCATCCGTGACGAAAATGATTTGAAAAAACTCATTGATTGGTTCTTTCTACAACTTCATTTCCGGAGGAATGACGAAATGTTGGATATAAGCACTGTCATCGTCGGAGATTGAGAAATAAATCGATTATCACAATTCTTATGAAATTAGTATTCTGGCCATCTCTAGAATAATTGGCAACAAGTTCGACGCCGTGAAATTCAAACGTTCAGATAAGGTTCTTTCTGTTGCAGTTATCAACAGCAATATCGAAATTGAAGACGTTGTTAGTCCCATTGATCCACTATTGTTTCTTCAAAAAATATGTGCTGCTTAACAATCAGACATAGAGCTGCAGAAATATTTTCAAATCGAACTGGTCCCATTTCCTCCAGGTCTGTTTAGGAAAGAGAAATTTCTCAGACAAAATCCACAAAATGCTCACTCTACAAAGCTTTCATGCCTATAAATGTTATTTGTGTGACATAGAGTCATATGGCATGGCAACGAATCGTTTGCATCGATCTGCAGAAACTACGTACAGTACGTGCAAAAGGCATAACAGTTCTACCACAGTCCTTTCAACGGGTACCCAATTCACGCAGCAAAAGTACAAACTGTGCAGTCGATGGTTTCAACTGCTTCGCAAGAAATATTCTTCACGTATGAAACAAAAAGTATTCGCTTGATTTCTCTGCTAATGAAAAAGCTTGAGAATTATAATCTCATAGTTAAACAGACTACAGAAGATGCTGACACATTAGTTGTTAATACGGCGACCAGTATGTCCGCATCGGTTGATTTGGTATTCATAGTAGGAGAAGATATAGATCTTTCCGTTCGGCTCACAGCACTGGCGAAATCCCATCAGAACATTCACCTTCACAACCCAGGCGAAGGAAAAATTGTTGAGAAAAATACTCCCCTCGAAGTTTCAGTATGGAGAATTAGTGGCGGACAACATATTGTTTTTGCCTGCGTTCAGCGGATGCAACACAACCTCTGCTGTTTTCAATGTAAAAAGAATTTAATTCATAAAAACACTTGAAAAAACGAATATTCAAGCCTACCTGAATAATCTTTCAAAAAAACGAAACGCAGACGTCGAAGTTATTGCTGCTGCGAAAAGAAGTTTTTTTTCCCAAAGAAGACTCCATCACTTTTGGCTCCCTATGTTATGAAAATTCCGCAAAATCCGCGACGAAGAGTAAATTCGATCTTGCTGCATCACATCCTGCAAGAGAAGTCGCGAGGCAACATTCTTTCCGAACCTACCACCAAGTTCAGGCTTGGTATGATATGAGTACCCAAGACTCCAGAGCATGTGGTTGGGAAAACTCCAGTGGAAACAACAGCACCCGAAGTTATCCTGCAGTTCATTTCATGCAAGTGCAAGAAAGGGTGCTGTAAAGCCGTGTAGGAATGTAGGACAACAGACTTGAAGTGTTCTGTTATCTGCACATGCTGGCATGGAGACGCGTGTTGAGAGAGCGCAGATATTTTTGATGGCTCCAGAGGAAAATGTGGAGATAATGACGAGCGTGAAGACCTGACCATTGCTAAGTTATTGGCACACAAGTTTGAAGGAGACAACGAAGATTAAAATTTGGAAGAGAAGGACATCTGCAAGAAGAAATTGATATCAGTGAGCCTAGAACACCTGGGGCATCGAAACGGAAGAAGAGATATCTGTAAATAACGAATCGTTGATTATGCCCATTGGATATATCACATGAAAAAATGCCCAATCTCACTCCACCTCATGAATGTGCAGAAATGAGTTAAAAACGGTACTATTTATTGAATAATCGGTATTTACTGAAAAATTTTGCGATTCTTCAAATTGTAGAAATTTGCTGAGCTGGACCCCACCGTAACTCGTGAACAATTAAGCTGATTGGGAGATGTTTCAAAAAAAAGTTGCAGAGAATTTCATGTCCTAAAATTTGTGTAATCGTATTGTTATCTATTTTTGACGCAGGTGGTGCTGGAAAAAAGATATTCTCGAAAAACTGGTTTTCGGTTTCATTTTCTCAATATGGTGGCGCGGGTGGCTGTCGCTCAAGGTCGAAAATTCGAAATATTAAATTAGAACACCGAACAGTACGAATCTATCAAATTAGAACTCCCGTTCCTTTTCCAAGACATAACCCACTCATTTCCTGGCCTATTATGGTCTTTGCCCGTCTCAATGAATTCGGTAGGATTCATGTAGGGTAGTGTATTTTTTGGGGGAGTCAAAAAACATATTTTTTCACTACTCCATCTCGAGAAAAGGCAACCAATCCATAATTTTTATCATTTGCAACAATTATATTTACAAATTTGAATCTCGCTCCTCGGACTCCATATTATGAGAAATAATACTATTGCGGAAGACATCGAATACTCTATTCAAATAAATTGGTCGATCAATCAGCAGTCAATTCAGTTGAACTGTCACTTCTCTCGAATACTTCCGTGCTGACCTCGATGAAGTTGCGTGGTTTGATGGATTTTCAATAACTACACTAATTTTTGTTCGATACCATTGAGAAAAAAATGCATACCAAGCATATTACAAGCTTTTACCATCACCACCCTGTGTCTAGGCCGTCGGCGGGGAGAGGGGAAGGGGCGATCTTAGACACCGCTAAGTAAAGTCCAGGTGCCCTCTCGGTAACAACGCGAACGGAAACTCGTCTCACGTTCACACGAATAGCGAGTTAGAAGCCTGATGAGGCAGAAACCCATTAGACGTTTCAGGAGCTTTCTGACGCAAGAGAAATCTTGCCTATATTTGAATTCTCTTGTTGACATGGGTACCCAGTTGATGAGGGAACCCCATCGCTTGCGATGCTTCATCAACAGGTGTTGGCCTCTTGGGGGTAGGGTGCTAGGTACCGTAATTCGGTAGAGGAATGGGAGTATTTTGTCTGTGGGTTCAGGCGAATGCATTTTTCGAACTCGGCGGGAAGCGGCGCTTAACCCGCTTGGGCATTGACATCCCAGAGCCTATCTCATCAGGCAGCCCTGTTGTGGCTGTAATTATTCGGTAGCTGGGATCAGCTAGCGTGTTAATCCGGCGTATCCGGATTCTCCTGCATCCTTATGCCTCCCAGTGGGTACTTCCTCCGTTGGATTGGTCGTATGGTGGGAGGTGCTTGGATGTTCATCCAAAGCACGTTTTTTTTTTCAATGTTCCTATGTGTGTTATCAAATCTCACATGTTAAATTTGACCCACTTCTAGTAGTCCGATTAACGTGGAATTTAGCAGGTGTGCATAGTTCCCGTGACAATGCATTATGGAAAATTATTATCAGAGAAAGAAACAAAATAGCGGCTTCAAGATGGCGGACGAGATTTGTGTTCATGGTCCGATTCAATGGAGTCAAAATGGCGGCTCCAAGATGGCCGACAATCTCTGTGATTATGGTCCGATTCTACTCGAAATTGGTATGTGGTGGTTTTTGTAGTCGGAGATTATGAATATTTTGTCAAAATTCACGAATTCAAGATGCCGGTTACAAGATGGCGAAGGAGTTCTGTAATTACGATTTGATTCGATTCCAAATTGGTATATAGGGGTTTTTGGGATGAAAGATCATTAATTTTTTGTCAAAATCCATTGAATCAAATTGACGGCTTCAAGATGGCGGACGATCTTTGTGATTAGGGTCCGATTCTATTCAAAATTAATATGTGGAGGTTTTCGGGGTCGGAAATTATGAATTTTTTGTCAAAATTCATAAATTCAAGATGGCAGACGAGTTCTGGTATTTTGGTCCAATTCTATTGGAAATAGGTTTGTACGAGTTTTTAGGGTCGGATATTATGAATTTTTTATCAAAATTCATAAATTCAAGATGGCGTCTACAAGATGGTGGACGAGTTATGGGATTATGGACCGTTTCCATTCAAAATTGGTTTGTCGGGTTTTCTGGGGTCGGAGAATATTAATTAGTCAAAGATTATTGATTCTTTGCAAAATTCATGAAATGAAGATGGAGCTCCAGGATGACGGACAAGTGAAGCTTGAGATAGTCTCCCCATTGAAGAACTAGATAGCTCAGAATTTACAGGAAAAAGGCCTTATAAAATGCATAGTTTGAAGCGTACTCACTAAAAAGCACCGAACAATTTTTTTAAGGACAATATTTTATTCAAATGCGCTGAAATGTAAAAAATAATTGTTTTGGATATGTGGCGTGGGTTATTCCGTGAGTTATAGATTCGAAAGCTTGTCGCTTTTATATTCGAACTGAAAACTTTGCACAACAAGCTCTTGAATCTAGAACTCTCGGAATCACCTACGTTGTATTCTTTAGCGCATATGAATAAAAGCTTGTCTTTAAAAAGGTTTTTTATTATTTTTTTCAATAAACTTTATGTAGCTGGAAATACGGTTTTTGGATACATTTTCAGTTAGCTGCACTTTACGTTATTCCTGCAAATGTAACCTGAAATATATTACGTTTGGTTGAATTTTCGTCGAACCTTTTGCAAGTAAGCAGGGGGAGGGGGAGAATTATTGAAAGCCGCACTGTATATGTGGTATATAGATGTAGGTATATGGCATGTTGAATTTCACATCCAGGAATTGCAAGTGTTTCCTTATAGCTTCGACTAGCGGGTTATTAGCAGGCAGACAGTAGTGCCAAACACATGGTTGTGTTTCACGAATAATAATAATGATTATTTCAAAAAAAAAAACAGTTATTCCGTTGCATAGTTGCATTATACAACCTCCATCAACAGCGGTACATCGAATTTAAATATACTTTGTGTTCATGCCAACCCCTATAAAGAAACTTTCTGGTGTGAAAACTGGATTTCCAAATCCAATTAGGGTGCTTCCAAAATAATTTGATTACAACTCCAATTTGATTGTATTCAAATGCGGAATGTGAAGAGGGCTTATAGAAAATCAAAAAGCTGTTTATCTATGCAAACATTTCAATATTTGCTTCAGTTTGTATTCCATTGTTCAAGAAACTACTACTACATACTAGTGGAAATGGAATTACTTGAACATTTTTGAGAAATAGATGAACGACAAGAAAAAAACCATTTGAGGTTGGAGAAAATTCCGTGACAAAACTCGAGAAATCTGAATAAATCTCATTCGATTACTGTCCGACAAAAAAAAAACAAATATACTGATGAACTCACTAGATCTTGAGGAATTCTAAAATTTTCTAGTGAAATTTTGAAATAACAATACTAATTTCTATCAATCAACTCCTAATCATCACTCAATTGAGAATCATTCCAAGTCTGTATTGAAAATAACACATATAATTGACTTTATACAATATTTAATCGACGAAAAAAAGGAGGAGGTTTTCAAATCGACACGTATGTTTTTTATGTATGACTAGGCATAACTCTCAGATAGAGTATACCTCGCGGTTTGTTTCATTTGTTTGAGAGAAAATTCACTCCTAAGGGTACGAAAATAGAGGATGGTCGATTGTTGACCCACTGAATTCTTACCTGCTAATCGATTCTACCACGCATAACTTTGTACTAGTTCATCTAATTTAGATGATTCTCTCTCAATCATATAGGGTATACCCCGAAGTTGTTCTCATTAGAATAAAAAAAAATCTAAGGGTAGGAAAATAGGAAATGATTGATTTTTCACCTGTAAACCGATTCTGTTGGCATACATATGTAGTTCTGACGGAAGATAGTCAAGAAAACTCATCCACGGTTCACAGCAGCTACTTTGTGCTTGGGGAAATAATATTATATAAAATATTATTACAGCCTGAGTATTTCAAAAGTAATCATAAATTGGAAAGGTAGTTTTTGGTATATTTTTAGCTACTCGAATTTTTTTTTTTTTTTTAACAAAATATTAAACCGGCACAAAAAATTAGAAGCGAAAAATCCCTCTTAGCCATCCCTTTGCCATCATTTTACGCTTTGAGTTATTCATTTGCTCGTTTTTTTTGGCGACTATTTGAAATTAATTTTCTCAGTGTAGGAGCATAGTTATCGAGACTCTAATGGTTCATTTTATTTTCACTTTTCAGTTTCTTTTTCCGTCGGTGTAGTTTTTTATTGGGTTATTGCATTCTCATGGATCGCACCCAACAACTTTTTTATGATGATGGATAATTCAGTTTCGATAGAAATATATGAAAATCTGCACAAATCAGTAATTTGCAATTCATCCCTTCAACATGCAACATCACAAATATTGTTGGATAACACTGAAAAAAGAACTCAATTTTCAGTGGAATTAATGAACAGGTTCTATTTATTCTATGATTTCTGGATACGAAACTAACTTTTTTCAATGGAGTCCTTGAGCCAATTATATTTCTGATGGAAAATAAGATCAGTGATTCATCTAGAAAAAAGATTGATTTATAATGGAAGTTTGCGAAAACCGAGGGTGTTACGTGAATGAGTTAGTCAACAAAGGATATGAAGCCACCGTTGCATGCATCACAGTTCGTAAGTCTGGCAGGAAAGGTAATTAACTTATAGTCGAGTGCAAGGAAAGTGGCATTTGTGAAAGGATGCAAACTGGTTGCACGGTTATGATGTGCTCTAAAAGCTTTTCAGTAGTCGTTTAGCTCTTGAGTTATTTTGTGGGATATTTTGATGTTATGGATATCATGTTCTGAATAAAGGCAATAGATTGAAAATGCATTGTCTGATGGGGAAGAGAAGATTAATTGAACACATTGATTGGATACCTATCAATATTCCTAACTACTCAATATTAGCAGACCCTGAACTTTCCATGCCATTTCGAGACGACCATATTTTGGGTGGATTTTCCTTTGTATTTGTTCTATACTGACAAAAAAAAAATCTGTTACCTGAGTTTTCGACCCAATGAAACTGTTTTTCAAGCTGTATTATATCTGAACCACTTCCTATTCGAAAAATGATCCTAAATTGATTATCTCTTCAGATTCAGCATGCTAATTGAATTAAAAATCCACTAAAATGCTGAACCACCAACTTTTGGTGGATGACATTGTGAAAAATATTTTCCTGAAGAAGAAAATGAGATGAAGAGAATGGATTTATGGTCAACATTCCAATCGAGATGGATTTTTTTTCTTGGATATTCAAACAGTTTGCACTATAACAATTTGGCTCTTCAGGGATAAAATCCCAAGCGAACCCTACATCTACGAATCATGAACGTAAAAAATACGCTCAATCAAATTCGTGACGAGAAGGGTTGCGGATACAAGAACTCATGAATGTCATCTCTTTCGTCTGCTTGAACACGACTGGGCAATTAGAGCTAGTATTGGATTTGATACCAGAATCGTGATTCCGAATTATTAGAACTTGCTGAATTTCTTGGATCAAAAGTATATGATGTTTCAAATAAGATATAAAGTGCGTTCATAAAGTGTGGAAACGATCCATCATCTTTCGGAGGTGAAGTTCGGACAGGTCGATTTTGTATTTTAGTTTTTCACCTTTCGAAAAAAGATATGACGTAATCGATTTATTTTTAAATAGAAAGGGTAAATTTTCATATCAAAATTTGAAAGCCCATATTTTTCTGAGTTCAACCATACCACATACGTCATATGTAACACTCCAAGTATACTGAGTATAAAGGAAACATGTTATTCATCATTCATTTTGCAATGAAAACCTGAGAATTATTCAGTAGTTAGTACGAGTATATTGCCAAACTTGAGTAGGCTATGGTAACATCTGAAAGCCCTAAGCAACCAGACAATGAATTCTCAGTTACCATTGCATATGTAAGGAAGGTTTCTATGTGAATATTTCCCTTGTACCCTATCATTTTTGAGTTACGTAGCCAGCTCTTAGACTATGATGTTGGTCGAGCGGATGCCAAATTGAATGCAACCCTGAAACTGTATAATTTGTATGGGCCCGGTATGCAGACAGAAGATTTTGGTAGAGAATCACAAAAATACACTTACTACAGTGACTTACTTTAGGCCATATCCTCGGGACTGGTAGGAATCTGGATTATTCTAGCACTTTCACTTTATACTTTTTATTCTGTTTTCTTACAGACTCATTACTTTCCCAGTAATGCATGTAATTTCTACTCAATGATTCCAGTTTTTCCTCTCAGTATTATCTCAGTATAATTTCAGAAATTATACAAAAATTTGAGCTTATCAACTGAAATAATGATGAATTCAAGCTCTCCTCAAAGAAATTTCATGTGGCACTAGACACCTCGATTTCGCACTGAAATACTAGGTTTTCATCAGAAACAATAATCATTTGCCGAATTGCTGTCTTTCAATTATAATGTTAAATTATTGAAACGAATAATATTGAATAATTTAAATCAACTGGGAAATTCAGATTGGCAAAGCCTGTCTCTACATAACCAAAGCAATATGCCTTAGAAAAATGGTAATGTTGGAAAATCTATAACGGAACTGAAGAACTGAGTAACCATAAATTCTCCAATCCCAAAATATCATCCTCACAGACATCGCAATCATACTCTCCCAATAATATAGTCCAGTCATTATGGGTAATGAATGTGTATGGTATCATTCGATAAAATATTTTCCCTTCTAGCCACGGAATATCTTCATGCGATATTTCAGTGCTTACGAGTTGATAATCGATGAATCCGATGAACAACAATTCTCAATCATGTATTTTTTCATTCCTAACAAAATTTTCTGACACTCATCCATTATTACATACCTTCAACTTGAGTACCTTGTATGGCATTTCTTACGAATAAAATAATGTATTTCCTCATTGACTTTTGGTGATTCTAATCAACTGATCGTGTATTGTTCTACCCTGTTTCACTGGACTAACCAATCGTGGTCATATTCCATGGGTGCATTTCTGAGCAAAAACATCGCAATAACTAACACCATACAATGGTTCACAATTTGTCTGAGAGGTAGTCCATTTAGGGCTCTTGGAAAAAAAAAACAAATGTATATTTCTGAGGAACTGTGAGTTTCGGTGAATTTTAATAAAAATAATTTGTATTCGAATGGTCAACATATGTTCTGCTACAATACTGGGATAATGAATACTCACCATCTTTGTGTGTAGGTTTCAGATCTACAGCAGATTTTATAGCAGAAACTGTTGAAGTAAACCTAAATTCCCTCCTGAAACAAATTGATTGCCCTCAACATATTATGAATTCATCATCATAAAGTAACACTATTATTTTTGATAAATCGCAACTCTTCGTTCTTGAAATAGGAAATTCTAATTGAATTCAGGGTAGTTTTGTTACCTTGCATGTCTTTCCCATTGTGTGATATATAACACAATCATTCAACCGTGGTCCGCCTTATATACATATCTTTGAAAAAATGACCTAACCAATCCGTGAGCAAGAGTGATAATTGTGATACAATCCACTGTGGCTGGATGTCTCCTTTCAATATGCTGTTGAAGTAAACTGTAAGGAAAGTTCAATGAAAAAAAATGCTATAATCCTTGAGAATCTGCACAAATTTTTACAAAAATAGAAAGACAGTGAAGACATGTAACTCAAATAGTTTCTGGCTGCATGTACTGGGCCTGAAAGCCAAAAAGAGGCATTTCTCATTCATTTCACCAAATATTAAAATTAATTTTCCCTGTGACCAACAACCGTCTCGAGATATTTGAGATGTGTCCTAAAAACTGCCATTTCGTTTCATTTCTTGTTTCAATGCTTCTATTTTCCATGTTGGGTGGTATTAAAATATACCTAAAGGCAACATCTACTCATAATAATATGCCCAATAGGCATCCCAGTGGCGCATGCGTGTATTTAGGGAAGCATATTCTGATTGTCTCGTCTCAAAATCGATATACGTTGGTTTTCAAAGATATCATTTGCAGTTGGTCGATTTTGTTATTCTGTAATCGGTTGGTAAAGTGGGAAAACATGACAATAACAGTGGCGTTCTTGCTTATTCGATGAATCAGTATATTGGGATTATTGAAAAATGCTATTTATGAAGTGAAAACAAAGACCCAACCTATGACTGGTAAAATTACCCCAAATTTTTCACTTTGTAGTTATTAATTGATGTCCATTTCATTACAGGCGTATCCTCCAAAAGCTGAATTATTGATACAGTCACTAACAACAAAACTTCTTGAGAAATCCAGTCCAGTATTGAAAATTTGAGATAGTGGTGTTCTACGGTTTAATTCGTATCACAATATGTCAAAACTAAATTCGGAATCAGAACTTCATGAAATATTTATTTGAATTCACATTGCAAACTCCAAATCACACCATTTATGAATCAAAAACTATATATATCTTATGAAAATAAACACCGTTTGGTGTTATTTTCATAAATTCAATCATGAAAGTGATCAGCTTTTATATTTTCAATGCGACTATCAATGTTATGAACGGCCCCTATTCACACGAATATTTTATCTTCAAGATATACACCTAGTAATGAAATTGATGACCAGTGTTCTTTCTGACACCCCTGGTATGGAGTATTTGAAATAAAATTGACATTAACAAAGTTTTCTCAAGATTCACTGTTAGCGCCTCCACTATTTCAGTAGCGCAACCTATTTCATACTGCACCTTGAATACAAAACAAAACAAAAATTATAAAAAAACATGTTTGAAGACAAGATTTTATACAAATGCAATAGAAGACAAAAAAAATTATTTCGTTGTTTGATCTAGGTTTTTCTGTGAGTAACAGATTCAAAATCTTGCCGTGCATCATTACCTCTATTTTGTATCCGTGGCAAGCTTTTAAATCTGTTACTCACAGAATAACCTAGATCAAATAATTAAAAAAATTAAATTTTCCTGTTCAGTGCATTTGTATAAAAGCCTGTACCTAAAAATGTTTTTTTTTATAATTTTCATTCTCAGTTCTGTTTTTATTAACAACTAATAGAAACTTGTTTTCATTTTTTTCTTTCGTTCATTAATTTTTTATTATTTATGATGTTGAATAGCTAGTTTAGTAATTTCTATTTGATTATTTTTTGAAATCATAATCTCCGACCCCAAGAACCCCAAAATCGGACCATAATCACAGAAATTGTCTGCCATATTGAAGCCGCCATTCTGTTTTTTCCCTAACAAAAATGTGTTAATGCATAGTCACCAAAATTATGCACACCTGCCAAATTTCATATCAATCGGACGATTAGAGGTGGGTCAAATTTAACTTGCAGGATTTGATTGCAGACACACAGACAGACACCGAGACAGGTGAAACTCAATAAGAGCTTGTGAAAAACCTGAGGTCCGAAGATCGCGTGTTTCAAGTACAGTTTTAATCAATCAAAATGCATACAGAAAGTGTAGACTGCTCAAAAGATATACAGCATTCAATGCTTTAAATTGAAATTGAATTTTAATGAAGTGGGTAATATTCCTAACCCATATTCTGGCACAGTTAGACTATATCAACGCGTGTCACATATAGAATCTTTGACCGCCGCTCCACTTCAGAATATTCGTTTGAGCCATAACCTTATGAGATTTCAAAACGGCTCCATAGATCACCTCCGATAACTTGCATTTCACCCTCGTTTTCCATGGATAGAATTCTGTCATATTGTGATGCTTGGCAACCTTGTGCATTTTCCGTCTGCCCCTGTACCCTGCTTCCTGGCCACTGTCAAGTGCCACTAACGCTAAAAAACAAACACGTAGCACCTACGCACTTGGAATTCAGACCAATCAATAGATATTTTTTTGTGACAAAAATACTACAAGGTAACCAACTGCGCCATCATACAAAAAACGGTCCGTAGTAATATCCAGTTATGTTTCCTACTCGCAAGTGTCATTTTTAAAGTTGTTATAAACATTTAAATGCAGAATATCAGTATTTTTCTTGTTTTTTGCTTGTAACATGGAACTAATTTAGATGGACAATTTGTAGAAAATCAAAATGTAAAGAAAATGAGCCTTAGCACGACTCGATCGAATTATTACTTACGGAGAAAAATTGGAAAACCACAGAAAATCAGCATTTTTTTTTCAATTTCATTTCTACGCCACTATTTGAGATGCAGTGCAGGCTTTTCACAAAATAGTGGTGATATAATATATACTTTTTGTGTGAGAAATTGAGGCGCTATCGGAGCATTGGTTTTGGCATAATTGCAATCTGAATTTTTTAATGCACTTTTTTGCAGCAGACCTGGATGCTCCATAGGTGGTCCAATTCCAATTTTTCTCGATGATTTTGAGAGAAGAAGTATAGTACTACAAAACATCCATTCTCGTTTTGTGTTTAAATAATGCGAAATAGGCGAGAAATACTTGCAGACATGACTGAAAACGGGCGAGTGCACGAAAGCGACTCAGGAGTGGGGGTTGAGCAGCAGCTTCCCCGCGACTGCTGCTCTACCCCCATTACTCAGCCGGTTTGACGCACGCGCCCATTTTCGGTAATGTTTTCAATTATTTCCCACCTATTTTGCAGCATTTTAATGCAAAATGAAAATTTACGTTTTGTATTCCTAAACTTCTACCCAATTTCTCACACATATAGTACATATCAATCAGTACTATGTCGTGGAAAGCCTGCACTGCAGCTCAGAAAGTGGTAGAGTAATAATTTTTTTTAAACACTGATTTTTTCTTGATTTTTCGGTTTTTTTCCTTCACTAATAATCTGATCGAGTTGCGCTAAAACTTATTTCCTTTGTATTCCAATTCTCTAGAACTTGTCATCTAGATTGCTTCATTAGTTTTCATGTTACAAGCAAAAAACGAAAAATAATAAGAGTCTTATGCATTCAAATATTTATAACAAATTCAGCAATGACACCTACGAGTAGGACACATAACAAGATATAACAACCGTCTTTCGTATGATGGCACAGTTGGTTTCCTGGTAGTATTTTTGTCACAGAATCAATAGAGCAGAAAATCTCTATTGATTGGCCTAATTATGTTCGAAAAGAGTTTATGTCGTGCATTCCTGCAACATGAAGTGTACAAAAATTGTTCACAATAGTACGGAGAAATTTATTATTTATTGTGGCTGACGAAACCGAATCCGATTGAATTTTATGTGCAAGTGAGTATATTATTCAGTTTTGTCAATAACCTGTAGATGAAAGTCGTTGGTACGTTACGCATTACTGTTTTGCAGAATGGGGGTCTCCTAGTTATAGACTATATTTTATGAACACGCTGATCTGTATACTTACGAGGTGAGTTTTACTAAATATACCTGTAAAATGTAGTAATAAAATACAACAACGATAACCACACTCCCTACAAATTCAACGCGGAAAATGGTATGGGCTGATTTCAATCGGGACAGTAAATTCGATCTCCGATCTGTTTTGGTCATCTGTGCAATTCAGGTCAGCTGTCATGATATTCTGAACCAACTCTAACATGAATCCCTCTCAGTCATCCGAATTTTAAAAAATATATTTCTTGACGGGTTATTTCATTTTTTCAGTTATCTCTGAAACCTTAGGATACAGTGTGTTAACAGGAGAAAAAGTTGCATTAGTAACCAAATGAAAACATTCATGAAACTCAATATGAAAGCCAATATAATTTTCTGTTTTGCTAAAAACCCATTAATTTTTTTCTACTAACCCTACTCTGATTCCCAGGAAACGTTTTTCAATCCACAAATAAATGGTGAATATCTGGCCAATCGCTTTAGAACAGAAATAAGGATTTTCAAAGAACAAAATCATAGCACACCACAAAAACAGAGAACAGTTACTCTGGTCACAAAAACCAAGCATGTTGAGAAAACTGAAGAGCTCCAGAGGCAGTGGCGGTTCTACTATACCGCGAAACCCCGCGGCGCGGGGTGGCCGGATGTTACGGGGGCCCGGAGGACCCACGCGGAAGTGGTAACAATATGTTTGAAATTATTATTCTATTCTGATAACGCGAATATATTCTGTAGTAACTATTACTATTGTGAGTGAGTTGCATTGCGAATAGGGGAAGGAATGGTATGGTATAGTTGTATAGTAGTTAGTATATAGACTGAAGAAAAATGAGTAAAAGGTAAGGAAATTATATATCACATATAATTGATATTAAGATGAATAACGATACAAACATACCTAATCCTTTCAGTATGGAAAATGTTAACCAAAGTTTGAGCAGTGGGGCTTCAAAGAGAAGGAAAAGGAAAAGACTTAAAGAAGAAAAATCGAAATTACCTAAAATCACAACAATCTTGATAGACTGTAGTGGAACAACAGGTGATACAAAAAAAATTTCTATTGAACGTGCAATCTCGGTGTCAGAAGTACCGAAAACTGTTTTGTTGCCTGATAAATCTACTGAGTTCACGGAAGGTAACGGATATTCTGATGAAGATTTTTAATGTTCGATTTTGAAAGAAGCCTATCTAAACGATTTGGGCCATTTCGAAAATCGGACACTCACCGATAAAATTAAAATGTTCATTGTTAACCAAGGACATTCTCAGCCAGATCTTCAGTTTCCGAAAGATGACAGTAATAGATCATTCTCAAAATTTTATTATTCTCAAACAAACCATGCTGGTATCAGCATTCAAAGAAAATGATTATGTTATTCGCCAAAAAATAACGCGGCACATTGTGAACCCTACTGGTTATTTTCAAAAGTCAAAAAGTCATCGTTTCAAGATGGAACTAAGGATTGGCAGGGACTTTCAAAAAAATTGAAGGTTCATGCTCAATCACAGAACCACGTATCCTCATGTTTCATTTATAATCAATAGAAGAGTAAAAAGGGTATGATAGATGAGGCCTTGATGGAAGATGTTTCAGAGGAAAGAAATTTCTGGAAAGAAGTTCTGCACAGGATTATTGATATCACTCTAGCTTTGGCTGAAAATTCTTTATCTTTGTTGGCTGTGAAACTAAGATATATTGATATAATCAAAAGTCTCACTAAAATTTCACTGATTTCAAGAAAAACAGAAGAACGAAGTCACGCCATCAGCCTACTGAAAAGTCTAGAACAATTTGAGTTCATTTTTATACTAACTATGTGTTCTAAAATACTGGAAAATGCTAACATAGCATCAAAATTTCTGCAATTGGATGATTTAGATTTGTCCAGGGCTTGCAAATCTCTAGAGTCAACTTATACAAAAATGAAAGAATATAGAGATGATTACGACCAACTGAAGACGGAAGATACTAATGTCGCCGCAAAATGGAGTATTCAACCAAAGTTTCAGGAAAAAAGAAATATTACATCGAAAACAAAATTTGGGGAACCCAACACACAATATTTATTTTCTGAAAGAGAACATTTCTTCAAAGTAAACATTCACTATAAGACTCTTGACATCGTTCTCTGCCAAATCAAAAATAGATTTGAAGCCACGAATACCACTGTCAGCAAGTTCAACTTTCTTAATCCAAAATTGCTAGTTGAAATGTCGGAAGCAGATTTGTTCAGATCATCCAAAAACCTAAAGAAGTTATACCCCAGTGACTTATCTTCCACTTTTCCTCTCGAGATAATTTCGCTTTTACCTCTAAAAGGAGAAATCATGAAGTTGAAAGATATAAGAGAGTTTGCAGAATTCCTAATAATCATGAATTATACGCTATCTTCCATTTTTTCTGAAGTAATTACATCCCTGTTACTGTTTCTGACCTCACCTATAACTGTGGCCTCTGCTAAGAGACCATTTTCCAAGTTGAAAATCATAAAAAATTATTTACGCAATAAAATGTCACAAGAGAGGCTAAGTGGACTTGCAATTTTTTCCATAGAAGCAGAAGAAGCAGCTGCAATGAAAAAATCCGTTTTTATAAACGAATTTGCAGATAAGCAGGCAAGAAGAAGATATTTTCACTGAATTTATATCATATACAATACATGTTTTGGTTATATTCAATGATCATTTCCGAAGGATTTTGATACTTTATTAATTCTTTGATCATATTTCATGCACTTTTCTACTGATCTCAATTTGTTCCTTTGTTTTTTTTATATTTAATATTATTTCAAAGAATTATACGTTTGTTTTGAGATTTCAATATAATTTCTCCCAGTTTTCTGAGGAATTGCTATTCATTCACAGTGCTCATAGGTGATTATAGCATAGAAGCAGAACGCATGTTTTCACAACAAAATTAATGAAGAGTTTCACCTGAAAACAAGGGGCCTTGGTACAATTCTCGCGGGGAGGGCCATAAATCCTAGATACGCCACTGTCCGGAGGACATTGGAGTATATGAAAAATATTAATTCAGATCATGAAGTCAGCAGAGAATCCATGCTGGTAATCTTCAGTTACAGAAATGAAGTTAGGAACTAACACCCTGTATATTAAAGGAATAGCTTCATATTTATTTTCAGAAAAATCATGTCAAGATTTCAAGTAATAATGTTTTCCTTTCGAAAACATCATGATCATTCCACTAACATCGCAGAAATTGAAAATTTCATAAATAAAAAAATATTATTACCTTAGTTTTTTTTTTACAAACTTTTATTTAGTTTCACTTGTTAGTTCGTTAGTTAGGGTCAAATCTTGCAAGTGAATTTTGACCGACTTCTCGTCGTCCGATTAATTTTAAATTTGACGAATTTTCATATTTCTGGTGACAATGCATCATGAAATTTTCGTTAGAGAAAAAAATTAAATGGCAGCTCCAAGATGGCGGACGAGATTGGTAATTATGGTCCGATTTGATTCAAAATTGGTATGTGGGGGTTTCTGAGGTCGGAGATCATGAATTCAAAATGGCGGCCTCAAGATGAAGGACGATTTTTCTGATTTTGGTCATATTTTATTCAAAATTGTTATGTGAGTGTTTCCAGGTTTGGAGATTGTGAATTCCATGTCAAAATATATGAAATCAGGATGTCGACTTCAGGATGCAAAAAATAAAATACCCAATAAAAAACCTTTTTAAAAACATGTTTCTATGTAAGCCACGTACTTAAACGTATAAAATGAGTTTGAGTCATCGCTGACGATGATTTATTTATTTTTGTTGAATTATTTGGTTTCAGAAAGCTTGTCGCGCGAATTGTAATAAAATTAATTGAATGAATAGGTACCAATTAATTTAATTGTCCAATGAAATGAATTGGCACCTAATTGTAAACACTTCGCGTGACAAGGTTTTTGAAAACAAATAATCTACCAAAAAATTATTAAATCATTGTTAGCGATGACTTGAACTTGTTTTATACGTTTTAGTACACGGCTCACATGAAAGCTTGTTTTCAAAAAGGTTTTTCATTAGATATTTTATTCTGAATTCAATTACATCATGGACGAATGTTATACATAATTGAAAATGACACTGATCGTAGATTAACAAAGATATAGGCAAGTGATGATTTAACTCATTGATTACTCTTATAAAGGGTCGAACTAGAGACGGCAGTGATGAATTACTCATAGCGGTCCAGCCAACTCATTATCAACTTGTCGAAACAGCGAACCTTTGTCAGATACAGCAGAAATGGAAATACCTCTTCACTGATGGACATATAAAACCATTAGCAAAGTTATTCAACTCTCCAACTGATATTTCTGTCCATTGTTGACCAACCGTACATAATAACGTTGAGTTATTCATATTTATAGTAATGTTTATATCTGTTTTCGGTATCCATGCGATTCAGGAGAACTAATTCTCTAAATTACTAGTTGTACCGTATCGTTTCCGGATAACTTCTGAATACTTTTATTTTATATTTTGCTCTGGTATCTCTATTTGAACAATGAATTTTATTACTCAAAACACTTATTCTTTCCCAGAATTATGTACCAAAAAGGTATACCTGTCCGTCGCTCCGATTTATTGTCTGGAATCTATTTCAGAAATGAGAATCATTAGTTTATGAACGAAACTTCTAGGGGAGCATATCGGACTCTGAACTTTTCTGGCGTGGGGCATGTTAAATAGAGCTGATGGAACTGATCCCTATATAATAAATCAAACGGGTCACCAATTACTTATATCGCTGAAAGTGCAGATTTTTTAAATATTCACGAAATAATAAGGATGGAAAAATTAGAAATGTATCGTATCACTCGCAATTAGTTGAATTCGTTCACCTCTCATATCCATATAGAGCCAGTATCGATTTGTCGTTTTATTTTAGTATTTTTGTTTCCTGAAGAGAATATATATATATATATATATATATATTGTTATGATATTCAATTTGTGGTGGAAAGTTTGCATAAAAACCTGCTATGAAATTCTATTTTTTCTGAATGTTTGAACCTTTGTAACTTCAGCCATTTCTAATCAACTCGGACATTTCAAGAGTGTGACCGATGAATTTTATTCTAATTTTTTTGTTATAATCCGATTATTTCATCCAATATTTATTCAACTCAGTTGAGTAGAGAAATCAAATCAAAATTATTCATCAATAATAAACAACCTGTATAGGAATTCAAAAATGAAATTAAAATCAAATAATTCATCACTCATAATTGCACTTGATGTTTGTATTTTATCGGGTAAATTTGGGTCGTTTAATGAGAAAGTATTGCCTAGCAATTAGACGAGAAAAACTGTCAACTATTTTAGTTTTTAGTTTAACAGTTTTCGAGTCAAATTGCTAAAGGAAACAGTTTAGAATTTATATCTTTTTGCATCGCAAAACGTAGAAAATAGTCACCAGATTGATGAACTGTATTAGTAGAAACTGTATTAGTAGGCACACAGGTATTAACAATTTGACTAATTTCGGCGTTCGTAGACTCACCAATCGAATCATTGTTAGTGCTTAGAAATCCAATGAGTTGTTGAAAAACATGTCGAACTATTTATTTTGGTAACCAACACCGCGATAATTGATAAACAAATGAATAAGCGAAAAAACCACTAGTGCATGTATCGCTGTAAAAGTTGCAGCTAACTTTTGCCGCGGTCAAACTGACAATTGCACTGTGGCATATGCGATTTTTTATACATGGGTTGAATTGTCAATAAAAAAAATCCTGTATAGGAATTCAGAACTGAAAGGAAATGAAGTGAAATATGACAGATGTCAATGATTTTGAAAAGAGATAAAATATGAGTTTTCAAAACTGAAAGAAAGAAAATACTGAGAAGATTCAAATCAATTGAATAATGTTGGGGGAACATATTTTGAATAAAAAATGTACCAGAGTATAATTAAATGAAAAGTGTTGTCAAAAGTGGAATCCTATGAAAATTAACGGATGTGATTGGATAGTTTAAAAAAGGACAGTTTCCAGGAGATGGATATTGAAAAAAAAATAGAGGAGAATGCAAACAAAATTTTGAGGAAAGATATTTTGAAATTTCAATATCGTATAATATTGAGAAAAACTAATAAATCAACTATATAATTGATATGACTACGTCGAAACAAAGCTCAATCAAAACTCAAGTAAGAAGAAAGTGAAATCATCTGATAAGAGACATACCTAATGAAAGAGAGATTGAAAATCATGAATCCACCGATGCAGTTTGTTCCTGCCAACATTGTAACCTGCACCAAAAATCAACCAGAGTTATATTCACCAGGACACTTTAAGTGAGTAAGAATATTACATTATAAGATCACAAATAATTCCCTGGAAATAAACATGAACCAACTGAAATTTCTATCCAGACTATCAACAATTATTTCAAGTCCTACCAGAGTGGTTAGAATTCCAATATTAATTTTGATCAAGAAACTGAATTTAAATGATCCATAATGAAATTCAATTTGATAATTTTGAATAACTTGTGAAATATTATAAGGTATTTTTCTCCTAGTGATAGGTAGAAATAAATTGAATTTTGAAACAAAATATGGAATCCAAACATTTCTCTTGAGTGAATTCTATTGAATAAAACTGAATAATCATTTTCTGGATCTATTATATGTATTCATCAATACATAAAAAAATAGTATTATATTGACATCAAGCCAAGAAGAATGCCCAGCTGCAACCCTTAAGATTAAGACGATCATCTCTGCATAGGCGTCACCGACTGAGTTAGAAAAGGTAAAGTGAGGAGGTAAAAACTAAAAGAAAAATAGTATTTTTATAGCCAGGCATATTTTAGATAAAATAACCAATATTAATATCACAATTCCAATAATATCACCACATATCAAAATCCTAACAATATATATATATATATATATATATATATATATATATATATATATATATATATATATATATATATATATATATATATATGTATATATATATATATATATATTTAATTTTTTTTTTATATAGAATGTTTTTATTCAGAATTACAAAAAAAACAAAATCAAAGTTTTAATATAAAATAATATCAAGATGAAAATCTTGATTGAAGCCCGGGACTCGAAGTGATGGCGCATTTGCTGTTTCAGTTGGAGGAAAACCCGGAAAAACCCACAACACCATCAGAAATCAGATCATCAACTTTCTCATATATATATATATATATATATATGAATATATATATATGAATATATATATATATATATGAATATATATATATGTATATATATATATATATATATATATATATATATATATATATATATATATGCATACAAAAGGAGGATCAGAGGAGAAAACATGGAAATTTTCCATCTCTCTCCTGAGGTTGCAGTCAGTTGAGTTGACTGCAACCTCAGGAGGGAGATAAAAAAATTCAATTTTTTCTCCTCTAATCCTCCTTTCGTAAATACTTTTCCAGTCAAGATACAATTTTTCTTGATCAGATGTTGAATATATTGAACAATAAATGAAATAAAGTTATTTCCATAATAATGATCGTCGAAATGTTTGCAGCAGTCTACAAACACATTAAATAATTTATGGACAGAAAAAGTAATGATAGCACAAAAGTCAGCAGAGGAATGTATTGACCTGAATAATCGAGCATGAAAAACATGTTCCGCATGTTTTGTGGACCAAATCCTCCCATAAAAATATCCTAAGGGATACACACAGCAGTATTCGCTCGGAATCAGTTTTACACTATTGTTCCATTTGATATTTTAAAAACAAACATGAGATACGATTTCGACAACCTTTCAAATAAATCATTCTTTCTTAACAAATTATTTTGTATTTGAAATAATCAATCATAACAGTCTTCAATGAAAATTAAGCACAACTCTTGTGTCGAGATTCTAATAAAAGCAGAATATCTTCAGTCTAATATTGAAAACCGTAAGTTTTGAAGATTGATGTGAAACTGAGAGTGAAAAATCATTCAGATGAAAAGCTGGAATATTTTATTACAGAAACAGATGTGAAACAAAGCAATCAATATTCACATTTCATATACAATGCAAAATGCGTTTCATATCAACCAATAAAGGAAACGACGAAGTGTGTTGCATCTTCTATAACTTTCAGTTGAATTTCTCAGAGTTACAGTGCTTGATATTTTTTCTGATTCATGTCATGCATAGACTAGTGGACGTTGAAGTTTCTCTCCCAATTTGTGGATATTCTTACATGTAGAAAATTGAAACGTGGGGTTAGTGAATTCTGAGTACAGAGCTGATAGTCCTTTAAACTGTGTTGAAATATTTCAAGAGGAAAATTTTTTCTTTCTATCACATATTCTAATAAGAAATTACCTCGTTCCCAATTTCGAAACTGATAGTTTTTCAGGATTATTCCAGACTTCTATTGTACCTTCAAGACTTCCTCGAATGGAGCATGAGAGTCTGCTGTAATCAAGGGCAAGGGCTATTCCTATTCAGGTACATTATTGTTATCAAAATTATATATTACTAGCTGACCCGACAGACGTTGTCCTGTGATTATTTTTCCGACCCAAATATCGACCAATAGAATTGCACCATTCGACGTCACGTGGTACAACCTACATGGTATTATACTGATAATTTTTTGAAAATTTTCTCTGGTAGTTGCTATATATAAAAAACAAAACATGATCCAGTCAAATTAACCACACTTCAAACTGACAGGTTGAATTCAATTGTGACAATTGGAGATTTTGCATGAAAATGAGTCGATTTGGAGTTTGTTCTCTGTCCACCATCGATAAAAAAGTCAAAGGAAATGTTCCCATTAATACGGAGAAGGCAAAAAAAACAGTTTGGAACCAATTTACTACTTTTTTGGGACGGAAAATAATCCCGAATACACAGAGCTTCAAATTATCTGGCATTTCCCTCAAGGTTCCCTGCAAACAAATAAAGTCGTCAAGTTTTTCAGGAAAAATCACTCGCGCTTCGCGCTCGTGATTTTTTAACCTGAAAAACTTGACTCCTTAATTTGTTTGCAACGAACCTATCGGGAAATACCCGATAATTTTGAAGCTCTTGTGGTATTATAAGTGAAAATTTCTATGTTCCCTAGCATGTATTCCCGAAAACTCTCGTCCGCGTAGAATTTCATATTTTCTATGTTTTCCTTTATGTTGTTCCATCTAGACTTTGCTTTTGACTCCTTCCGCTTCCTGTTGTCCCGTTATCCCGTTTTCCTGTTATCCCGTTTTTTCTTTATCCCGTTATCCCGTTTTCCCGTTATCCCCTCATCCTGTCATCCCATTATCCCTTTTTTCTGTTATCCCGTTATTCCCCGTATCCCGTTATTCCTTTTTCCCCTTCCCGTTATCCCGTTATTTTCTCATCCTGTCATCCCGTTATCCCGCTTTTTAGTTATTCCCGTTATCCCGTTTTCCCCAGGCAACCATCACTTTCTGTTATTTACAATTTCTATATCTACACCCTACATTATTTATACAGAACTGTTCCAAATTCATATTCATCCATTTTCTATTCTCAAATCTGTTATTTTGATGATTCCCAATGGAAAATAGTTTGACATGTTCCTGTCATGTTCCTTGTGACTCCAGATTAGCATACATGATGTTTTTGCTTGTAGATTATTTTTGTTTATTTGAATTATAAAGTTTTATTTGTGGATTTTGATTTCAATTCTTTCATGGGTTGTGGTAATTGAATGGATTGTTGGGAACATTCTGATGATAATAGAAAAGCTCCACTGCTAAACTCTTGGACCATCTGCGTTGACTATATGATGGCCAAAGGTTTCAGAGATGCAAAGTACACCAAAAAATTGTAAAAACAATCATAGCAGGTATTTTCGTGATGTATAAATATCATTATATCAAATTTTAATTCTTTTATATTCAACTCATACTTCATGTCATAACAATTTCCCTAAAATTCAAATGTATCGTTATTCCAATCCCAATTGGAACGGCAATAAAAATAAGAGCACTACGAGGAGTGTTCATATGCACTGCTTGGCAAATGAGAAATTTATATACTACCAGTGTTTTTACTTTCAAGGCGTCCCTGGTACAATCATAAAAAAGTTAAGTGGTGTGGCACAAGTTGTCCAGATTATTAGTAAAGGCGCTATCAAATATATTTGAGGGAGAAAAGCTCGGCTAGCTGGATTGGACATCTGTTATCTGAAGGCGCATGATTTACCCTGTTCACAATATTCCTCAATCAGTGCGTGTGTTGGTGAGGTTAGGAATTATCCATTGAAAATAATTTTATCAATATGGCTTTCTGCAGACCTTTCGAAACAAATAGTAAAATTCAGTTGAGATACCATGTGTCTACTTTAACATGGGATGATCAATTGCTTTGATTGTAAGAATAAGTAACTGAAAAAATAGCACTGGAAAATAATATACCGATACCTATGTCAAGGCGGCAATTGTAAAGAGAAATCCTTCACGAAACTTTTTATGTCGGTCCAATTGGGATTAGAAATACTATACTTGCTAGTAGATTCTGAATATCGATTTTATTATTTTTCAAACTTACTAATGTTACTTTTTTTTGTTTCAGATATCATCTGTCATTGGAAATCTCTCAGATTCAACGAGGAACATTTTTCAGGATACATTTATGATATTTAATATATTTTATTTTTATTTTGTATTGATAGATGTTTTCTATGTTGAAAACTCCTCTCAACATTTTATTATGAGGATTTATTAGTCTATAACTATTGGATTTATATAATAACTGGTACTCCTTCCAATTATTCCCTGTATTAACATTTTTCCTAACTCTTCTTTTACTTGTGGATATGGAATTGGATAATCTTCAGATCAGAATTTCTCCGTTGTTTTTTCTTCTATTTTGTGTACATACTCTTTCGCAATTCGTAATTCATATACAATTAACTTCTTATATTTATTAAAAATTTTTAGCATCATATTTATATTTCTTACCATGTGTTTCAATATTATTATTATCATCACTTTCATTTCTCACATTCAATTCTTCCATAAACAAAATATTTTATATTAAACATTTATTATTTTCTATTTTTTTTTTTATATTTTTTTTTTTTTTTCATATATTTCATTTATTCAATATTTTTATTATCTATCTACAAATTTAAATTTATGTATTGTTTGTTTAAATTTTTTTTTCCAATTTTTTCGAGCCATTTTAACCATTGTTTTTTTAATTTCAAGAATATTTTCCAAACTATCTTCTTCTATTAAAGAAGTTTCTGAACCAGTATCTATTAAAATCTTTACTTTTTCATTCCCTATATTACCTTTCAATATTATTAAACCTATCAATTGTTCATTCCCTATATTTTCATTTACCATTATAAATTCTATTGGGTGTTCATAATTTGGTGTATCCAGCTTCACATATGGTTGTTCTTATAAAAAATTTGTTGTTCCGATGTATTGGTTGTTAGTGTATTGTTTACCTGATTGTTTCCCACAGGTGAACTGGTTTGTTCTTCTCTTTGATTCAAAGTTTCACTTCTTCTATGAAAATGAACATGTTCTGTTTTGTTCATTTGATTCTGGATGGTTAATAAAAGGATTTTGTTGTTCATGTCTATTATACATTTTTTTTTGGCCATGATTTTGGTATTTTTGTTGATAATTATTATTCTGATAATCATTTCTATCATTATTATAATTAGTATGATAGTTAACATTTATATTTTGGTTCCTAAAATCAATGTGCGTGTTTTGATTCTCATCACGATTATTGTACATATTATAATTTCTATTCCTATTTCGATTATAATAATTATTATTATTATACCTATTATTTTGATAATTTTTTTCATGTCCCATATTTCTACTATTATTTTGATTATTCTTGTACCTATTATTTTGACTGTTATAATTTTGATATCTATATTTATTTTGTACATTTCTGTGTTGGTTGTTATTTTCCCATCTTCTATATGATAGAGTTCTCCCTTATCTTAATAAATAGTCGCTCAATCTAGCCATGGTTTTGATTTCATGCATATTCATTATTTCAAAGATTTCCTGTTTGAAATGTCTGCTGATATTGCCTACTATTTTCTCTTCTCTCATCACAGGGTTGAGATATTGCGACATGGCGAAAAGTTGTTTGGCATAATTGTTGTAATTTATACTTCTCTTTTAATCAACCTTGCCAAATTGTTGTTTGTCTCTGACATTCTCCGTCCAATATTGTCTTATGAACAAATTTTCAACATCTTCAAAACTATTAATATTTTTCTCCTGACTATTAAACCAAATACAGGGTTGATTGATCAAATATTGTCTAATGATTTCATTCAACTCTTCTATCGAAGTATTATTTCTTGTTTTATCCTTTATTATCTTAATGAAGGTTATTGGATGCGAATTTTTAATATAACCGTCAAATTCATTATTTATTTGCACCCTTGACAAGTATTGATTATCCCAGTTTATAAATTACTATCAAATCTTCTTTGCTCTAATAATTTTTTTCTCTTCTGAACTTTCAAATTTTTCTTGATTTTAATTGTCACCACTACTCAAATTATTTATTTCCGTTATATTTGATATTTCATTTTCTACTATCATAATTTTTTCATTTGTGTCCTTTTTTTGTGTTTCAACTTTTTTCTCAATCATTATTATGTCATTCATGATTTTTTTATAATTATTTTTAAAATCTAGTTTTATATCTTGTACCTGTTTTTCATTTTGTTCTGAAGAATTGTTAATCACATCTATTTCTTGTCGAATTGATCCATACAATTTCCAGTTATTTTGTGCTATACAATTTAAATTAAAAATTCCTCCTTACTTTCTTCTAATTTCAATTCAACTCTACTTTTCATCCTTTCCATATTTTCTTTCACGCACCTTCTATATTTTCTCTCATCTTTTCTTCCACTCTTCCCATGTTTTCTTCCACACCTTCTATATTTTCTTTCAATCCATCTTGCATACTTCCCATGAAATCATCAATTCTTGAAACTGGCTCTCCATTTCTGTTCTTTCACTTTGTGTTTCTTCCTCTCTCACATTACCACTCTCTCCTTGTTCCTGATCGCTCCTTCCTCTACCTTCTGCACCTTCTTCCATACCATTTTTTTTTCCATCTCTCAAATTCATTTTCTCTACACTTATACAACTTTCTTACCTTTTTTACTATTTCAATTTGAGAATTCTGAAATGTCAAATGGAAATATTTTTCCTGTATAAATATCTGATTTAAAACAAATATTTCTTTTATCAATTCTTTGAAAAAAATCCAATTTCCAAAATTAATCAGGGTACTGGCTTCTAATTGATATGGTCGCTCTGATTAATATATTCGCTCCGCGTTGGCGACATTTTGTTAGTATGGTGATGATTTGTATTATTATTTTTATGTATAATTATCATTATATTTTTTTTATATGATTTTCAAATAATCACAACAATAAACTCCGGCTTGGACATTCTTACCCTCTTTCAATATACCATTCACCTTTCTTTCATTAACTTTCCCCAACTCAGTCGGTACGTCTATGTAGAGCAGATCGTCTCAAAATCTAGGGAGGATTGCAGTTCTGCCATCTAGTTGTTTTGCTTGAATTCAATTTACTGTTTCATGGAAATATAGCTTGTGATATGATCAAATGATGAATAACGAGTCCAAAAAATAGTTGAATTATTGTTTTTTCTTTTTATTCAAATACATTTTCAAATACTTCAAATACCTATTCCTGCGATATCTATTTTATGATTAATGTAATTAAAACAATCAAAATTCAAAACATCAAATGCTTGCTCATGTATTGGAAATATGATCTGATTTGGATTGGAGGTAAGTGGCTCTTTGGTCGAATTTTTGCCAGGCAGTTTCTTGATTTGGATTTGAGGTTGATATTGTTGTTACATTTGTTGTCTGCTTATTTGAGTTGATTTTCGATGATGAAAAATGTTCGTTACCGCTTCTCTCCAAAACTATTTTTCGACTCATAATTTTTTTTTTCTTAGGCAACCATCGGTTTTTGTTTTCCCGATCTGAATTTCACTTTTTGCACATATACTTGAAACACATCTTCCAATTCTAATATATGATTTTCTTTACGATTCCTATATCTACACCTACTATCATCTATACAGAACTGTTCAAAATTCATATTCACCAGCTTTCTATTCTATTCTTATTTTGATGATTTCCAATGGAAAATAGTTCGACATGTCCCTGTCATGTTCCTTGTGACTCAAGATTAGCATACAGGATATTCTTGCTTATGGATTATTTTTGTCTATTTGAATTCTAAACGTCTATTTGTGGATTTTGATTTCCATTCTTTAATGGGTTGTGCAAATTGAATGATTTCTTGGATCATCTGCGCGTTGACTATATGATGGCCAAAGGTTTCAGAGATGCAAAGTACACGGAAAAATTGTGAAAACAATCATAGCAGGTATTCATGTAATGTATAAATACCATTATATCAGATTTTTATTTTCATAACAATGTATATATATATATATATATATATATATATATATGGGGGGTTATCTAACTTCTTGCACACCCGTGAATGACGAGTGTATAATGCCATTTTATAACGAATTATACTGGCAAAAAATGGAAAACAAAAATTAAAACATGTTTTGTTCTTTGTAAAATTTGAAAAAAATTTAGGTAGTGCCTCCTGCCTAATTTCAGATGACGTGTTTAGAGGAAAACTTCGGCAATTGTTGAATGGAATAAATATTTAACTCGATATTTGAATAAGGAAAAATGGTGAACTTATTGTGTGGTAAATGTACACATTGCAGGCTGCCTGAGATAGATATTCAATTTTAAAGTGAAGAAAACAACTAACCTTGTTATATGCAAACTGGTGATGAAGTCAGAACTGTTGATATCATACTCTGCTTTGAGGCACTTTCATAATTGTCACAGTCACTTGTAAGCAACAAACTACACAGGCCGTTGAAAAGGGAACATTCGTAATTTAATATTGCTCCGAAAAATGATATCACGGTCATTGTTGTGATCCAGACATTCGGAACACGTGAACTGAACACTATTGCCAAACAAAATTCTCGTATGCACGGTTTGCAAAGCTGTCTACGAACGAAAGTTTGTTAGATTCTACTAGTGTTTTCTGATTGGCTGGTTTCTCTCCGTATTCTGTGTTCTTGGTCTATCTCAACCTATCTCAACAATTTTACCTGGTACCCGTTTACAACAGTCACTGAAGTTCAGAAATGACAGAGTAATAGTTATTGATTTTTGAAGTGGAAATAAATTTCTTCCTTGGGAACTGCCTAATGTGAATGAGATTTGTAATCCTTGAATCAGGGATTCACATAATTTGAGTTCCATGTCGGAGGTTTGGAGTTTTATTCTGTTTTTTTTTAAAATATGAACAGGATAGTAGGAGATTTAAGCCGGTTCTGGGTCTCCCCCCACCACTATGACGTCACGTGTGACCTTGAATAGTTGCAGGTGTGCAGTGTGTGTGTGTTTGACCTTGAGATTTGACTTTGAGATTTGTCATTGAGTTTTGATATTGGGTTTGGTCGACTTTGAGATTCGACTTCAGTTTTGACCTTGAATATGACCTTGAGATTCATAACATTAAGTTTTGACTTTGAGATTTGACCTAGAGTTTTGATGTTGGGATTGTTTCGGCAACCTCAAGATTTGATCTCGATTTTTGTTTGATCTTGACTAAAGTTGTGGTGTAGGCATACATATTCTGTGTAGTCATGACCTTCATGAATCCTTGCACTCTCCAAGCGAGGAGGGCATTCATCCTGTGAGAGAGCTAAGAGTGAACTGCGAGTATTGATGAGTGTGTTGATGCTCAAGTGCGTAATGACCTTCACAGTCCCATCTACTGGAAATGGAGTGGGGATGTCTCTTATAAAAATGTGTGGAGTCGTTGATGAGAAATCAGATGTTAGATAATATCATCAGAGTGAATACAGAGTACGAGAAGTTTCTCAATTCAGTGAGTGTATTTTTTATAAGGTGAAATAATCTATATTTTTCATACAGTCTTACTATGTCTTTTCTTCCAAAAGTTGTAGATTTGAAGAGAATCAATTCTTCAATAATTGAAAAGAGGGTGGGAGCTTTTGAACAAAGACCAATATCATCATTACCCATCGGTAAAGCTTTCAACATACTTGGTATGACGATTTGTATAACCCGATATGGGAGATCTATTCTAATGACATTACGTGATGATAATGATACTTTATTCAAATCATGGTTGTCAAAAGTATTTCGGATGAATTCAATGCGGACGATGTCAGTTGCATAAATGCTTCAGATTTCAAATATACAATAACATATTTGGGTCAGAGTCCACAAGTAGCAGGGAGTTTGAGAACTCGTCCTCTAGTAGAATTCAACTACATTAAATGATAATATTGTTTATATGTTAATAGTTAGGATATAGTGATTTTATGTTGAATATAGATATTTCTCCATTAAAAATAACATTCAGTGTAGAAGTACTATATTTGGAGCATCACATTTTCTGATGTAAGTAAAATTATTTGAATATCAATGGAATATATTAACAATTCTTTTTTTCGTTTCAGTTTTCAATATGTGGATGCATTACTCGAGTCAATGTTGGACGGAAGCCGTGGACATCAATACAGCCATCGAGAGATTGAACTCCTACTTGAATGCTTTGAGTCAAGATGTCCTCCATGCTACAGTCTATGATTTGAATGTTTGCTTCGATGAAGATGAAATCCAAAGATGTGCACATTTATCCGAGAAGTACGTCAAAGGGTACAATACTTTGTGAGGAATTCAACCAAGGAGCCTTAAACTTGCAACAATTCTGTGAAGAAATGATCAAATTGGATCTGGAAGGATTTCTCCACACCCTTTACCATTCCTACCTGATGACATCATCGAGAAATATCAACTATATGATGAATATGATGATGAATATGATCATGTAGATATTTGATATGAAATAAAACATATCATTTACAATATATCTTGTTTATTTTTTTATCAATTACACATTAAACATTATTGATATACTTACAAATATTCAGATACAGCATCAAAATAAAATATTGAACATTTCAAAATGAATTACGAACAGAGCCATCCAACGCATTGTAAGTCAAGAAGGTATCGTGTATAATGAGTGCATAGACTTTGGTGTTGGCTGGAAATTTATTTTTCTTGTTTCGAACTCCAGCTTGATATCCACTGTAGATGATTTTGTAGCATTCGGTTGATGTAAACAATCAATGATGAACAGGGATTCTGTTGAAATGCTTCAAGGTCCATAAGAGGTTCACTCATATCTTTGTCATAATAACTACGTTGAAAGTCCTCATATGCATAGTAAGCTGAAGAGAATAGTTTTTATCAAAGTCCAGGTTCCAACGCTCATATGGGTAGACTTCAGAGTTCAAATACACTCGGATGTTATTAATGTCAGCATTTATGAATTTTGTCACATCAGTGCTCTGTTTTCGGATGCAGTGGTACTTTGAAACCAATAATTATGAAGCGAGGTGTTTCCAAAGTGTTGGTTGTTTTATTGCCCATATGTCTGAAGATGTGCTACGCAATGAGGGTAATTCATAAAGATACAACATACGATAAGCCAACTTGATTTTTGAATTCAGACCACTCTTATTTATTCTACTGAATAATTTGAGCTTCTGCTTGTCATCGGGCACAACATGTTTTATTTTCCATTCAATCTTTGTAATTTCCAAAGAGGCATCAACGTCTCAATATATGAATTCTTGAATGAACGAGCTATAATCAAAATCAGTTCTTGTTTTGCATTAAGAATGCTCTTCTTATAATCCTCGGCAAAACCCATCAAATATTTGAGAGGAAGTTTTCCACTGAATAAATGACTGGGTGCATCAATGATGTGTTGTTTTGTGTCGGAAAGTCCCCATCCAGTTGTCAAAAGCATGTGAGAGTGTGATTGACCAAATGAAACCATATTCTTCATTGTGGATGTTATGCCTGGTTTTCGAACAACGGCAACTTGCTCACCACCCATTTCATAGCGGATCTCATCGAAGAGGAATGCCAAAGCATTGTTGGAAAGATAGCATACTTTGTTCACTTCTTTTGGAATGAATTTTCCCTCAATGTAAATGAAACTGTCGGCAATGTCAGTATTACATCTTGATTGTTGATTGCAATTCGGATTTCATCTGAATTCTTGAACAATGGTGATCCATACGGCTTATAGGTATGCTCGTGCAGACTTATGAGAGAATGATCGACCACTGGTTCATTGAAAATATTCAACTTGTCACTGTTTGCTTCGAGTACCATTTTATTGTCGAATTCGAGTCAATCGATTTTAGAAAATTAAGATCTTTCGCTGACAATGTATGTCTTTGTCGTTCAGCATACACTTGTGGAATGACCTTCTTCCTGGCAAAGCTTTTCTTTTTGACGATATTTGATGAATGACGATCTTTGTTTGGTGAAAATATTTCGTATTCACTGTTTTGTCGTTTGTTGTAGCAAAAACCCATTACATTCGTTATTGTAATTTCTTCAATTCCAATATGACAACTATTTCTTCCACACTACCGAAATCAATGAGATTATTTCGATGATCCAATATGCGCAGAGTAATGTTGTCGATGAACTGACTTGATTGTCCTGGATAGATGCACTATCCGAAGGATTTGAGTGTAACTTCCTGGGGTTGTACAGGACCAGTGGTAGAGTCAGCTTCACATATAACTTTAGACATTTTGGATGCTAGTGTGAAGGAATGAATCAGAAACCATTCAATTTATAGATATCGAATGATTGTGAGAATACAGTTAGAAGTAGCGGGAGTACCCCCTCCTACACATGAGTGTAGGAGGGGGTACTCCCGCTACTTCTAACTGTATTCTCACAATCATTCGATATCTATAAATTGAATGGTTTCTGATTCATTCCTTCACACTAGCATCCAAAATCTAAAGATATATGCTGACCTACCACTGTCAACGGAAGTACACAAATCCTTCGGATAGTCATCTATCAGAACATCAAGTCAGTTCAACTTCAATGACTATAGAGAGGAGACGACAACAACCTACCGTCCTCGCCGTCATATGGGACCATAATTTGGAGCGATGGGTGCCCAATGAAGAAGAAGATCTTCAATTTATAGATATCGAATGATTGTGAGAATACAGTTAGAAGTAGCGGGAGTACCCCCTCCTACACATGAGTGTAGATGGAGGGGAGAGTGTTGAAAATATGTGTATAAAAGGTGACACACATGTCTACTACATCACATTAAAGTTTCAATCTTTGATTCTTACATTGAGTTTGAAAATATCATTAAAGTTATTGAAATGAATACCGCCGAAAGTTGCAGCATTTTATCAACTTTGTTGGGTGATGGAGCTGAGAAGTATTTGTCAAATGATGTGATTGCAGAATTGGGTCAACCTGAACATTCCAACACTACAACACCAGATGATTTGCGGGATTTTGATATGGCCGAGTTTATCATGATGACTGATGAACCAACAACAGCAGCAGCAACAACAATTGATTATTTGGAGCGTGATATTGAAATATCTGAATTATTGCCAACCTGTTCTTCGCTCCAAAAAGAGAAAGTAAGACGGGTGAAAAATAGGAGGCGAAATACACTCGATGTTACCGACCTGGTGGTTCCAAAGCCCGCTTCTTCCAAGGCTAAAGGAAGGTCAAAAAAAGGCAATTCAAGGAGAGCAGCATCATCATCATCTCTTACCCCAGATTCCATATCAACGTCACTATTGAATTTCATTGATCTTTCATCGTATGCCCCCCTGCAGAAATGTGTTGGAATTCAAAAGTTGGTGAAAAGAGGCATCCTTGATAAGAAAGCTGTCCTTGCTCAGTGTGACGAAAAGGATCAAAGTTTGCAAGAGGATGTGAAAACCATAAGTAAACTTCAGGAGCGCATTGCAATCATGAAGAAAGACTTGGCAAAAGTTGAAAATCAATATGATTCTCTGCTAGCCAAAGTTGATGTGGAGCGGAGAAATAACGATGATTTGCGCAAGAATGCAGAGAAGGAGCTAAATGAATTCCACAACACCAAGGAAGCTGTCATGATGACATATCAGAAGTGCATAAAGACTTGAACAATGTATTTCACGTGATAGTGAATAGTTTTAATTTAATAAATGTATTGACTTGAGTATATTGAATTTGAATGTGCAAATGTAATTGTGTGGGTTGTGGGCAATTAAAATAAAAAATACTTTGAAGCATAAACTAGTTTATTATTTTAAAACATTATATCATATAGAAATATTACAAAATGGAATTCTTTGAGATCCATGAATTGTGTTCATTGGAAAAACCTAACCATTTGACAAACACTTTTTGGCCTTTTCTCTTCAATATCTTCTCGACAAGGTACACGTCCGGATTTTGAGTTTCCTGCAATTCAGCTTCATAGAAGCAGCCTTGAATAGGATTCTTATCCATGTCTTCGAGAATGTATGTTGGTGGATATGTACTATTGGCTTTGACGACTTTGAATAATTCCGTGGTGAAGTTGGCTTCATAGCCCTTTTCGAATAAATTTTTATACTTGCTTATACGAACTATGTCATTTACTCGATATTTTGGCTTGATTTTTTCATCTTCTTTCTTTTTTTCTTTTTGATGATTTTCAACTTTGTAGTGGTTTTAACTTCGATGGGTTTCATACCTATTGTGCGATGTTTCTTATGGTTATATCTATGCGTTATGATTGGAAGGATTTCCAACCATTTATGATTTCCATTCATTGAAAACTCCTTATAGATCCAAGTTTTGATTGTTCGAATTACTCTTTCAGCCATAGATGCTTTTGTCGTACTAAAAGTGGAATAATGTTTAATATTTTTTCGCTCCATCAATGATGAAAATTGCTATTGTAAAATTCCTTTCCTTGATCGCTTTGCACATGTTTCGGTGAATATTTGGCATCTTCAATACCATCGCCATGGCATCAGTTATATCTTCACCAGTTTTTGTTCTGACTGGTTTTGTCCACAAATATTTAGAGTAACAGTCGATGACCACCAAAATGTATCGATAACCTTTATTAATTTTGGCATAAGGTTGAAATTCTGCCAGATCTATTTGCCACAAATCTCCTCTACCTTTGACGACAGTTGATCTTCTCTGGAAGTTACGACGAGCTGGCTTATGTAACTCGTCCACAATATGACGTTTGATATTATTAGCCATTCTTCTTCTTGTTCTCTGATGATATCACAATGATGAAGTGATTGTTCAATAAAATTGTATCAATATATAATACCTTCTTCACGTAGCTCCTCTATTATTGATATGATCTCATTTTCATGTCCTGTGTGACCAGATGCTTTCGAAGCAATTAACAATCCAAACGATCCACTAACTCTTTAGGTTTATTCCAGTATACATAATTCTTCGGCTTTGATGTAAACACTTTCTGTAACTTTAATTTTTGATTCCTTCACCGCTTTGATTCACAAATGTATTGGAATTATTTCTCGATTTCAATAGTGGTCTTATGACTTCTTGATATTTCTTTGATTTTCTATATCTTATTCCATTTTTGACTTCATACTTTTTGTACAGCGCTTTCGTAAAATCCAAAATTTCGATATATGTGTCTCGAATTTTTGCATCACCAACTCAGGCGGTTTCTTGAGGAATATCAAGTTGTATAAATCTGAAGTGCCGGGGTATTGACGTAATTGCATAGTGCCATCCCAAAGGAAATATTTCCATCATCAAAACGGACTTCTAGATTCCCCATTTTAGTGTTTGTGTTGAAGGATCTACCCTCACACCATAATTCACATCATATTCACTATTTCCATTTCTAATATTTTGCAAATGTTGTTTTAGTCTCAAACCATTGCTGGAAGATTCCAAATCTCGTGAACTCGCCATTGATGAAGTGGGTGTTTCGAATAGGGTAGTTGTAGCTATTTTCTCGCCATCCACATCTTTGATGGTTTCATTATCAATACCTGAAAATGATGTATCGCTGCTGAAAGATTGTTTTCCCAATTGGAGTGCTGGTTCGGATGGATCGAGAAGGTGTAGACGGTTTCACAATAGCAGCAGAAGAAAGAGCATTGAGTGGTTTTGTGATAGGATCATAAAGTTTTTCGAGGGCAATCTTTTCTTCCACATTTCCACTTTTGATGGAATTGAATTTTTGTCGAACAGCTTCGGTCGCTTGAACTAGTTGACGTTTCAAATCCATTTTGGTTTCTACACATTCATCTCGCAAGAGATTCATTATTTCGATGACGAGTTTATTGTAGTGACCTTGACGGAGTTCGATGAATGATTAAGTCTTTTCGAATTGAGATATCAAGGATATATGAAACTATCAAATCCTTTGCGATATCGTCCATCACATACTTTTCGATCTTTATCAATGACAAGGAATCCATATTGATCATCCCAGCAATTCACACACATCATTTGAAATTCTTTGAATGTGACATCGGGCGAGACGTGATCAGAGAAAATATGATGTAAGTTCATCTCGTCTTGTTTGAATATGACGATGAAGTTGGTATTGTCACGCACTAGCTGTTTGGGGACTCGTGAATAGGTCTGTGCTAGATAGAAGCAATCAACATCTTTATGGCGTCCCATACAAAAATATGATCGGATAATATCCTGCTTTTCGCAAATCACATCATCAAAAATGAACACTGAATTTGGTTTGGCATCAGAGGGTTGCACAATGTCTGCATTATTACTGAATGTGAAGAAACCCAATCCTTTTATTGGCGCTAACACATTGCGCAAGTATTCATATTTCGGTTGATTCAACGACTTTGAATAGAGATAAACGTTTGCAAATCGCAATCCTTGTGGATGTGTCAGTAGAGATATCATGGCATTTGTCTTTCCACAATTTGACGGACCGATGATTAATGAGCGAACAGATGATGGAAGTAGTGGGCCATGTCTCAATGAGTTCGCTCCATTTAATCCAGTCCCGATTTTCTCATCCAAATTATCTACTGCAAACTCTTCTTTTTGCTTGACAATGCGCATTGTTTGACGGTTCGACACTTATTAACTTATTAGTGCAAGATGTGTGAGATATGTTTCATTTAAATGTCTACCACCACACGGAGCAGACGTAAAAGCAAGAGATCGAATAATAAAAAAAAAGGTCGAGGATTTGTGAATTCTTTAATAAATAAATTGCCGTTTGAATTGCATTTACCTGGAGGATATCAATATTGTGGACCCGGAACTAAATTACAAAAACGATTGGCCGCAACGATCAGGCATCAATAAATTAGATAGGGCCTGTAAAACACACGACATTCAATACTCGGAGAATCTCGACGATATTGAAGCTAGACATAAAACAGACAAACAACTTGAATACAGTGCTTGGGATAGGGTCAAATCGAAGGACGCAAGCATTCGTGAGAGACAGCCGCTCTACTCGTCACCAACATAATGAAGGCGAAAAGGCGTTTCGGTATGGGTTGTGATGTGAACAATGTCAAACAACGAAGGAGAAAAAATAAAGCATTGAAGAAAAATGGGCGAAATAAAATCAGAAAAGTAGCATTCGGAGCAGGAATTGTACGAAAAGTTCGGGATGAATTACATAAAGCTGGAGGTAATCAATTCGTGACAAACAATAGAAAGATGGCCACAACAATGGCATTGAAAGCAGCACGTAAATATTTGAAGGCAGCAGGCGGAAAGAAAAAAATTCGCACACCTCGCATAATACCTATTCCTAAAGTTGGTGGAATTTTACCATTGATACCAATTTTTGCCGGATTATCTGCATTGGGTAGTTTGGCTGGTGCTGCTGCAGGTATAACAGAGCTATAAATTCGGCAAGTGCGAGCAGAAATGATCTGAAAGAGGTAAAACATCATAACAGAAAGATGGAGGCGATAGCTTTAGGAAAAAGGGTAGTGGTTTATTCTTGAAACCATATCGCAAAGGCCTCGGTATCTATCTCAAACCCTATACATCAAAAAACTAATTGATGCCCTACCTCTTAAACCTCTCACAGATATAGATCTTACATATTATGCCACACAATTGAAAATTCCACACTTTCGTGGTGTGTTCATGCGTGATAATTTGCCAACCTCAGGACCACGTAATCATGAAACAGCCATCATCAATTTGGATGGATTCAGCGGTCGAGAACACATTGGGTGGCATACAGGAAAAGTGGAAGAGTTGCAACATATTTCGACAGTTTTGGAGATTTACCCCACCAGTGGAGTTGGTCCATTACTTCCGGGAAGGTACGCATGCAGTCGAAAAAATTATGTATAATTATGAACGTGAGCAGAAATACAATACAGTTGTGTGTGGACACTTATGCTTGAAGTTTCTCTCTCTTCCAATCACCCGAAAAAGCTAAAATGGATTTCACGCCAGAAATGGATCGAGAGGCTATTAAGAGAATGGGGCATTCCCTCATCGCATATTCAAGATTACGCAGCTTGAAAAAAATGAGTAAAGGTCAACTTGCGGATATGCCTAAAGAGGTCATGATTACTTGTGCAGCTAATGAAATTGCATCGGTTTGGGAAATACTTCCCAAACACCTTCAGGAGGATATTGATATTTTAAAATATAAATATTGCTATGAGCATCATATGGACAATGCAAGTGTTGGAACATCAAATTCCAGTGATGTGAATGATGGACCCATACCTCGAAAACTATTTTGTTGTTATTGCACCATCGATGATTGTAATATGGCGCCAATAACAATCAAGTTGAATTGGGACACACAATGCCGCCGAGAACGAAGAAATTATTTCGCATGTTTGTGAACAACAATAAAATGATTTGTTATCATATGAATGCAATCAGTCATGTCACGAAAGGTTCGAGCTACAAGCTGTCGGAACCAGTGTCTTGAGTGCAGACTTCTCACCAACCATTGACCTGGATAAGAATAGCCGTTATGGATTGGGGCTTTTGGGATTCTATGGATGCAACACAATCCACAATGTCACGGAAACAAACAACTTGATCCCTTTCTTCATTCCCGCAAATAAAGCCGCCACAGTCAGTTCTAAACGTGTTATAAAAATACCAAGTGGCGCATATGAGATAGAAGAAATAAATGCTGTTATCCAACGAGAACTTGAATTCCATGTATATGAATCGCGCGAACATGATGACACCACATTGGATGAATTGTTCAGCCTCCGAGCAAACAATAATACATTCAAATGTATGATGCAATCAAAGTATGTGGTGAATCTGAAACATGAAAACTCAATAGCATCCCTGTTGGGATTCGAGAAGAAAGAATTCAGTGCAAATCGCATGCATGAATCTACATCTCCTGTGAATATTGTACCCGTGAGACTCATTCGATTGGATTGCAATATCATTTCAGGATCATACATAAATGACGAAGAATCATATTCTTTTTTTCATTTGACGTTGATGTTGAGCCGGGTTATAATATAACAAAGAGCCAAACAACATTATTTATATGCCCATCAGACCGGAAGGACGTCAGTTCATCGACAACATTACTCTGCGCAAATTGGATCATAGAAATAATCAACTAGATTTCGGTAGTGTGGAAGAAATAGTTGTCATATTGGAATTGAAGAAATTACAATAACGAATGTAATGGGTTTTTGCTACAACAAACGACAAAACAGTGAATACGAAATATTTTCACCAAACAAAGATCGTCATTCATCAAATATCGTCAAAAAGAAAAGCTTTGCCAGGAAGAAGGTCATTCCACAAGTGTATGCTGAACGACAAAGACATACATTGTCAGCGAAAGATCTTAATTTTCTAAAATCGATTGGACTCCGAATTCGACAATAAAATGGTACTCGAAGCAAACAGTGACAAGTTGAATATTTTCAATGAACCAGTGGTCGATCATTCTCTCATAAGTCTGCACGAGCATACCTATAAGCCGTAAGGATCACCATTGTTCAAGAATTCAGATGAAATCAATTGCAATCAACAATCAAGATGTAATACTGGACATTGCCGACAGTTTCATTTACATTGAGGAAAATTCATTCAAAGAAGTGAACAAAGTATGCTATCTTTCCAACAATGCTTTGGCATTCCTCTTCGATGAGATCCGCTATGAAATGGGTGGTGAGCAAGTTGCCGTTGTTCGAAAACCAGGCATAACATCCACAATGAAGAATATGGTTTCATTTGGTCAATCACACTCTCACATGCTTTTGACAACTGGATGGGGACTTTCCGACACAAAACAACACATCATTGATGCACCCAGTCATTTATTCAGTGGAAAACTTCCTCTCAAATATTTGATGGGTTTTGCCGAGGATTATAAGAAGAGCATTCTTAATGCAAAACAAGAACTGATTTTGATTATAGCTCGTTCATTCAAGAATTCATATATTGGAGACGTTGATGCCTCTTTGGAAATTACAAAGATTGAATGGAAAATAAAACATGTTGTGCCGATGACAAGCAGAAGCTCAAATTATTCAGTAGAATAAATAAGAGTGGTCTGAATTCAAAATCAAGTTGGCTTATCGTATGTGGGATCTTTATGAATTACCCTCATTGCGTGGCACATCTTCAGACATATGGGCAATAAAACAACCAACACTTTGGAAACACCTCGCTTCATATTTTGGTTTTCAAAGTACCACCATCCGAAACAGAGCACTGGATGTGACAAAATTCATAAATGCTGACATTAATAACATCCGAGTGTATTTGAACTATGAAGTATACCCATATGAGCGTTGGAACCTGGACTTTGATAAAAAACTATTCTCTTCAGCTTACTATGCATATGAGGACTTTCAACGTAGTTATTATGACAAAGATATGAGTGAACATCTTATGGACCTTGAAGCATTTAAACAGAATACCATGTTCATCATTGATTGTTTACATCAACCGAATGCTACAAAATCATCTACAGTGGATATCAAGCTGGAGTTCGAAACAAGAAAAATAAATTTCCACCAACACCAAAGTCTATGCACTCATTATACACGATACCTTCTTGACTTACAATGCATTGGATGGCTCTGTTCGTAATTCACTTTGAAATGTTCAATATTTTATTTTTGTACTATATCTCAATATTTTTAAGTATATCAATAATGTTTATGTGTAATGGAAAAATAAATAAACAAGATTTTGTAAATATATGTTTTATTTCATATCAAATATCTACATGATCATATTCATCATCATATTCATCATATAGTTGATATTTCTCGATGATGTCATCAGGTAGGAATGGTAAAGGGTGTGGAGAAATCCTTCCAGATCAATTTGATCATTTCTTCACAGAATTGTTGCAAGTTTAAGGCTCCTTGGTTGAATTCCTCACAAAGTATTGTACCCTTGACGTACTTCTCGGATAAATGTGCACATCTTTGGATTTCATCTTCATCGAAGCAAACATTCAAATCATAGACTGTAGCATGGAGGACATCTTGACTCAAAGCATTCAAGTAGGAGTTCAATCTCTCGATGGCTGTATTGATGTCCACGGCTTCCGTCAACATTGACTCGAGTAATGCATCCACATATTGAAAACTGAAACGAAAAAAAGAATTGTTAATATATTCCATTGATATTCAAATAATTTTACTTACATCAGAAAATGTGATGCTCCAAATATAGTACTTCTACACTGAATGTTATTTTTAATGGAGAAATATCTATATTCAACATAAAATCACTATATCCTAACTATTAACATATAAACAATATTATCATTTAATGTAGTTGAATTCTACTAGAGGACGAGTTCTCAAACTCCTGCTACTTGTGGACTCTGACCCAAATATGTTATTGTATATTTGAAATCTGAAGCATTTATGCAACTGACATCGTCCGCATTGAATTCATCGAAATACTTTTTGACAACCATGATTTGAATAAAGTATCATTATCATCACGTAATGTCATTAGAATAGATCTCCCATATCGGGTTATACAAATCGTCATACCAAGTATGTTGAAAGCTTTACCGATGGGTAATGATGATATTGGTCTTTGTTCAAAAGCTCCCACCCTCTTTTCAATTATTGAAGAATTGATTCTCTTCAAATCTACAACTTTGGAAGAAAAGACATAGTAAGACTGTATGAAAAATATAGATTATTTCACCTTATAAAAAATACACTCACTGAATTGAGAAACTTCTCGTACTCTGTATTCACTCTGATGATATTATCTAACATCTGATTTCTCATCAACGACTCCACACATTTTTATAAGAGACATCCCCACTCCATTTCCAGTAAATGGGACTGTGAAGGTCATTACGCACTTGAGCATCAACACACTCATCAATACTCGCAGTTCACTCTTAGCTCTCTCACAGGATGAATGCCCTCCTCGCTTGGAGAGTGCAAGGATTCATGAAGGTCATGACTACACAGAATATGTATGCCTACACCACAACTTTAGTCAAGATCAAACAAAAATCGAGATCAAATCTTGAGGTTGCCGAAACAATCCCAACATCAAAACTCTAGGTCAAATCTCAAAGTCAAAACTTAATGTTATGAATCTCAAGGTCATATTCAAGGTCAAAACTGAAGTCGAATCTCAAAGTCGACCAAACCCAATATCAAAACTCAATGACAAATCTCAAAGTCAAATCTCAAGGTCAAACACACACACACTGCACACCTGCAACTATTCAAGGTCACACGTGACGTCATAGTGGTGGGGGGAGACCCAGAACCGGCTTAAATCTCCTACTCAGGATGTTCATAAAATCAGGTGTGGAATCATCTGCAACTGAGAGATAAACTTTAGTCACTATCTTCCATCGTCAAGATAACCTCTTGTGGGGTATTCATGTTGAGAAGGGAAACATTCTCAATTGAATATTGAATAGAAAGATTTTTCTGTAAATTGAAAAATCCACGATAAAAATGAAGTTATTTTTTGTGAATGTCCAACAGAAAAGCTAAAGCCACGCTGGACATTGAACTATATCTTCTAGATATTCTGAAAAGACCCTAACTAAGAAGAAAGAATATGAACTTGAAAATTTGCATTTTCATTCAGATAGTTATTTGATTTTATATTCCAGTCCTAATTAAGAACTCATAGTGTGAGTTCATCTACATAAACTGGTAGAAAATGGTAGGGTGATTTTAACTGTAGGTTCAATTTTTAACTTCATTAAACCAACTTCATTCTCTTGGAAAAATTTTTTTTTGGAAAGTCCAATCACGTTGATAATTGACCCTTCTGCTCCTTTTTAGGAAGGTTGATTTTGAATCTCTGAAATACAACTGAGAAAGGGTATAATATGATCAGTCTGTATTGAGATAAAACGACATATTTGGATGCTCTCTTCAATAGCAAATCCACTCTCGAATGTGGATAAATTTTCAACAATAGTGTTCAACTATTTGGGGGAATTTTCAACATGCAGTTCCAAGCACGTTAATTATCAGGCACACTAACACCGAGTATACTTATGAAAAAATTGTAAAGAGGTCCTTGACAAATTGGATTACTATCTCTTCGAGAGTCTTCATCATATGTTTTTTGAATAATACTCTGTTAAACAGTATAACAAAGAACATCACTCCTACTGAATTCTTATCTAGCATAAAGCCATTTTGAATATTGATCAAACGTCGATTTGTTCCCCATTTTATGACATTGTCAATTCAAGTATCAATCCTGGAAGCGTAAATCCCTATTTTACGACCTCACTTTCAGTCCCTTTTCCTTCAAATATTTTCCAATTCACCCGAAGTCGAGGGTCCTAATACCTTTGGAACTCACTTTTGACAAATGATATAATATTCTTTTTATCTTTCATCCCACAGTGGTGGCAGTTATATTTTCAGGAGAAATTCTTTAAATCCCCTCAAAGCATTTCGTAAATGCTTGAATGTTCGGAGAAATGTATTCTAGTTACGACAAAATGATCAGTATGGGACTGAATACTGTTTGTTGATGGAATTCCACCTCAATAACGTGAACCACTCCCCATAATATGCATTTGATTAATTAAAAAAACTATTCTGTTGAAAATATGTCAATTCCACCTTTTTTCAGGTATTGGAATGTAGCTTCCAAAGATTTAATCGGATAATAAGACCACAAATCGCACTCAGGAAGATTTTCATACAAAATGCTCTCTTGAAAATTTGTCTAATTTATGAGCGATAAAATCCCTAGCACTAATGAGATTGCCCTTGAAAAAATTATTTGAGAGGCTGATTATGAAATCCCGCTAGGTGTCTAATGCATGAATTCTAGGGTAGGCTTCGTTCTCTTCCCAGAGCTCTTTTTGAGCAGTCCTCGATAATAGAATTTTTCTATAGACCATCTAATAAATTGTCCAATGAGGCATAATGTTGAAGGCGAACATTTCATACATAACTTCACTAATACCCCAGTTCGATACATTCTTCAGATTTTCTCATTCACATATATAAATAAAACATCAGTCGATTCAGAATTCTTCATTTGCATACGAAAATCTTGGTTCGGCAATTCTCATATAAATATGTTTTATCGCAAACATAATGCTTGGTTCTTAAATAGGTTCAATTTCAAGATGAATCGGCGATCGTTTTCTTTCTTCAATATCGCCTTCTTGGCTGTCATTCTGTCAGGAATGCCCCATTCCAACTCTCAAAGCTGAAACACCTCGTTCGAAAAAACCAATCATTATGCTATTGACAAAATGAATCAAATCAATAATTTGTCCACCGCTGAATGTAATCAGGAGTATTGAATTGTTTAATCATGTTTGCATAAATGAAAACGTTATTCATGTTGAATTGATAATGAAATGTACTCAATTTGAGGAAATAATTCATTTACTTCAATATAAGCATTGCTTCAAGTTAGAAATCAATGTATTTTATTAAAAACACACAAATTCCTTAATTCAAAACTATTAATTACTCACAATGAGAAGCGCATTCATTCAATCCAAGAAAAATACTTTGTGTTAAATATCCTTGATTGGTGATGCATCCATATTGCTTTAGTTAAATCATTTTGTTACTTCAGAAATAATTTTCATCGTTTGCCTAGGTGGAGAAATACATTTACCGGGCTGGAACCCTAGCAGTAGAATAGACTGATTTGAAACACAAAATGGCCGTCATACTTAGTGTGGAAAAATTACATATGAATATTTTCTATCAACATTAACATACAAGTATGTTGTGAATTTTCAGGAAGAAAATACAATTTATTTGAACTTCAACTTTGTGTAGTTGTCAGAAATATTCGAATGCTGATGGAAAATAGTTATATAATAGTTTTTGGCAGAAAATCCAAAATTGTTTAAAAATAGAGATTCAATGCTTACAATCGAGCTAATCTTCTGAAGATCATGTTGATGTTCAACTAGGGATATAATATGTAATAATTCAAATTGTAGTTTCTCACAATGATTGAAACAAGAGTATCTGAAATATTTTAAAGGAACATAATAGTATAAAAACAAAAGTCCGTTACAAAACAACAAAATCATACAATTCTTTAGTTAACAATATTTTTTCTACATGTGATACAATGTTTTCATTTGTAGAAATCAAAGATGAAATAAAAACTGTTATTCGATACTATGAGATCACAGATAAATAAATACAAAACAACTTTCAAAGAAACAATTCAGTCTTTTCGATCTAAATCAAAAACATATTACCGAAGTCAATGAAGCCAAGAGATGAAACAAATAAAAATATCGGAACATTAAAGTAAGCATTTAAAATAAAAATGTTTCCACAATGACCTGAAATCATAAAAACACGCTGGAGTTGACCAACTTAAACAAATAGATCCATGAAAATGGACTCTGCTCCCAGGTGGAATCAATTGGGGTAGAAGCAAAATCTGTTTGATCAATTTTACATAAAAATTATAAAAATATATAATATTATTGACAAATTCGATACTTCCTATATGAAGGCATGAATTATAAGATACCATTACATCTGGAAAGATGAAATGTTCACAAACTATTCCCCAAATTTCACCATTAGAAAATTTATGTGCATAAGTTAGTTTTCAATTAATGCTATAAAATGTTTCTTTTGAAAAAAATTTCCTAATGCAATTATTTCTTTTGGAATGAACACACCTTTTACGGAAAAAATAATAAATATGTCATTGTTCTTCAGTTATGAATTTAATATGATTTTCTTTGAATTTAAACACATGTAGAATATTCCAAACTCAAGATCAATAGAAAAAACATTCTTTTCGTTCAAATAAATGCATAGTCATTGTTTAAATTCACGAATATGACAATTTCAAAATACCTAGTAGGTGCCCGGTTTTTGATCTTTTACAGTATTTCCATATATAACAGGAAATGAAAAAAATACATCAATGAGAAATTATTTTTCAAAATCATACGAGTTGATAACTTACTACGAAAATCATCACTCCTCTCCATATTATATATTTATAGTGATTTCAAACAAGCCAATAGGTATATCGACAAAATATTTAACTAAAAAACCGCAATTTCTCGGTAATGTTTTGTGATACTCACCAAGAAAATTATATATATTTCCATCATCTGACTCCCACAAGTTGGAAAGTTGTTTGATATCCATGTTAACATTTTTTTATAACACAACAACACAATTTTGACTGATTAACTGTTGCAGCATCTGCTTCATACCGTCCTATACTGGGTGGCGAATGGCTCATGAATTTCCTGCCGGACTGCATATAAAAACCGCTTGGGTAATATTTATAATATCAGGCGTTTTATGTGTTACACTGCAGTTTGGGAATAATAATTTCAAGTACCCATAATTTTAATTTAAAAAATATTTTTTTCTTCCTTTGTATACCTAGGTACTGAAATGTATTACGGCCCTAGCTGCTTCTTTTTCAATTTACAGGCCAGTTTCTGCAACAAAAGGTTTTTAACCTTGGTCTTTTCACCTTTTCTTTCCCTGTACCGTTCAAATTGAGAAACTAAATGTGGCATCATCGCCTAGCTACCAACTCTCAAGAGATCGGCATTCTTGGAATGACATAAGGGAAATGGAGATGGTGATTTAATACAATGAAATTTGATTTCAGAGAAATCCTTTTCGAACATAGAACAAATTCAAGGATGATAATCCTATTATAATAACCAAACATATAGAAAATTTCCATTGTTTCATAAATAATTCAAAATTCACCTGGTAACTGAAAAAAATGTTTCCAGGAAGTTTCTGTAAATGTGAAATCGAACATTATCTAAACGAACCAAGAAGTGATACATACCGTACTCACTATTATGGTGAGAAGAACATGAAAGTGTTATAACCTTGCTTATTCATTTCATTTTGAAATATATAAAGAAGTGAATTAGGTATTTTGTATTTGAACAGTATTTTTTGAAGGATTTTCTTCTGGGTTCTACTCATTCATGTTGTAACCTCAACTTCGAATACTCAATTTTGTGGATTTTGCCTATTTTAGTTTTTCTGGGCAGGTCAAGTTATACATGCTAACGGTTCATCGGTGAGCACATAGGAGGGGATCTTTGAAATATTAGGCCAACAGAAAAATTGATTGGTCGCCATGTAACTCCCTACTTCTTCTTTATATAGTTTTACTAAACTGTTTTATTAACCACAAGTTCGAATGAAATGGGTATGACAAATATGGGAAGGTCTGAGAATGATCGATAGAAATATGATGAGTAACGATTTGTATATTGAAAGAACTTGTTTACATGCACCTAAATAGGTATGTAACGGGTGAGTCGATACTCCACATTCAAAAAGTCAACTAGGGTAATTATAACAAAATTTAAAATTCGGTGTAACGCATCTCCATAGTCTACTATGCGTCTGCTTACATGATATAAAAAAAATGTTTTTATTTTTTGTTCATTTAGTATCGAATGTTTGGTTGAGTCCACTCTTTCTTCACTATACCGTTAACGAAGTCACTCACCAATAGAATTGGAATGAACATAAAAACCTTATAATAATAAAAAAGAAAAATTTGGCTTTATCAGTCGTCTTCCTCCAGAAGTGTCCTGCCTCAATACCACCAGGGGGTGTGGGCAGTGTAGGTAGGGATGGAGAATGTGTTTAGATAAAACTTTGGAATGCCTTTCACCAAAACTATCGGATAAACGATTATAATGACCCTTCTACTTTGAACTCCTGCGCTACCAACATAGGATTGTAGTAAAGGAGGAACCTTTTTCGTAGAACCCTGGAATAAATACCAATTGAAGTAAAAAAAAAACATCGGGAGAGATTAATTATTGGAAATCGCTCACGTTATATGAAAAAAAAAAACGAACCTTATTTCTGAGGGTGAATAAAGAGGTTTGCTCAACGTTAGTAACATAGGCAATAATCTCGGTTACATCGGCAGGATGGGGCAAAAAAATAACATCGTTTCTCCTTTCCAGGTGAATTATACTCTCCACTAACTCAAGCTGGATATGGTGACATCATCGAGAAAATAACAAATAGGCTGAACCACACCAATCCCATAAATATGGCAATGGTTTCAAATTCGAAACTAGTGTGTTTTACCAATCGTACAGGTACACTCTGAGAGTCTGGCCAATACTCCCTTCTCTGATCTCTCGATTGAAAATTTCGCCCGTAGTTTGGGTTGCCTATTTCATGGTACTGTGTTCGAGAAGGCTGATACTGTCGACGTTTTCTGAAAAGCGGGAATTTTTGGTAGAATTTGAAAATGCTACACCATTCCCCTCCAAAATGAGGAAACTGATTGTACAATCATTTTCCTAAAAGAGACGAGTTACTAAAGAAAAAAATATTTACAAGAAAACAAGGAAATTCGATCGGACATGGATTTGGCTCAATAACTACGCGTACTACTCGTCCTGGGACATCTTCTATTCGTAAATGTCATGAATAGGGAGGAGTCACAGATCAGGAATTTGTCCGAATAGGTACGGTCTGCCAATACCACCCTTTCCAAACTAATACTAAAACGTTAACCTACACTAATTATCAACAGAAAACTATCACGAGAGAAATATAAACAATTTCCCAACCGAAACGTCTGGATTTGATCCAAAACATTTGGTCTTCAACATGCCAGTCGCCCGCAGGGGACCCATCGGCATTAGTCAAAGAATAGACCAGTCGGGAGACCTTCTCTTTGACAAAACTCAGAACGTATTTTGGAGCTAACTTAGACATACATTCCTCCGCAGCATCTGACAAGACTTTGTTTCGGCTCCAGACCTTATCTCCTACAGAAAAAAAAATATCTCTTACGGAGGTTTTGCGACGCAGCGTTCCTCCTATGAGCGTTTTGTAGTCTTTTCTGAACGTCGAGAAATGTTAATTTCAAACCTTATGGATCTTCTACATAAAAAGCCCTATCGCTAGAAATAAGCTCTCTATACGCAGTGGTTTCAACTTGGCCATAATACTTTCCAGACAGGTACGTTTCTGCCGAACATCAGAAACGAAGGTGTTAAATTATTGACTTCGTGCCTAGCCGAATTATTGGCAGACTGTATTTTTGGCAATTCCTTGTCCCAGTCTCTATGACTTCCGATATAACTACGGATGGCTGAACCAACCGTTTTATCATTCCGCCCGACGAAGTAACATTGTGCGGAGTAACGGGGAGTAAACCGAATTTTCTGAACCTGGTATTCTTCGGCCAGCTTCTTGAATACTTCACCAGCGAATTGTGTTCCGTTGTCACATATTATGAACTGAGGTACACCGTAACCAAAAATATCCTATTTTCCATGAACTCCACTATTGAATGCGCAGTAGTAATGGTAGTAGATTTCGGGACTACTACTTTCCACTGGCGGATATTCGACCTGATAGGAAGACAGGACGCAAGATATTTCAATAACAAACCACTTCAGATTTTCCACTGAGGAATTTGAGCTGGTTTTTCAGAGATCTCTTCTCTCAAAGTGACATACAATTTGTCCAAATTACCCAAGGATATATCAATTGAAAACGACGTCAATATCTCCGCATTATCTATCGATGGGGAATGTGAAATGCCCGAAAGCGCATCTGGGACTACATTCGAAAAACCCTTTCTATGAATGAGGTCGAACGAATACTGTCTCAACTTCACGGACCAACGAGCAAGCCTACCCGTCGAATCCTTGAGGTTATTCAAATAAAGGAGACTGTAATGATCGGTGATCAACTTGAACCGAGTACCCTCTACGATTGGACGAAACTTTTCCAACAGAAGTATAAGACTTGGAAATTTCCTTTCACTGACAGAATAATAGCGTTTAGAACGAGACATCGACCTTGGAGTATGAGCAACGACATGCGCTAACCCATCGATTTTCTATGTCAAAACCCCATCTACACCTATGTTACTCGCATCACACTGAATGGTGAAGGTTTCAGAAAAATCTGGGGACCTAAGGATCGGCGCCATGACGGGGGCATTTCTGATCCTCAGAAAGGAGTCTCCTGCTACGGGAGTCCAAGCAATGGCTTGCTTTTTCTTTTAACGTATTGATAGGTCATTGAGTGGAGAAACCAATGAGAAAAAGTCCTCTATAGACCGCATATACCACGAACAAAAACCCATAAACCGTTTTACTTCAGTGGAAGTAGTCGGACGAGGATAATTCACCATGAACTTCACTTTATCAGGATTCATACGAAGTCCTTGGCTATTAACCAAAGAGCCCAAGTACTTCAAAGAAGTCTTGAAAAACTCACACTTTTCGAGGTTGATTGTCAAATTAGCTTCCTGAAGTATTTGTCTAACCTCTTTCAACAGCCCAATATGTCCCTGGAGAGTGGGAGATGATAGATACAAAAAAACATGGGGCCAATATTTCGGACCAAAACGGACATCACAAAAAAAGTTGTCAATAGTCATCTGACATCTTTCACAAGGCTATGGTACTTTCGACGTTTTGTAAAAAGCGGAAATTTTCAGTAGCATTTGAAAATGTTACAATGTTCATTGAAATAAAACAATCTCTGTCTCCAAAAACTTGCAGATCAATCCTCAATGAATTTCAGGCAGCCTCAAGTTTTGAGGCGTTATAAATAGAACAAAATCTGAATAGTCAAGGTTATCAAGTTTATGGCATTATTTCTGATTCAACCTACACCCCTGAAACTGCATATAGTCTTGGATTAAGGAAATATAGTATTGGAGAAATTTCAAGTTTCTCAATTCGAAAAACTGATAAATTTCCATTTTGAGAAATTAGATTTTTTCCGAAAATCAACTTGAAGAAATTACATTTCTTGTTTAATTAAAGAAATTCATAGGTCACTTCTTGTATCCAGGAAAGAAAGTATTCTATCAAAATATTAGGTTTTTCAATTCGAAAAAGTTGTTAATATCAACCTGAGGAAACTATTGTTTTTATTTAAAGCAATGCATATTTATATACTTGTATCGATGAAAAAAAAAAAAGGATTGAATCAAAATATTACGTTTCTCTCATCCGAAGAAATCGTGATATCAATTGAAAAAATAACATTTTGTTATTAAAGAAATGGAGTTGTAGGATCAAGGAAAAGAAGTATTCAATGAAAATAATAAGTTCATTATTTCAAGAAAAATGTTAATATCAACCTCAAGAAATTATATTTTTCCATTTGAAGCAATGCATATTCATATGCTTTCATCACGGAACAAAAGTATTAAATCAAAATATCACGTTTTCAATTTACAAAAATCGTCAATGTTGAGTTGAAGAATTAATATTTGTATTAGCTTGGTTTAAGCATATATTTCAATAAAATGATTGTCTTCAATTGAAAATAACAAGTCTTTCGAGTCAAAAAAATATGCTCAATTCAAAAGAAAGATTTACTTGAATTTTCAAAGAAATTAGTTTTCTCAATTTGAGAATATTTTTTTTGTGTGTATTCCTTGTAATATGTGGGATCAAGGAATTTGGAATATTATTTAAGTTGATATTATATGTGAAAGTAAAAATATTGTCAGTTTCAACTTTACTTCGAATTTTCGAATATTTTTAACGTACCAATAAGTTATGAAAATCTTCACCATTTAACTTCAACTAATAGATATTTCAACTATGAATATGATTGAAAAGTTTGTCATGATCAGTATAAAACTGGTCTACAATACAATATAATGATAATATTATGCATATAATGATAATATTATGCATATAATAATAATATTATGCATATAATAATAATATAATATCGTGTGTCCATTCAGTGCGTAATTCTTCGATATCTTGAAAAATATGTCATATAGGGAAACACTTTGAGATCGAAACTCTTTCAATCACTGATGTTACTTTTCTCAAAAATTTTCTCGAATGTAGTGTGTTTCACAAAAGCGGCACAAGCTTTTTCAAATAAAACACCATATTTTAAACCCAAAATTGATTATTATTTTCTTGCCATTTTGTCGAAATGAAGAAATCCGTTGCGGCCAAGTTATAATTTTTTTCACTATTTTTACCACTATTGAAGCTTCATTATGGGTAACATACGGTAGGATCAAGGTTTCACGTACACATCCCAGTATTCTCACGATATGTTTATCTACAGGGTACTAAAATTCCAATTATGGTAAATCCAGGAGAATTTTTTTTTTCAAATAAAACATCCTTGTATATTTTGTTTTAATTGATTCCCAATTATTTTGCCAATCAATCGATGTGATGAAATCGAAATCTGTTCTAGCGTTGCCAAATTATTTTTTCATCCACGTTTACATGGTAGTTAGGCGTGAAGAATATTGTATACATTTGATTCTATTATGGTAATTTATATTGGAGATAGTAGAATCAGATTGTTTCGTTGTTTCCAAATGGAACACTATCTACTGATGGTCCTACCAGGATCCTTTGCAATAATGAATTCATTGTATTGCAATTTTTCCCTAATTGTGTCACAGTTTTTTCTAGAGCATGAACTATTTGTTACTTCAACTCTAATAGTCCTCATCATCACAGTGACTACATTTCATTCGATGAAGAATGCCAGACTTTCGAACAAATAATTCATTCTAGGAAGAATTTCAATTCATTCAGCAGTAGAATAGATAAAAAGTTTCCATTGGCAACCCAAATTGAGATGGCATCGCTGAATTGGGGATTCTTGTACTCATAGAAATGTATTTCTCAATACAAGTTAATTTGATCAATAGGCACAGAACGAATTGATCATTCTTCAAAAACGTAATTTTTAGTGATGAATAACTATTTTCCAGAAAAAGTTTTCTTAATCATCATAATTTTCACTATTATGCTATACTGAAAGTTCCCAAGCAATTCGAATTCTTGTTTAATTTGGAGACACCGCTTGAAATAGAAACATATTTCATAATTGAAAAGAATCCTGGTATGACAATTAATTATTCATACATTAAAAGTAAACCGTTCGGAAACACCAAATTGATCTCGTTTGAATTTATCAGAATTTTCGATTCAAATTTGGTAGGCTATAGATGAATATATTGCAAAAATAACTGAATGATGTATGTGGAACCCCAGTTTTACTGTCTGCAGAAAAAATATCCATTACTGAATTCATCGAATGAATCATGCCTCACATACAACGACCCTGGAATAGTGGTAAATATATGAATATAACATGAAGGTAGAAGTCCATTCTTCTCAAAGTGGAGTGGATGTATGAAGAAATGAAGTACTCTGAATCATCTCCATGGAATTTATTTAAAAAAGGACATGTTTCAGAGCTTTGAAGCTCCATCTTCAGCTGATGATTATATAAATCTGAAAAGAGGGGAGGAATAAGCTTAACTATAGGTTGAACAATTCTCATTGAGGATGAAAGTTGAGTTGTGAATACTAACATCATGGGGAAAAAACACAACATAAAGAATAAAAAAATTGTGGTAATTTATAAAGGTAAACAAAGCATTTTACCTTTATAAATTACCACAATTTTTTTATATTTTTATGTCCTTATTGACAACTGTTGAACCTATAGTCATGCTTATTCCTCCCCTCTTTTCAGAATTATATAAGTATCAGCTGAAGATGGAGCTTTAAAGCTCCGGAACATGTCCTTTCTCAAATAAATTTGGAGATGATTAGGAGTACTTTATTTCTTCATATGAATATAACTTGTAATTTGGCAACACCACAACAGCCTTCATTCTTCCACATCGATGGATAGACAAAACAATGGAAAATCAAATCCAGGTGAAAATACAGGATTTTGCATTTGAAAAAAAACTGAGGAATTTTGTCACTCTTTGAATGAAATATCGCAAAAACATTGGAGTACGTGGACCTTGGTATTACCGTTTGCAGAAATTTCTCACAAGATTAGATAAGACAAATGAATAAACTTACTGATATTCTTTCGATATTGGTTCAAATGGAAAAATAAAATATATCTTAGGAATTCCGCAATATATTTTCATTTCAATTCATTAATATATTTTCATTTCATGTAGGAGGCAAGAGAAAGATAAATCAATTTTGAGTGAGAAATACAGGATATTCAATTCGAGAAAAAATCGACTCCAAAGTGCGATTGCTCATTGGATTCGATATGCCGTGTGGAAAAACTCATTTCGATGATTTTACAGCACATACAAAATTTCAATTATTATCAACAAATTAAGAGGAAATTAGTTTTTCCCTAAAAATTCAGAAACTATTGATAATTAAGGAATTTCAAAGGAAGATTCTCAAAGAAGAGGAAATTTGCAATGGAAAAGTCCGATCTCTTGGAACTCTATCTCCATTATTTACAATTTCAGATTAAAGCCGAAAACTGGGCTCCGCCCGGTAGTTACGGCATGGGCGCACCGCCGCTGAAAACGGTATAGCACATGAAATAATTTTTTCATAGTAATAAATATCAATTTAAACGTATGAAAAAATGATGCTGTCATTCAAACACTTGAAAGAATAACGTTCCGTTGGAAAATAATTCTCATGTTGATTTTTGAAAAAGTCATATAATAGTTAACTAACAAGTATTTTTCCGACCTCCGTTTTCACAAATGGCGACATAAAAGTTCAAATAATTGACTTATTAATGTTTTGCTTCTTGGAAGATGATGAAAGTTTTTCATTCATTTATTTTTTAAAGTTAAAAATTATTGAAATATTAAAAAAAATTGTTAATTTTTTATTTTTTGCAAATTTACTATATAAAAAAATGTTTTTTACCATTTAGTTGTCATGACAAAATAATATTTAAAAAAAAATATAAGTTATAATTGAAAACAATTTTAAAAGAAAAAATTTGAAATATAAAAAAACTATTATAAACAATAAAAAAATGTTTTAAGATTTTTTTTAAATTATTATATATATAATAATAACTTCATTCACTGCGATAATAATTAAATACAATTATGACTACATGGTGGAAGTGAATAAGGAACTTTTGCGATAAGTGCAAGCACTTGTTTCGCGGAGAAAATAAAACATGTGAAAAAGTGAACTATAAGGTAAAAAGTGTTAGATGTGAAATGTAAAAACGTAAGTAAGTTAAGGTAAATATGTAAAATATTAAATGTGACATGTAGAATTTCAAAATATAAAATGTAAATAAAATGTAGATAATATAATACAAACAATGAACGATGTACATTACAATAATGCAAAACAATAAAAAATGAACAATAAACATAATGAAATATGATACAGAGGGTATGAAAAAATAATAATAGCAATGATAGTGTACAATAACATGTCTTATAGATATAAGATAGGGTACGCATGTAAAAGATACGCATTTGAAACAACACATTTCTAGTTGGAATTAACATTTGAAATTGAGAATTATAAATTTATGAATCAAATAAATACACACATGGATACATACATATATAGAGCTAGACTAAACAAGATATATTCGAACGTTACTAAAGTTTCGGAATATAGGGTTTTAAAATTAAAAATCACATTACCATGTCGGCAACTTTTTCCCTATGTTGGCTGTGAATGAAGATCTTCAACTCTTCCTTATATAGAATCAAGTTATAAATTTTTTGTATATGGAGAGGTATGGAGTTATTCATTTTCGGAACCATATATTGGTATGACCGCTGGCCAATAGATTTTTGCATTTGTGAGATTTTGTGATGGTGTTTTTTTCGAGTTTGGTGATTATGATTAGGTAGGTTTGAATCAATAGGTTTTTCTCGGTGGTATTTTATATTGATATTATTATAAAAAAGCTGACGAATATCGAATACATGTGCTTCATGAAATAGTTCTTCAGATGGATATTTATAGTCTTTGGACATAATCAGCTTGAGGAACTTTTTTTGCAGCATTTCCAGAGGATGAATATGTGTTTTCAATGCCCCTACCCATCCTACTATACAATATCGCAAGTGGCTCTCAACTAATGCATGGTACAGTACTTTGAGCTGATGAAAAGGTAATATGTCTTCCGAATATTTGAACTTGTAGAGAATCATACGTAACTTATTACAGACATAGTTAATATGGGAATCCTATTTGAGATACGTGTCTATTATTACTCCCAGATATTTAACATTTTTTTCAGGCAGGATTATATACTGTTGACCCATTGTGGTAACCGTGAGACTATCGAATGATGGACCGATTACAGCTAAAAGGTAGGTAGTAGGTTTTTTGCAGGTTGACAGTAAGTAATTTGTTTTCTAACCATTTTTTCATTGAAGGAAGGTCTGTCTCTACTGTGTTTTTCAATTCTTGCCAGGTCAATGCTTCATAAAATATTGCGGTGTCATCAGCAAAACCTAGTATCTCTCCACTGCTCCTGATAGAGAACATGCCATTGATGTAAATATTGAAAAGGATTGGGCCCAAAACAGTCCCTTGAAGTACTTCATACTCAATTTGCATTAGATCGCTTTGCACATCATCCACTCTGACAGACTGGAATCTATTGGCAAGATAACTTTCGAAAAGTTTTAAACAATTATTTCTGATGCCAATATCTCAAATTTATAATGTATGTGAGAGGTTCTAGAATATATGTAGGAATTATTTTAATAGTTTCTGCTTTGATATCGTCTATACCTGCAGATTTTTCCGTTTTCAGTTCACTGATGACGCTCTCAACTTCTTTATTATCGGTTGGTAATAAAACAAACGAGTTCATAGAAACTGCTCTATGTGGTTTGTAATTAGGGTCGTTTTTCACTTTATTTGCCATTTTCTTACCTATTTGGGTGGAAAAAGTGTTGGATTCATTGGCTATTTGATTTTTATCATCTTTCAATTCCCCCGATTCATCTTTTATTGTTTTTATGTTGCGCTTCCTCTTTTAGTTTCACTTATTTTTTTACCTATTTTCCATAACATTGGTGTATCGGTTGAATTTAAGTTGATTTGTTTTTGGTAATAGTCCAATTTGTTTTTTTTCATTAAATTCGTGAGTATATTTATATAATTTGTATATTGTGTTTTCAATTCCAAGTTATGGGGATCATTTCGGAGACTTTTGAACAGTTTTTTTTTCGTATCTATTGATTTAACAAGAGCATTTGTTATCCTTGGTGTAATCTTTGTGTTTTTTCTTTTGGCCCTCCTTACGGTTGTGCAATCGTTTATGGCTCGAGTTAGGATATCTATGAATTCATTAGTTCCAGCGTTTGGATTTGTTGCAGAAAATATGGGGTTCCAAAAGATGTTGTGTAGCGTATTCTGGAGTTTGTCGTGATCAATATATTTTTTGAATTTATCTTTATTAGTTGCCACATGTTCATCCTGGTTTAGTATAATCTGAAGTGCAGTTGTATCATGATCTGTGATACTACTCTGAATTATTAAGGGAATGATTTGCTCTAATATGTAACTCTCGGTTTTTATGAAGATATGATCAATGCAGGAACCACTATTATTCTGGACTCTCGTTCCACTATTTATTACTGATAAATATCCGACTTCGTTCAATTTTTGGATACTCATTGCAATGTTTATCGCTTTTTGAAATATCGATATTAATATCTCCAATGAGTATAGAGTATGCGGCGTTATTTTTATCATGGTTTTGTAAGTATTCTGATCTGTAAGCAGCGGTTGTCACTATGTTTCTGTAGTTGATTTCAACTTTTATGGCTTTAGTATTGTCAATTTGAATTATTCGATAAGTATAGTCAAATGTAGACTTGATGTGTAATAAGACACCATCATTTTGATTCAACCCCCCTTCATTGTATACTGGGTCATATCCTGTAATGTTATAAAGCTCAGGGTTTTGTATAATCCATGTTTCCGTCAATACGATACAGTCAATTCTTGGATTTATAATATTTAAGAAGATTTTAAATTCATCGAAATTTCTTCAATGCTTCGGATATTATTGTGGATAATAGTAAAATGTTTAAGATGTTCATTCACTGTTAAAATTTTATTCAATTCATTGTTATCCTGTAGGGTGAAAGTTTCTATTGTTTCTATTTTGAATTCTCGGATGTACTGTTCCATTACAACTAAGAGTCTATTCAGATCAGCATAAGTAATTGGGTTAAAAGAAAACAAAGCTATATTATAATTTATCAACAAATGACATGAAAAATATTTACCCAGTGTTACTCAATGTCATTGTGAGATGCAAAAACGGCAATAACATAACAATTGTTTACAAAAAAAATCAACATAAGCTTTTGAATATTTCATAAATTTTTAATGAAATGTTCAAATTGATATTTAATATTATACAAAAATTATTTACCATGTGGTACTCTGTTTTCAGCGGCGGTGCGGCCATACTGTTACTGCCTCGCGGAGCCTAATTTTCAGCGTTAATTTGAAATTATAAATAATGGAGATAGAGTTCCTAGAGTTTTTCATTGAAAATTTCCTTCTCTTTAAAAAGGTTTTCTCAATTTTTTTAATCATCAATAGTTTTTGAATTATTAGCAAAAAATTAAATGCCTATTTTGCCCTCTTGATTTTTCAATAATAATTGCAATTTTGTATGTACTGTGAAATCATTTAAATTCATTTCTTCTACACGTCGTCATCCCGAATCCAATGAGCTATTGCTCATATTTTTAGGAGCTATCAATAATTAGCACCATTTCGAACTCATTGAAAATATATTCATCATCTGTAGATGATCAATGGTACATAACCCCCAGTGGATTACTTGATCTGGTATATGATCGCTAATTTTCAATATCATTCGTGGCGGTTTGACCAGATCAATAACTTGCATTTCATTTGGAGTTCCTATATTCTACATTTGAAATACAATGAACATATGAATGCAAAGTAATGAAAAATCACTTTTGAGATCCACTAGGTTAGGAGATATAAATTGAGCAGCGAAGTTCAATAATAAGATCAATTTTTCAGCCCCATTTCTCTTACCCTTCTGGCAAACGTGCTCCTAATACGAATTGATGGCTTGAAACTTGTTACTTCTCGCAGACCTTTTGTTTGCTGTTCTTGCCGTAGATGCCGGGTGAAATGTATAGAAAAGATTAATAACTCTACCAATATTACCCAACAATATGTTTCATTGTGTTTACAAGATATACGATGTTTATTTATTTATTGGATATCGGAAAAGGGTATGCAGTAAGAAGGATCGAGTTTGTTCGAACTTCACCCATTATTGTTTACTTTAGAGCCACTTAAAACAATTGTAGATATGGAAGTATAATGAGTGGCTTGTATTTTCCATAGCGATGGAAAAAAACGAAATTAGTGTACAAGAACGGTATCCGTGTGGTGTCGTCCGTCACAATCTAGGGAGTAGAAATTCTGATAGGGAAGAAGTTTTCTGATACAAAAAAAACATTTTTAGAGATATATGACATCACCAGTATAACAAAGAGTATCCGGGAACATGAACATTCCACGTAGAGACATTTCGTCGAGATTATTCACCTCAAAAGAAAATCGTGTTTTCATCTTGATGTAGAAAAAATTTGTCATAGATTATTTGAATTACTTTTTGAATGCAGGCATTGATCAACAGTCTCATTCTCATCACAATTGATATTCACTTTTTTTGGGAATATTTTTTTGAGATTATTTTCAGAAGTGTGCTATCGTTATTGTATCATACTTTATGTTGAGTAGACATATCAAGATCAACATAACACCCTGTACATTGAGTTGTCAGATATGTCTTCCAAAGTATTCAACGGGAACAAATTAATATCAATCAATGAAACGACTCAAAAAAATTGTTAAATTAAGTCATTTCGTTTCTAAGACCTCTGAAATATTCAACTAATGAAACTATTATAAAGCAATGGAAATTTCTATCAATTCCAAAGCAAATAGAAAAATCATGCTCTGAGAGTGAGTTCCCCGTTCTTGTTGGTTTATGTTGTATTGGTTGAAGCGGGTGTAAGGGTTGATTGGGTCAGGACAGGGTCAAGGTTGAGTAGTAATCAAATCAGCAAACTCATTCTGTTTTTGATATTCTGATGTGTTGATAAACATGTAGTATGAATCAAAGTTACTCAACTCTTAATTTTTAGTAATTTTCAAAGAGTAACAAAGAAATTAGCAGTTTATTCTGCTAAGAGTCGTCAGGACGGGATTGGTTTCAAAAAAAAATTGTTGAATTTTAATACATACTTGGAACTTGTTAGTTTATTCTATGATGTCCTGAAAAGACTCAAAAATGATTATGTGGGTTTCAAAATCCGAATACGCCATATAAAAATAGAAAATAAAACACGATGGCGCGACAAGGCAGAAAGGTAGATTCCATAATTTATTTATTGTTTCTGAAATTGCAATCCCATTTTTTAAGCTAACGAATCATGTATCAGAAAAAAGCATATTTTCATCGAGAAACACGAACAGCATTTCAATTTTTGTATAAACCTCAATGTTATCTTACTCAAATCAAAATAAAGTCATAAAAACACTTCGGAAAATACATGTTTTTGAACAAAAGCACACGGGGTTGTAGACAGTACTAACATAAGTTTCTATCTCAATATAACTACGAAAAATAATAAACAATAACTATTTATATAGTGCAACTTGATTCGAGAAATGTTAAAGTACAATGTTATGTCCTATTGACAATTTTTTGTCTTATTTTTCTCATTGTTTTTTTTTTTTAAAAATTTTTTTTTTTTTTCTTTTTTATTCCCTAACTTACGTATTGAATTTGTTAACCTATAATTTATTAGTACCTAATTTTTCTATTTATTATTTGTCTCTCCTTCCATGAATCTTGCTTGTTTCATTACTACAAGTAAATATTTTATTTCAAAATTTTTCAATAAAAATTTCATCTCAATATTTTGAACTATTTCTTTTTTCATAATTTCAAATTTTTCCTGTTTTCGATTTCAAATTCTTTCCTATTTTAATTTTTGACATTTTTCTATCCATTATTATTATTATTTCATTATTTGTATTACTTTCTTTCATTTCAAAGTTTTCAGTAGCCATATTCATGTCATTCATTTTCATTATTATTATTTCATTTATGTTCCCTTTTTTCAATTCAAAATTTTAATAAGCAACGTACATGTCATTCATTTTTATTATAATTATTTTATCATTTGTGTCACCTTTTTGCATTTCAAGATTCATTTTCGCTATGTTTCTGTCATATATTTTTATTTTTGTTACTTCATTACTTATTTTACCCTTTTGCATCTGAAATTTTTTATAAATAACGTTCATATTATCTCTAAGTTCGTTATTATTGTCATCAATATTCATTTTTATATTTGGTATTTGTTTATCATCTTTTTCTAATGTTTCTTATTTCATCTTTTTCTATTATTATCTTTTATCTTTTTCTTTACTTTTTTTTCCATTTTTCCCATATTTTCTATTATTGTATCTGTGTTATCTTTCATAATTTTTCTCATACTTGCTGAATTTTCATTCATTTTCTCTTCCATTCTTGCCATACTTTCTCTGTAATCTTTCATTTCCTCTTTTATGAAATCTCTCATACTTACTGTTATATTTTCTGTGTTTTCTTTCAAACATTTTACAATGAAATCCATAAATCTTTGAAGCATACTGTCCCTTCCTATCCTTTCACCTTTTATTTCACTCCCTCTCACATAACTACTCTCTCCTTGTTCCTGATCATCCCTCTCTCCACCTTTTTCCAAACCAACTTTTTTACCATCTCTCAAATCCATTTTCTCCACCCTTATAGAAATATGTCAATTCAAAAATTCTAAAATGTCAACAACTTTTTTATTTTCCCTCTATAATATTTTTGAATTCGAAAAATATTTTTGTTTTCAATTTCAATTTGCTTCTAATTCTTATTTTGACAATTCAGCCCCACGTTGAGCGCCAATTGTTAAGATTGGTTGTTTATTGGTTTTTAAATTTGTATATTTTTTATTTTTTGGAAATATATCATAGATTTTATTTCTGAAACCCTATCATAACAATTGAAAAATACCGTCCATGTTATGTTACCTTTTTCCTTTTCAAACCCTTTTACCTCATCCCAGCTCAGTCAGGTACGCCTATGAACCTGAATTACTCCTTCCTCAGTAACAGGTTCCTGTAATCGGTGTTGCCGACTATGGCACTATCGATTCGATAATAGAAGCTGTTCAGTGGAAAGAAGTGAAGTTATAAATTGAAATAAAATAAAAACAGTTTTGCAGAGAATAATCAACTTTGTTGGTTTTATTCAGATCAAAACTAATAAATACCCTACTCTGCGATAGCTATCATATACAAGCAAAACAATTATATAAAATGGTGCAATCAGAATGTTTGTGACAGTGAAAATTCGATGAAAAAAGTTTGAACTTATTATCCGTCCTTCTGCATGGAGTTTTATGAAAGTTCAATTTAAAACAATATAACCAGTGGTTTAGACACGTAAAGTTATTGGTTTAATGTGAAAGTAGCACTTTGATGAGTTCGAATATTAGTATACCTTGTTGCTGCCTTTCGATTGAAGTTTCCAGTCCGGTTGACGTATTTCTGCGATCTCAATGACAGCTCATCTGCATTCTTTCAAAATTTATCCTCTAGACCAGGTAGGTGGAATTTTTATTGTATATTTACTTTTTCAGTTCTGCTTTCCAAGACTTTCATTTGTTCGGGAATTTTCTATAACGTGTTTTCTTCTATTATCCATAATGCTTTTCTTACATTTTTCAACGTGGCTTCTCTCTTTTTTTAACTTTTTCCAATCCCCTCTCCAATTTGTTATCCTGATCCATAGCAACACTCACAAATGTGTATTTTTTCAAAGATTTCTGAATTTGTATCACTTCCTACCGAATTAGTTGCTTTCTGAATAATATTAATGATTTTATGAATGATATCTAATTTTTACTCCTACATACATTTAAAAATTTTCATAAAATCATAATTTTTCAGTTTTTGCCATTAAATTTTATTGTAAATGGTCACTTTTCCCACACAAACTCTTTCGAATCCCATTGGTGGGTTTTCTGTTGATGTGAATTGTCATACAGGATGTTCAAAACGTATCTATACGTTGATCTCACTCCTTCCGCAGAGAACGTGAGTGGTTTTTCAATTTTTGATAACGTCGGTCTGACAAACCGATTTTTTCAAGGAATGATTATTGGTCGTTTTTACTTAAAAATTAATGAATATTTTCTATTGAACATAATATTTGACTATAATTTCCATGTACAAATGCAAACACAAGCGGATTTTTGGAAAAATATTTTTTTTTGTAGGCTATAAAACAGCTGTATTTTCATTCAATACAACAATAATTTAACCAAAAAAATATTCCTCTGATGAAAATGAGAAAAACATAAACAGTAATGAATTGACATCAAATATAACAATATAATAGAAACAAAGAAATTGAATAAATACAAACTGGCAACTGAACAAACTAGTTCAAATTTCATCAATTTTCAGTATGCCAAATGCAGTCTATGCACATTCCCTGGAGATGCTGACTGATTCACTGACTTCCTCATACAGTCTTCGCAATCGCTCCTGTTTTCTTTCGTAACTCATTCTGACGTAGTCACACTAGAAACATACTATTCAGTTCAAGAATGAACACGCCAAATCAAATTATACTTACCTCAGAGTTTTACACGAACGATAACGCCGGTTTCACGCACCGTATACTTATTTTTCTAACAAAGCAAACGCTCTATTCGACAGACAATGTAAACCTGACAAGATTTTTAATAGTACGAAAGGTACCCTGGCGGAAAGCGGGAAATATATAAACAACAGAAAGTTAGCGCAAATATTCAAATCAGTCGGTGCGAGAGACCGTACGTTATAAGCGGAAGATTAATTCAATGTTTGCTATAAATTTTCATTTTGATATGTTTTAATCGTGGATTTTTATTAGATATATCATTGGTTATCCAATTTTAATATCAAAACTACTCAAGGGATGCCATTGTTGTACATATGTATCGATTATAGCATAGTATAGGGTTCTATAATAGTGAAAAGGTAAAGAAAATTGTAAAATTACATAGCATTAGCGATGATAATAAAAATAACTAATAATAATAACGGTAATTGTAAGGTTGATTATTCAACAACATTTCATAACATAACAATATTCTAAAACAACACTGAAAAAATTTCAATACTAACCAATGTCGATCATCGATTGGAAAGTTACAGGATGATCCTTGTATCTAAAAGAGGCATTGTAGGCAGGGTGGACTCAAGCGGAATAAAATTTCAAAAAACCAAATAACGGACTATATTATCATAGTCAGAAATATGAAACCAATGGTATACATTGAATTCAAGGAGGAATAAGGTCAATGGTGGATATCCAAAATCAATCAATCAATCTTTCCGGAAATAATGAATACTTCCACACACCAACAAAAAAGCATGAAGCGGTTCCGAAGGAAGAAACTATTCTGAAAACTGAAATCTCAAATAGCCTTGGTGTTCTAGGAAATGAAGATTCAACTTCAAATGATGATACCCGTATGGAAACGGAGAAAATGCTAGCGACAATGAAAAAGCTATTCCATCAGGGACCAGAGCACCCCCGATAGTGATCCAAGATATGTAGAATTGGCCTGCCGTCAACAAATTACTCCGCAATCTATGCATTGAACCAGTCAAAAATATTAATATTCGTTATGGCATTGAAATGCCCATCAGCGAATTGGACAACTATAAGATACTAGATCAACATGAAGTGCCTCATCAAACCTTTAGTAGAGTTGAAACTAATGAAATAAGACAAATTTTCAATGGAGTGGTTGAGAATATGGCTGAAAATGGTGTTGCCAAAGAACTCTAGGAGAAAGGTCACCACCCTAGACTGGTGGCCAGGTTTAGGAACTCGGAACATCGATACCGATCACATTAGTAATAGTTTCAACGAACAGCGAATAAAAAAAATCACTTCTATCATGGATATGGAAGTCAACTTCGAGTACCAAAAGAAAAAACGATGTAATGGACAATGATATAATTTCCAACAGTTTGAGCATAGTGCAGCCACCTGTCATGCTGACACTGTGCTGGCAATTACGAATCGAAAGAACATCAAGAGGATGAAGAAGGACCATCAAAGTGTGCCAACTGCGACGGATCTCATGAATCTAATTATAGAGGTTGCTCGATGTTTCCGGTTAACAAGAACACAGGGAAGTCAAAGCCAAGCACCAAGCACTGGGAATATTCAGAGTAATCCACTCAATGAACTACTTTCTGTCATTGATGGGCTGAAAGATCTCCTCAGGAGAACAATCTTGATATTGTGCGGATGTCCTTTCGCTTGAGAATTTCCAACGATGAGCAGAATCTGCTGAAAACAAGGATTAGCAAATAATCCCACAAAACCGCTGGGAGGAGTCCCATCAAGTTAGTGTCTAGAGATACTTACCATCAACCTTCAACGTCAAGAATCAAAATCAGAAGAAAGAGTGAGATGGCTACGCCCTGGCTCGACATTCCAGATCATGGACTGAAATCAAAACAGAAACAAAACTACTCGACCGAATTGGCCCATCTTGAAACTTAGCTGAGGTATTGATGGAAAGTTTCCTGTACCAAATTCCATTTGGTTGATGAAATGTTCAGCTATATATACCTCCAAACTGATGGAATTTTCATGTTCTGGAGAATATGATCAACGAAAATATACTAGTCGTCAAGTGGTTATTCCCGCAACAGTTGGTATTTCCATGAAATCTATTCGAAAAGAAATAATTCTACACTATTCAATGTGAAATTTCATATTTTTTCCCAAATATTCATGAGAATTCGGGTCTTCTGGTAGAAACTGAATCGTTAGTTGCACCTCGTTCGATTTTTTATTATAAAAACAAAATTTCAAAGAAAAAACCTTGCAAATGGAAAGGTTCCCTGTTGGAATGAATCACCTGATTAGGTAGTTATCTGTTTCCCCAACATCCGAAATATGTTGTTCACATTGGAACTATAAATTTGGAATATTTTTGGATGTGACATTCCATTAGGGGTTACCGCAGATTAATTCCATGTGATTGATGATACAGAAGTAGGAAAGTATACAGATAACCCCGTGTCCATATTTCTTCTATAACTTTCCGTTCTACAATATCACTTTCAAAACATTCTTCAGTTGCGGTAGCAACATGAAAGCAAAAACTTTGAATGGTTTTGAGAATGCCATCAAATTAAAAAAAACAAAATCAGAACACGTGATGAATGTTTGTGTACCGCACAAATTTCGATAATACGTGAAAAACGCTTTATTTCACAAGGCACAGCCAAATATTCTGAAAATTAGATACCCCTGTATATTGTAACCCCCAGGCTGTGATCCGTCAACATGGACTCCATCGATATGATATGTTGTGTTTATATAAAAAAATAGATAGATCGATTAATTGGGCGCGGCTATAACAGCTTTGGGGAAGAATTGATTTTGATATATGTTATTAAGTCTGGGCCCCGATATGGAATCCAAGTTTTTGACTTCTGAGGGGGGATTCTTTGCAGTACGCCATCTTGGATTGAAGGTACGAAAAAAATAAAAATATTTACTCAACGGTTGATCTTATTATCATCATAATTATTATTATTATTATGATTTTTGCAAGTGTTATCTTCTAACCAATTTTCCCCATTGATAATTGTGGCCTCACCTTCGTTATCGCTCTGGAAGTTGACTTTTGGTGAATTTTCGCATTATTATCATTGCAGAATCCTCGTTCAACAGAGCGCTTCAACACACATTTTCTGCAGCAACATGCTCCATCGCATCCCTCTTTGAAATTGCATCGAATTATATTAAATAAGATATCTGGGGCAGGTTTGTCTGACATTGTTCCTGGAGTAAGACCATTGGTACCATATTTCAAGACTCAGTCTGATGTTTTTTTTTTAATCCACACCATTTCAGAACTTGGTGGTAGGCCCTTAATGCACGGTACCGTGAAGTGTCCTTGTCCTAGGTGGACTTTGCTTCTCATTATCGATTTCGCGAAAATTTGGTAGCGTACTTCATCTAAGGTATCCTCTTCCATGTTGCCACCATAAAAACCACCGAGGAAGCAGGCTCCAATGTCTGCGATGTCTTCTGGTTCGACATTCGGATCTTCAAAGATGCCAATGGTGGCATCGAGTCTTGTGTGTTTCTCTTTATTTTTTGGATTTTTGACTGCAGTACTTCCAAGAAGTAACCCAAAAAATGAAAAGTATTTATCAACACTACTGAAACGTAGAATTGCCCACTTTTATATGCATCTTTCGCATCTAGGAATTCATTGAAAGCCTGAGTTTCAATTGATGATTTGCATAACTTAAAATCAGTTATCCAACGAGAACTTGTTAAGAAACACTCAATAGATTATTATTTCTACAAGAACACCAATTAGGGATTGGTAATCTGGTAATAATCTTCGAGATTTTAATAATTCGAATAAAATATGAGATGAGCACATTCTGGAATGAATATATTGACATTGGTTAATCCCAAATAATAACAACAACAACAACAACAATTCAACCACGTGAATTTGGAATCTTCCTTGAAAAAATAAACATTGGTTCGTGTCCTGAGGACCATGTACAATATCCACGAAACTTATTAATTCGCCTAGATGAATACAATAAATGCCTGGGGGATCCACAATGTTACTTGGGTGTCCGGAAATTAAGAAATAGCGATTTTCGTAACACAAAAACGAGGGGCAGTCTATACCTGCTCTATGAAACGACTGTTACATATCCCATGAAACGAAACTTCCATGCTAATCTGAATAATACTCTGTATTAATTTATGAGCAACAGGAAAAAACACTTCAATTCGAAGAAGAGTTCCCTATATAATGTTATGTGAAAAAATCGAAATTTTTTGAAGAAATGTTCAAGTTTGTGCTGCTGTAACTCGTTACACATCAGACTTACAAAAAAAGTGTTCTCACAAAAATGGTAGGGAATTTAGTCTTCAAATTCAAACCCACATTTTCGTACCTAATCCAAGATGGCGAACCACGCCGACTCTTGGACTTTTTTTGGGGGCCCAAAACTAATTAATCAAAATCGTTTCTACCTCACCTTTTGTAAGGCAGAGGCCCTTTTCAGTCACAATTGACTGGAGTATAGTCTCTGCCACCAGGCACATATAAATATTCTTCAATTAATTTGTAGAAACAAGCCAACGGAAGTTCCCGCTGCAATTACATTAGGAGACGGTTAAGAAATATTTGATCAACACAATACAAACAGGCACACAGGTATTATTATCGTACAAAAAAATCCAAGAATTACAATTCAACATTTGCTTGAATATACCATATGCGAATAAGTATATTAAATGACAAATATTGATTACCTACTGCGTTGTTCGATATGACTCAAACATTACTCTTCCAGAGGGGATATATCCAAAATATCAATTCCTGAACTAGTGATTTGAATGGATATTGTATATTTTTCATTATTCGTTCAGTTTAATCCTTCAATAATATATTTCAGATGTGGTTCTCATCGTAGAATTTTCAATTCGGAGAATTTTATCTTCCAATAATTGATTCGAAATGATGATACTTTCAAGATGAAAACCTACTACCATGAGTCGGAAATAATAGTCAGTGACGTCAGTCACAAGTTCAGAAACAACACGATAAGAGCGGCAAAATAATATAATATTTCACAATAAGAATTTAATGTATACTGAATTTATAATCGCGATATGCCACTTGTTTTAAATGCGGACACAGCGGTCCGGTGCAAAAATTATTTCGGCCCGTGCATTTGAAGGAGCCTCTATTTCAATGAAAGTTCGTGGACGACGACAATTGTACTGATATTTATGACAACGACGCGGAGCTTGCAACACTGCACGATCGAGCTGAGATGAGTCACTGACTATAATTTCCGACTTATGGTATAATAGGTTATCTTGGAAGATACAGACTGAAGTTTTTTTTCTATTCGCAGATGATACCACATCTGATTTTATTTATGAACATACACTTCATATACTTATTCAAACAAATCAAGATACCATACTGCAATGACATATTTATATTGTAAAAAAAAATTCAATTCGAATTGTCACTTCGGAAAAAAAATTCCTAAGATCCTCCATAATTAGGTTGGGACATGAAATGTTTTTATTGCATATTTGGAATCTACGCAAGTGACTCCATTCATCAAATGTTTTTCCTGCGTTTCTCAAACAGTTTTTGGAAATGCTACAGCGTTTCGAAAACGCCGACTTTCAAAACGCTTCCATCACTTCGGAGAGAGATCGTGACGTCACAATACCGTTGGGCTTGTTGATCCTCTATTCTGCAGTGCGCAGCGAGCACGTGTTGCTGATGCTAATATTGTGAAGTGTTTATTGTTCGCGTCGTTATAAAGTACCTATTCATACAGTAATTTTCAAAATGCCTACTCCAAAAATGCGTTACCGCTTATGAATAAACAAACGAATGATTTCACGCTCTTCAATATTATCATAGAATCGAGTGAACTGCACGTCAATCTGTTTTTCCTGGGCTGTCACTAAAATTTCGCGTAAAAAGTTTTCTCATCTCGTTTCTGTAGAAACAACAGAAACAACAGCGGAATTATCGAATTCAGATAATTTCAGGAATTTGTTAGTTGTTCCTACAGTAGACAAAATGATTTTTCTCAATAGCACAGTACTTTGGTAATAGCAGGTTCTTCGTTCCGGCGATATAACCCCGTTAAAAAAGCTTACGCATATTCACAACCCCTGAACACAAAAAAGGCCTGCTGCTTAAACATTGTTGTTACAAAAGTTACTAACAAATTTTAAGAATTTTCATGTGGTTTCCGACAGCGTATAAAAAAAGTTGTGCAATTCATTTTCAGTTGTAAGTTCCCAAAATTACGTGAATAAATAAATATGAATATACTACACTTTACGAATATTGCAAATAACTCCATTTTTTATGTATAGATATATTTCTGCATAGTTCCATCACAAACGACAGGGATTTTTCCAATAAAAAAATCTATACAATATCCTGATTCTCCATTTTAATAATATTATTCCAACTATTACCATAACTATCGATTAGTCTTATATTTTCACCTTTCGCATCTGCATAATGCAAACAGAAAACGTTTTGAATGATATTTTTTTCATCGACTGTCATTTCCACACGATGCATGTGGACTGTCCGAGTCCCAACAGTTTCGTGACGTCACGCTACCGAAATGCCATTCCGAGCGGACGGAGGATTTACCGATTTTTAAAGTAATTTTTAACGAAAAATGTATGGCAAAAGTTATTATTCTTCAACGGTATTATTGTTATAAGAGTGTTTTTCTACTGATTTTCCACATGATGTCCCAACCTGATTGCTAAGTGGAAGTGCTTTTGTGTTCCGGTCTTTCCGATCAGCGTGGATCGCCTATTAAAATGTATTGAAACCTACTGAATACAATGCTCACCTTTCATGATTTCTCCTTCCTGCGAAAAATATGATTTGCCACATCTTCTATGTTTTTCAATTGGAAATGGATAAAAATCAAACATATATCTGAATTACAATGAAAATTTTATACCAGTCATTTTCAGATGCTTCATTTAGACATTGTTACTATAGCAAATTTTCTGAAAATTTTTCATCCACATTAGCGTGTAGACGTGAAATTAATGAGTGGAAATTTCCTGGCACATGACAGCTATCATATAATAAGACAAAAATAATATTGACAATATTTTTTATTCACTTACTTCATAAGTTGTTATTTTTTTTTTTTTAAACAATTAATTGATTTTAAATTCTTAAAAAATTCCACTTCTACCTCCTCTTTCCTAAGTGGTGAATAAAACACAGAACCGGTGTTTCTTTCAACAATATGCCTGTGTTTCATGAAACAAAAATAATACTGAGACACCAATTGATTTCTTTGAGTATTAGATTTGTGTCCAAAAGAAGGCAAAATATCACGCAGAATATTGCCAATCTCTTCAAATAAGTTTTCTTGCTCAGAATTTAATCCAGATTCTTCCACTAGGTATGTTAGATATTTCACATTTTTATGGTACATTTTGATGTGCTGTGATTCTTTGCAAAAAGAACACAATTCATACGATTGGAAGTTCATTTTATTATAACTTTTTTAGTAACTTATGATTGTATACAATGTTATGAGGAACTCATAATGCCACAAATAAAATATTGATTGACAGGAGTAGTGAATGTCAAATCCATGGCTAACTTTACAAAATATTTTTGCAACTGGCAACATACGCCAAAAACATTCTATTTAGAATAAAGAATAAAATATCCTGATTTCCTGAATTATTTGAAAAACAAATTATTACCGCTAATATTAATTTTTCTCAGAATTAATCCTAAAAGAATATGCAAAAATATTTAAGTATATATGTATAGTTATAGTTATATATTTTCTGCTGTATAACACCTTTGTTTGTAGACAATATTGACATTCCCCTGAAACATAGTAAGAAAATTATAAAAAATCAATTCTTTTTATATAATAATGCATCTGGTATTATAAATTTCATTTCACTAGGGCACGGGGAAAAAATATTCTGCAATACGAACATCCACTTTCATTTTTAATCAATATTGACATGTCCCTGGAACACAGTGAGAAAATTGTATGAAAACAATCCATTTTATATAAAAATTTATCCGATATTATATATCTTATTTTACTATGGCACGGGGAAATATCTCCCGCAATACGAACGTATCCACTTTAATTTTTAGTCAATATTAACATTTTTCTGAAACCTAGTAAGAAAATTGTATGAAATCAATTGATTTCACATAATAGTTCACCTGATATATATTTTATTTTACGAGGGAACGGGGAAAATCAGAAAAAAAATTCCCTCAGAACTCCCATTACACACAGCCTTCTATTTATTTGTGAATAACATCAAAATAAATATTTACTCAATGTTTTCTATTTAAATATAATTCCGGTATAAAATTTTCTTACCGAATCCCCCACGTGCTTGAATTAATTGCGGGAAATTTGTCTCGTACATGAATTTTCAAAGAAAATTATCGAAGAATGGAAATGTCATCAGAGTCTCATAGCTGTTATATAGTTATCCGGTTGGTAACGAATCAGAATATGGGAGTGTCCAGAGTTAATGGTTGCCATTTTAATCGGAAGTTCAACATAATATTCTCAGAACGATATATTTTTTATCCGCTGGCATTATTGTGCAGAAATGATATCAGTGCGAATTATACTATGTAATACAGAAAAACTCATTTGTGTTCCTGTGAGACAAAGACTTATGAATATTCTCAATATCGCTCTGTTCTCTTCATGAAACGCTTTACTTCGACAACTTCGAGCCTTATGTCTGTTTTTTCGATAGGAGTTCATTGGTTTGTGTGTTGGAATGAACTAATGACACTCAATCAATTCATTCCTGAACATAATATTCCACGAAAATTGTATATTAGTGCCGATGTTACAGTTATCTCCATCTTGACTTCCGATCTTAACGAATAAAATATCTGCCATGTCACTGGTATCTTCCCAATAGATCATATCAAAATGGGTGATGAGCACGAACACAGAGTCGTGTTTCCCTTATCAAAGATAACCTTCATCGACAAAAATATTTTGAAGACCTAGTGAATGCGATGCCAGTTTTGCATCAATGGTATAAATTATTTCTGGTGGGTGCTCCTTCTTGGAATACATTTATCTTTGTCTCATTTAGCTATATGAGTTATTAATAGAGACTGAAACTGAAAATAAAATTTCTACTATCAGATTTTTTTTTGTGAGTTAGGGTCCTTTTAGAATATATATATACATAAAATATATATATATATATATATATATATATATATATATATATATATATATATATATATATATATATATAATGATAGATATAACAAATTATTTTGTTATTATTTCGCCCCACGTTTTGGGTGCCAATTGTAATATAATGATAATTTGCAAATATAATTGTTGTTATTAAATGAAGATTGCTAATAATTTCCACTCTTCGTTGTGAGCCAAATTGTTATGATATAGATAAGTATTTTCGCCCCGAATAATATTTTGTATGATGTAATAATAATTGCTAGCTAACGTCACTGTTCTCTCGTCACGTTGGTGCCAATTGTTATCACTTTCCTTACCACAGCTAAGCTCAGTTGGTACGCCCTCTTTCTCAGATAGCCGGTTCAGGCAATTGAGCCACTAGCCACTGCTTGATGTCAATTTTTATTCAGTGTTTATAAGTGTGATTGCTGATAATTGTGGAAAACAAACAACAAAGTATCAAAAGCAATTATTTCCTTCATTCAGGAAAACTTGAATTCACCTGGCCTACGATCGATAACTTATTCTAATGTCAATCTACAAATTTTCATGGATAATCATGAGAACAGTTCATGGGTAAAATAGACACAACCTCACTTTTACCTTGATAGTGGAATTTTCTCCAATAGTTCAAGTTCAAATGAAATAAAGTTCTTCTGATGGGATATTAGTTATTAGTGGGATTGTTCAGTTCGTGATGTGCACTAGGAAAGTTTAAACCTGTTGCTGGAACGGTCGCTGTTCAATATACACCCAGATTTGGATTCTCTTTCACTTCAATGCTCTCAGGAACTCCAATACTAAAAAGAAGGAACCATACAAATTCAGAAATCAGCTTTGAATACTTGTATATGGTGTACAAATAAGGTAATGTTGGTTTTCTGCTTATTATGTTGAAATTAATGTATTTCTCTTTCTCTCCCAACAAAACGTGGCATTCGTTTCAGAATTATTTTCAGTCTCCTCGTGGCTTTTTTTTTCCGTTTCCAGGATACCATTTTTCCTTCATTCCTTTTTATTTGAATTTTTGAATTCGCGCACTATATTGTCACATTTTCACTGTTTTAGGTTATTTGTCAAAACTATAAGTAGAACTATTTTCACTTTCTCATAAACTATATACAATTTTCAGTAATAATTGTCTCTTACACTTCTTCGTTCTCATTTTCTCACAATTTCCAATCTCACATTTGACCATACTGTTTCCTGATTGGCTATTGTCATCAAGAAGTTTGCTGTTCTCCCATTGGCTACTTTTGGTTAGATACAGTTTCATATACTGTATGTTTCAAGCTAATAATTTTGTGGATCACATTTTATTCAGGATGATTTCGTAAGTTTAGACTTTTCTGTTGTCATTTGAGCAATTATGGTTTGTAATCATTATGACAGTGTATGAAATTGATTGTGTTATAGTATTTGGACATTTTATTCTATTCATATTATACAGAGGCTTAATAAAGAAAATAGAACTTCAAAAATTATGTGAAAACAATCTCTTGAAACTAATAGGTATTAAATAATTATTCTTTTTGTGGGTTTTTTCACCTTTAAAATATATAACTGGTTTTTCATAACATAACAACATTTCTGAATTCATATTCAATAATTTTCTACTAGTTAGAAAATTTTGAATATCAATTTCTTTATCTTCAGTTATCGAATCTACTTTTAACTAATACTATTTTTCTACTACCAATGCTGGATTTCAAGAAAAACAAGTTCTACAACGATAACTATTATTTACAACTACTAGTACTACGTTCTTCCGTTCCAGAAAAACTTGACCTCAGACATCTTTTCAGATCAAGAGAGAAAACTTCCCAATATATTATCATATATGACATTTTATATATTATTATTATCTTACTTTCATTTTATATTTTATACTGATATTATTTTTAATAATCGATTTCACAATTACTGGTTCTCTTTTCAATTATACTGTATCATTATTTTTCCTATCTCTTCCTTCAGTTGTTTTTTATATTCATATTGAATTGGATATTTCATTAGTTTGAATCTCTCATTTCATTTACTTTTATTTTGTGTACATACTCTTTCGCTTTTTCATTATCCACACATAATTGACATATTATATTCATTTAATTTTTTATCATTATACCTTTATATCATCATCATCATATATTTCTTAAATTTTTAATTTTTTTTATCATTTCCACTTTCATTTCTCACATACATTCATTTTATACACAAAATATTTTCATCCTCATTTCTTTTCATTTTCCTTCAAAATTCACATTATTTATTATCCATTTCTATATTTTTCCTTCTTCATAATCTATATTGTTTTATATTTGTAAACATTTTCAATATTGTTTTTTTTTCACTTTATTTTATCTAACTAACCTGTACCGATAATTTTATCAACTTTTCTGTTTTTCAGTTTTATGATTGTTATTCATTATTATTGTTTTCTTTCTTGAAATATCCACTCATGTGTTGTTTTTGTTTCCTCAAATATTTTCTCTCATTGATATATATATATTTTTTTTACGTTTGTTTTTCATTTTATTTTCTTTCATACAAATGTTTCTGGAATCCTAACTATCTATCAAACAATTTTTTTTTTTTTTTTTTTCCCAATTTATTATTTCCTGAATTTTCATTATTATTATTTGCCTCTCCTTCTATGGAATCTTGCTTGTTTTGTAACTGCAAGCCTATATTTTATTTTACAAATTTTCAATAGAAATTTCATGTTAATTTTTTCAACTATTTTCTTTTTCATAAATCCAAACTTTTTTTGATTGAATGTTTATTTCCTTCTCCTTTTTTTTTTAATATTTCACTTTTTTTATTTTTTTCATTTTTTTTTTTTTTATTTTTCTAATATTCTTTTTTTTTATTAATGTTCCCTTTTTTCAACTCAAATGTTTTGTTAGCCACGTACATGTCAGTCATTTTTATTATAATTATTTTCTTATTTATGTTCCCTTTTTTCAACTTAAGATTTTTGTTAGCCACGTTCATGTCATTCATTTTTATTATTATTATTTTATCATTTTCATTCCCTTTTTGCAATTCAAAATTCATCTTCACCATGTTTCTGTCATATATTTTAATTTTTGTTACTTTGTTATTTACTTTACCCTCTTTCATTTTGAAATTTTTATTATTCATGTTTATTTTATCCATAAACTCATTATTTTTGTGATCTAGATTCATTTTTATATTTTGTATTTGTTTATCACCTTTTTCTAATAAATTGTTACTTTCATCTGTTTTTTGTATAACTACTCTCTGAATTTAATTTTTTCACAATTTTTTTCTAATGGTTTACATATTTCTTCATTACTTTCTTCAGTTTCATTTTTCACATTTTTCATTTCAACTTTCATTTCATTGTTCATTTCTTTCATATCATCTTTCATACTTGCCATATTTTCATTCATACTATCCATATTTTTATTCATTTTTTCATATTTTCATTCATACTATATATATTTTCATTTATTTTTCTCATATTTCCATTCATACTATCTATGTTTGCTCTGTCTTTTTCCAATATTTCCATCACTTGATTATACCAAATGTAAAAATTTTCACACTCACTTTCTGTCCAAACCATATTTTTAACACTCATATTTTGCCTCACACGTTGTAATGCCAATTGCTAATGTTCGCCTAGTGTTATTAAGAAATAATATTTTTCCGTTACTTGCCCTTACTCGCCTTTTTTGCCTTTTCCGCGATAAATACTATGAAATGATATATTGCCCTTACTTTGCCTTGGAATGATATATTGCCTTTACTTGCCTTTTTCCGCCCTGATAAATATTATGAAATAATATTGCCTTCACTTGCCTTGAAACGATATATTGCCCTTACTTGCCCCTACGTTGCGGCGCCATTTGATATATAATGATAGATATAACAAATTTTTTTGTTATTATTTCGCCCCACGTTTTGGGTGCCAATTGTAATATAATGATGATTTGCAAATATAATTGATGTTATTAAATGAAGATTGCTAATAATTTCCACTCTTCGTTGTGAGCCAAATTGTTATGATATAGATAAGTATTTTCGCCCTGTATAATATTTTGTATGATGTAATAATAATTGCTAGCTAATGTCACTGTTCTCTCGTCACGTTGCTGCCAATTGTTATCACTTTCCTTACCACAGCTAAGCTCAGTTGGTACGCCCCTTGTCTCAGATAGCCGGTTCAGGCAATTGAGCCACTAGCCACTGCTTGATGTCAATTTTCATTCAGTGTTTATAAGTATGATTGCTGATAATTGTGGAAAACAAACAACAAAGTATCAAAAGCAATTATTTCCTTTATTCAGGAAAAGTTAAATTCACCTGGCCTACGATCGATAACTTATTCTAATGTCAATCTACAAATTTTCATGGATAATCATGGGAAAAGTTCATGGGTGGAATAGACACAACCTCACTTTTACCTTGATAGTGAAATTTTCTTTAATAGTTCAAGTTCAAATGAAATAAAGTTCTTCTGATGGGATATTAGTTATAAGTGGAATTGTTCAGTTCGTGATGTGCACTAGGAAAGTTTATACCTGTCGCTGGAACGGTCGCTGTTCAATATACACCCAGATTTGGATTCTCTTTCACTCCAATGCTCTCAGGAACACCAATACAAAAAAAAAGGAACCATACAAATCCAGAAATCAGCTTTGAATACTTGTATATGGTGTACAAATAAGGTAATGTTGGTTTTCTGCTCATTATGTTGAAATTAATGGATTTTTCTTCCTCTCCCAACAAAACGTGGCATTCGTTTCAGAATTATTTTCAGTCTCCTCGTGGCTTTGTTTTCCGTTTCCAGGATACCATTTTTCCTTCATTCCTTTTTATTTGAATTTTTGAATTCGCGCACTATATTGTCACATTTTCACTGTTTCAGGCTATTTGTCTAAACTTATAAATAGAACTATTTTTACTTTCTTATAAACTATATACAATTTTCAGTAATAATTGTCTCTTACACTTCTTCGTTCTTATTTTCTCACAATTTCAATCTCACATTTGACCATACTGTTTCCTGATTGGCTGATTCATGAGAAATTTGCTGTTCCCCCATTGGCTACTTTTAATTAGATAAAATTTCATATACTGTATGTTTCAAGCTTATAATTTTGTGGATCACATTTAATTCAGGATGATTTTGTAAGTTCAAACTTTTTTGTTGTCTTTTGAACAATTATGGTTTGTAATCAATATGACAGTGTATGAAATTGATTGTGTTATAGTATTTGGACATTTTCATATATTCATATTGTACAGAGGCTTAATAAAGGAAACAAAACTTCGAAAATTATGTAAAAACAATCTCTTGAAACTAATACCTATTAAATAATTATTCTTTTTGTGGATTTTTTCCTTTTGGAATATATAACTGGTTTTTCAATATATATATATATATATATATATATTTATATATATATATATATATTTATTTATATATATATATTTATTTATATATTGTTATGTTATGAAATGTTGTTAAATAATTAAACTTATGATTATCATTATTCTTATTCGTTATTTTCATTATTATCGTTAATGCTATGTTATTTTACAATTTTCTTTACCTTTTTCACTACTATAGAACCCTATACTGTGCTCTAGTCGATACGTATGTTTCTAGAGGGCATTCCTGATAAAAATCCACGATTGAAACATATCAAAATTGAAATTTATAGCAAACATTGAATTAAAGTAAGATCAACGTAAAGATAAGTTTTGAAGATCCTGTATGATAATTCACATCAATAGAAAACCCACGAATGGGATTCGAAAGAGTTTGTGTGGAAAAAGTGATGATATACAATAAAATGAAAAGGCAGAAATTGAAAAAATATAATTTTATATGAATTTGTAAATAGTATGTAGGAATAAGAATCAGATATCATTCATAAAATCATTAATATTAATAAGAACGGCAACTAATGCGGTAGGAAGTGATACAAATTCGGAAATCTGTGAAAAAATAAAAATTGGTGAGTGTTGCTATGGATCAGGATAACAAGTTCTGGGAAGATTGAAGAAAATTCAAAAAGGTGAAGCCACGTTTAGAAAATTTTCAGCATTATAGTGAATACAAGAAAACCTATTATTAGAAATTCCCGAACGAGTAAAAGACTTGAAAAACAGAACTGAAGAAGGAAATGGACAATAAAAATTCCACCAACCTGGTCTAGAGGATAAATCTTTGAAGGAGTGCAGATGAGTTGTCATTGAGATCCCAGAAATACTTCCACTGGACTGGAAACGTCAATAGAAAGTCAGCAACAAGGTATACTAATATCCGAACTCATCATAGTGCTACTGTCACATTAAACCAATAACTTTACGTGTCTAAACCACTGCTAATACTGTTTGGGTTGAACTTTCATAAAATTTCATGCTCAAAGACTGATAATAAGTTCAAATTTCCTTTCTCAATTTTTCATTATCACAAACATTCAAACTGCACTATTTCATATCATTGTTTTGCTAGTATAAGGTAGCTATCGCAGAGTAGGGTATTCATAAGTTTTGATTTGAATAAAAACCAACAATTTTGAATATTCTCTGCAAACCTTTGTTTATTTTTTTTCTCAATTTCTAACCTCACTTTTCTCCACGGAACATCTTTAATTATAGAATCGTCAGTGCCATAGTAGGCAACACCAAATACAGGAACCGGCTACTGAGAGATGAGTGATTCATGTTCATAGGCGTACCTGACTGAGCTGGGATAAGGTAAAAGGGTTTGAAAAGGAAAAAGGTAACATAACATAGCCGGTATTTTTTATTTGTTATGATAGGGTTTCAGAAATTATAATCTATGAAATAAATTCTTAAAAATGTACCATAATTTGAAAATCATATAAACAACCCATCATAATTATTGGCGCCCAACGTGGGGCAAGTAAAGGCGAAAATATTTGTGGATGAAATTGCAACAATTGTTATAAACATTACAATTGGCGCCGCCACGCGGGGCGAATAAGGGCGAATAGGGGCGAATAAGTCGAATAAGGGCGATAGCGATATCAGCAACGTGTGGAGAAAACAGTAACGTTGGCCAACAATTGTTACATCATAACAATTGTCGCCCAACGCGGAGCTGAATTGTGGAAATGAGAATTAGAAGTAAATCAAAATTGAAAACAAAAATATTCTTCGAAATCAAGAATATTCATACAGGGTAAATGAAAAGTTGACATTTTAGAATTTTGCATTGACATATTTGTATAAGTGTGAAGAAAATGGCATTGACAGAAAGTGACGCACAAAATTTTAAATGGAAACATTGAAAATATAAATAAAAATATGGAAAGTATGATAAATGAAATGAAAGATGAAAGGAAATAAAACAAAAAAGAAATGGAGAGCGTGAAAAATAAAATGAAAGAAAGTGGTGAAGGAATATGTAAACCATAAGAAACAAGTAGTGAACAAAATAAAAGTCAGGGAGTAGTTATACAAAAAACAGATGATAGTAACAATTTATTAGAAAAAGGTGATAAAAAAAGTCAGGTGGTACAAAATATTAAAATGAATCTTGATCTCAAAAATAATGAGTTTATAGATAATATGAATGTGAACAATAAACATTTTCAGATGCAAAAGGGGAAAATGAATGATGAAGTAACAAAAATGAAAATATATGACAGAAACATGGCAAACATGAATCTTGAAATGCAAAGAAGTGACAAAAATGAAAAATGATAAAAAAAAATTATAAAAATTTTAATTTGGGTTTTTAATACAAATAATGTAATGATCCTAATAATGGATAGTGAAATGCCAAAAATGGAAATGGGAAAGAATTTGAATAAATTTGAATATCAAAAACAGGAAAAATTTGAAATTATGAAAAAGAAATAGTTCAAAATATTGAAATGAAATTTCTATTGAAAACTTTTGAAATAAAATATATGCTTGTAGTAATAAAACAAGCAAGATTCCAAGGAGATATAAATGAATAAAAAATTTAGGGAATAATAAATTATAGGTTAACAAATTTAATATGGAGTTGGAATAGAAAAGTTAAAAAATAATTCAATAGATAGGTATGATTTCAGGAATACTTGCATGAAATGGAATAAAATGGAAAATACACTTAAAGAAAAAAAATATTAGAGGATGCAAAATTGACAATTGAAAAAAAAAACAAATAATAAAAAAGGGAAAATATAGAAATGGATAATAAACAATGGGCATTTTGAAGAAGAATGAAAAGAAATGAAGATAAAAATATTTTGTGTATAAAAAGAATGCATGTGAGAAATTTAAGTGGAAATGATAATACCTAAGAAGTATATTATAAGAAATATGAAGATGATGATGATAATGAAGGTATATTAATAAAAAAATAAAAGTATATTATGAATTATAAATGAATATAATGAGTTAATTATGTGTGAATATGAAAAAGCGAAAGAGTATGTACACAAAATGAAAGTAAATAATTTAGAGATTCAGATCAATAAAATATCCAATTCAATATAAATATAAAGAACATTAGGAGAAAAGATAAGAAAAACAATAGAACAAAGTATAATTGAAAGGAGTACCAATAATGTGAAATTAATCGATAATTAAAATTAACAGTATAAAGTAAATAAACATGAAATATATCGAATGTTATGTCATCTTGAGAATGTTTAACTCTTGATTTGAAGAAAAGTCCAAAATCTGGTTTTTCTCAAATAAAAGAACGAAATGTTAGTAGTTGTAAATGATAAATTAATATTCAAATTTCACTAGCAAGTATTAAAATATTGAATTTGAATTTAGAGAATTTGTTATGTTATGAAATGTTGTTGAATAATTGAACTTATAATTATCTTTATTATTATCAGTTTTTTTATTATTATCGTTAATGCTATGTTATTTTACAATGTTCTTCACCCTTTTCACTACTATAGAACCTTATACTATGCTCTAGTCGATACATATGTATGAAGAGGGCATTCCTGAAGTAGGTCTGGTATCAAAAATACATATCTAAGATATATCTAATAAAAATCCACGATTAAAACATATCAAAATCGAAATTAATAGCAAACTTTGAATTAAAGTAAGATCAACGTATAGATAAGTTTTGAATATCCTGTATGACAAATCACATCAAGATAAAACCCACCAATGGGATTCGAAAGATTTTGTGTGAGAAAAGTGATGATATACAATAAAATGTAATGGCAGAAATTGAAAAAATTTAATTTTATATGAATTTGTAAATAGTATGTGAGAATAAGAATTACATATCATTATTAAAATCATTAATATAATTAAGAACAGCAAATAATTCGGTAGGAAGTGATACAAATTCGGAAATCTGTGAAAAACTAAAAATTGGTGAGTGTTGCTATGGATCAGGATAACAAGTTCTGAAGAGATTGAAAAAAGTTCAAAAAGGTGAAGCCACGTTTAGAAAATTTTCAGCATTATAGAGAATACAAGAAAACCTATTATTAAAAAGGTCTTGAAAAACGGAACTGAAGAAGTAAATAGACAATAAAAATTACACCTACCTGGTCTAGAGGATAAATCTTTGAAGGGGTGCAGGTGAGCTGTCATTGAGATCCCAGAAATAGGTCCACTGAACTGAAAACGTCAATAGAAAGTCAGCAACAAGGTATACTAATATCCGAACTCATCAAAGTGCTACTTTCACATTAAACCAATAACTTCACGTGTCTTAACCACTGGTTATACTGTTTGGGTTGAACTTTCATAAAATTCCATGCTCAAAGACTGATGATAAGTTCAAACGTTCTTTCTCAATTTTTCATCATCACAAACATTTAAACTGCAGTATTTTATATCATTGTTTTGCTAGTATAAGGTAGCTATCGCAGAGTAGGGTATTTAAAAGTATTGATTTGTATAAAAACCAACAATTTTGATTATTCCCTGCAAACCTGTGTTTATTTTTTTTTTGAATTTCAAACCTCACTTTTCTTTACGAAACAGCTTTTATTATCGAATCGTCAATGCCATAGTATGCAACACCGATTACAGGAACCGGCTACTGAGAGAGGAGTGATTCATGTTCATAGGAGTACCTGACTGAGCTGGGATGAGGTAAAAGGGTTTGAAAAGGTAAAAGGTAACATAACATAGCCGGTATTATTTATTTGTTATGATAGGGTTTCAGGAATCATAATCTATGAAATACATTCTTAAAAAGACACCAAAATTCAAAAGTAATATTAATAACCCATCATAACTATATATATATATATATATATATATATTATACTAGCAAAACAATGATATGGAATAGTGCAGTTTGAATGTTTGTGATGATGAAAAATTGAGAAAGAAAGTTTGAACTTATTATCATTCTTTGTGCATGGAATTCTATGAAAGTTGAACCCAAACAGTATAACCAGTGGCTTAGACACGTAATGTTATTGGTTTAATGTGAAAGTAGCATTTTGATGAGTTCGGATATTAATATACCTTGTTGCTGACTTTCTATTGACGTTTCCAGTCCAGTGGACGTATTTCTGGGATCTCAATGACAGCTCACCTGCACTCCTTCGAAGATTTTTGTAATTTTTATTGTCTATTCAGTTCTGGTTTTAAAGACTTTCACCCGTTCGGGAATTTTTAATAATAGGTTTTCTTGTATTCTCTATAATGCTGAAAATTCTCTAAACGTGGCTTCACCTCTTTGCACTTTTTTCAATCTCCTCAGAACTTGTTATCCTGATCCATGACAACACTCACCAATTTTTATTTTTCCACAGAATTCCGAATTTGTATCACATCCCACCGAATTATTTGCTGTTCTTATTAATATTAATGATTTTATGAATGATATCTTATTGATTTGTTGAAAATATGAACAGGATGTTCATAAAATCAGATGTGGAATCATCTAAACCTATAAACCCATAAACATAAGTCACTATCTTCCATCGTCAAGATAACCTCTTGTGGGGTATTCATGTTGAAAAGGGAAACATTCTCAATTGAATATTGATAGAAAGATTTTTTGTGGATTGAAAAATCCACGATTAAAATGAAGTTATTTTTTGTGAATGTCTAACAGAAAACAACTACTACCTCGGCTAAAGCCACGCTGGACATTGAACTTCATCTGATAGAAATTCTGAAAAGGCCCTAACTCGAAAGAAAAAATCTGAAATTGAAAATTTGCATTTTCATTCAGATAGTTAATCGATTTTCTATTCCAGACTTAATTAAGAACTCATAAAGATGAATGAGGCAAAGAAGAATGTTTTCCAAAAGAGAGTACTCACCAGAAATCATTCGTAACATTGACGCAGGAGAGACATCGCAGTCACTAGGTCTTCAATACATTTTTGTCGACGAAAATTCATTTCACGCTTCCACGATCATCAGGAAAACCGGAAGAAATGGGAAACACATTTATGAGTTCTTCTAATGTTCTTTATTGAATTGGATATTTCATTAATCTGAATCTCTCAAATTATTAACTTTTATTTTGTACATACTCTTTCGCTTTTTCATTATTCACACATAATCAACTCATTATATTCATTTATAATTCATCAATATACCTTTATTTTATTCATTAATATACCTTCATTATCATCATCATCTTCATATTTCTTATAATATACTTCTTTAGTATTATTATTATTATCATTTTCACTTCCATTCCCCACATGAATCCTCCTTATACACAAAATATTTTTATCATCGTTTATTTTCATTTTTCTTCAAAATTTACATTGTTTATTATCCATTTCTATATTTTCCCTTTTTTATAATCGATGTTGGTGGTTGCTCCACTTCAACTAACTGATCTGTACCAATAATTGTATCAATTTTTCTGATTCTCAGTATTTTTTATTGTTATTCAATATTATTGTTTCCTTTCTTGAAATTTCAACTCGTGTGGTGTTTTGTTTCCTCTAATTTTTTCTCTCATTGATATTTTTTTTTCTTTGAGTTTATTTTTCATTTTATTTTATTTTATTCAAGTATTCCTGAAATCATACCTATCTGTTAAATAATTTTTTTACTTTTTTACTTTTTTATTCCCTAACTCACATATTAAATTTGTTAACCTATAATTTATTATTCCCTAAATTTATTTTCCTTATTTTTCTCTCCTCTTATGGAATCTTGCCTGTTTTATTACTACAAGCATATATTTCATTTCAAAAGTTTTCGAAAGAAATTTCTTTTCAATATTTTGAACTATTTCTTTTTCATAATTTCAAATTTTTCCTGTTTTTGATATTCAAATTCATTCAATTTCTTTCCCATTTCTATCTTTGACATTTTACTATCCATTATTATTATTAGTTCATTATTTGTATTACTTTCTTTCATTTCAAAAATTCTATTCGCCCTGTAAATGTCATTGATTTGCATTACTATTTTATATATATATATTATATATATATTATATATATATATATATTTTATATATTATATATATATATATATATATATATATATATATATATATATATATATATATTATTATTTTTTAAAACATTTACTTTAAAGTAGTGGTTTTCTGTTAGATATTCCCAGAAATAACTTCATTTTCATCATGGATTTTTTCATTCACAGGAAAATATTCCTATTGAATATTCGATTGAGAATTGTTTCCGTTTTTAACAATATCTTGAATGATGGAAGATAGTGACTAAAGTTTATCTATGAGTCGCAGATGATTTTGGGAACACCCTGTTCATATTTTCAAACAAATTAATGATCTTTAGTGTTCGTACAATGAAATGTTTTTCCTGACATTGAAGATGACCAATTGTTCTGAAAACGAAGCTTGTCCATCGAACAGTTATTTGGCATTGACGACAACGATTATAACTACGCAATATTGAAATCAAATTCCTTTTCAGTAGTTCACTTCGTGTGAAACTGATGTCACTCAGTTATGTCTGGTTGATGAGCTGCATGGAGCGAGGGTAACCAATACTATAATGTCAAAGATTTTGTTTCAATTATACAAAATATTTGTGGTATTCCGAAAGTATTTCCAGAACATTCTGAGATTGGCACAACCGTGCAGGATTATTGTGTACTTTCATTTATTCATGCCTTGGTCCTGTTAGGCAGATCGTATAATTTCATATATCCTTGTTTATACTTTTATACTGTCATTGATGAGAAAGCCGGTTTTTTGTAATAAACCTTTTCCGGCAAAGCAACTGATTATATTTTAAAATTCAAGCAAATAAAATTCATGACAACGACCGCAAAAATACGAACCTTGCATAATTTTCGAATAAACGTAAGTAAGAGACGAGAGAAGAATCCCCCTCATCTCACAAAACCTTATCCTAGGATTCACCGAAACCTATGCCTAACACCAGGCAGGGCATCCCCTTCGCCCACCACCTACGGAACGGTAAGCTGGATGCCTACATTCCCTATAATAAATAAGGAAGATCTGTACATATAGTTTTTTGATCTGGATCTCCTATCACTGGTAATAGGCCGAGTGTAGCCCTAAGGCTCTTACTCTTTAGACATCAAATAAGTGGGCCACGGCCGTTCACGAATCTAGAATTTGGTTGGTCAAGAATTAGAGAATGGTCTCAAGTCCTTGCCATGATGGTATATCTCGAACAATGACCGAGAGAGAATTCTGATCGTGAAAGTTTGGAAGAATAGTCATTTCTATTGAGGATGCAGCTTCGCTACCTTGTATGGATTAGTAGGTAACCCATCACTCCAGAGAGTGCCTGGGACGTTTAAAACGCGAGGGGTCGTCTATGTTATAATCAGTGGCTCTCCTCACGAGCGGATTCTCGTGAACTATTACACAATCGAATACTTTCTTATTGCGTTCTCTAATGATACTTCTGATAGAAGGCAGATTTAGGTCTTCAAGGATCCGATCATTCCGCACGTACCACGGAGCGTTCGTTATCATCCGCAGCACTCTCATTTGCGCCCGTTCCAGGATGCCAATGCTAGACCTGCAGATTTGGCCCCAGGCGGCTGAGGCATACAAAATGACAGGCCTGAACATCATTTTGTAAATCGTGACTCTGTTTTTAAGAGAGAGTTTGCTCTTTCTGTTAATCAGGGGATATAGTGCGCAGATCTTTTTGACGATTTTGTCTCTGACAATATTGACGTGTGGTCTCCAGGTGAGCCGGCGATCCAGAGTAACTCCCAGGTACTTGACCTGCTCTGACCATTCTATCTCCCTTCCAGAGATAGTCACTCCCCTCTCCGGGTTGCTTCTCTTGCGAACCATCGAAATCGCTAGTGTTTTTTCAGGATTTAGCTTTATCTTCCACTCCAGATACCACTGCTGGAGCTCGTTTAATGCATTTTGCAAGTAAACGACACCCATCAGGTGGTCAGCTGCAGAGGAAAGCAAAGCCGTATCATCGACGAACAGAGAGACCTTCACATGTTCGCTTCTTGGAATATCTGACGTGTAGAGGGCGTATAATATAGGAGACAGTACTGCCCCCTGAGGAACGCCGGCCTCAATTTCTCTCGAATCCGAGAGAGAATTGTCGACCCTGTTTTGAAATGTCCTACCCAAGAGAAACGACTTGATCCACTTGATCAAACTCAGAGGCAGGTGGAGGTCTATTAGCTTAGCAAGAAGGCCTCCATGCCAAACCCTGTCAAAGGCTTTGCTTATATCAAGTAAAACAATGTGAGCGCTGTTATTTGAGTTTAAGGATGAAAAAGTGTCCTCCACTAGCCTCATCACCTGTAGCTCAGTGGAGTGAGCACGTCTAAAACCAAATTGTTCGTTGGGTAGGACATTTCTATCCTCCACTTCTTCGTCAAGCCTTTCTAGAACAATTTTTTCAGCCAGCTTAGCCGAACTGCAAAGCAGACTGATCGGTCGATAATTTTGTGGGAAGGTCGGGTTTTGTCCCTGTTTCGGAATCATAACCATAATGGCATGCTTCCACCTCCGAGGGAATCTCTCAAGGCGCAGTGAATTATTTATAATATTCAATAATGACTGCACCTGGTTATCCGGGAAATACTTAATCGTTCGATTGGTAATTCCGTCGTAACCAGGCGCTTTTTTGGTATTGAGTCCCTTTAGTTCATCCAACGTAGCTGGACGAATGTCGTCATGATTGGGTTTCCTAAGGGTACGGTGAACCCGATTTTCCAACGAAATTTCACGATCCAGATCATCGTCCGGATACTCATTTAATTCAAACTGCCTTTCCATCGAGTCTGCAAAAGCTTGAGCTTTGGACACTGGATCATAGCACAGTCCAGCCTCACCATGGATAGGGGGGTGATCGGTCTTTTTTGGTTCTGAATTTTGATTAATTTTCCAAAGTTGGTCACAGTTTTCTAAATTTTGAAGGGTTATGCCAAATCTTCCGTTCCGAAATTCCGATATATTTTCTCTAACCTCCCTATTCAATTCATTAGCTCGGATTCTGTCCGCAGGAAACAGACTCCTTTGATGCGCTCTTCTAGCGCGATTTTTCTCGCGGATGAGATTTTTTATCCTCAAAGGGAATTCGTCATGGAATATAGGAGCCGGTTCCTTGTGGGAGGAATCATCTAAAGCATTTTTGATGGTGAGTTCGTAGCGCGCTACGGCCTCATCCAACTCGAGTGAAGAATCTATTCTCTCAGGAGCGCAGTAACCTGTCTCCAGAAGCGAACGGAATCTCTCCTAGTTTACCTTGGTACACATGCGATCCATCTGAGGCGGTGGATCACCTCCCAGTGATAGAATCACCGGATTGTGATCAGAGCCCAACCCGGCGAGGACGTGTATATTCCAGTTCCAGGTGATGTTCCTGGCCAGGGCAATGTCAAGTACATCGGCCTGTATGGACCAAACTGTGTCGGCTCATTTGGAGCCAACACTTGGTATTCTTACCTGTCACTGTGTTCCCTCAAACGTCTGCCATTGACGTTGGTTACACGACTCCATTGCACGTGCTCAGCGTTCAGATCACCCATGACCAAAACAGGTTGGTCTGTTTCCATCAGGAGTACATCAAGTGCCTCAGGAAGTATTCGATTCCGCGGAGGGTTGTAAGCACTGATTAAACGCAAAGGACCACTCCTCGTGTTGAAAATTATACCTACAGCTTCAATACCATGGGTATCATCATTGGAAATGACAAACTGAACATGCGAGTGACAACGTTTGACCAAAATGGCAACACCGCCACCCGGACGTCCAATATGGTCATTTCTAATCACTTTATAGTTAGGAAATCTAACAGGTTCCCCATTAAGATGATTCTCCTGCAGAGAAGCAACATCGATGTTGTTCTCTACAAGAAACTCTTGAAACTCAAGTCTATTCTGGAGAAGTCCATTACAATTCCAACTCACCGCTTTGATGAAATTTGAAAGCGGCTGTTCACCCATCAATTGGGATTAAAACCTGTTGAGAACTTTGCAGCAGCTTCAGCGAACTGCGCAAACAACATCCTCATTTGGTCTAAAGTGCTAAGGATGTCTTTAGGCGTTGAAATTCTAGCTAGCTGAGGAGGGGAAGCGTCCCGGGCCGCCGCTGCATATGACACCCCCGCCCGTGTCCTGTTTTCGGGAAAATATCGTCGATTTTTCGATGCTGAAGCGGGGTCCACCCTGCGCCTTATGCGTGGACATTTGGGACATCCGCGATAGTTCGCAGTGTGATCCCCACTGCAATTTGCACACCTAGCTTTTTTTTCCCTAGGCTTTGGACATTCACGAGTGATATGGGCATCCCGCACTCGACGAAGGCGGGGGTGGCACAGCAGTTCAGCTGGCAGTGGCCAAACCGCTGACATCTGTGACATTGGCCCACAGAGGCTCTGGGCCTCTGTGGTTCAGCCGTAATTTGGACATTCAGTAAATCTGTGATTTTGAAAATTTCTTTCTGGTCTTCATTCAGGAGAAATTAAACTAGTGGAAGTGAAGTCTTTTTGGCATCATCTTTGTGCATGCGCGCCTCTGATTCCGGGGCGAACCCCCTCTCAGTTAGCTCGTTTTCAATGTCATCACAGGAAATAAATTCTGGGACACCTCTGAGAACAACTCGCAAGTTTTTCTCCTCGGGGAGACTATATGTGTGGAAGGGAATTTTCTGATCCTTAAAAATGCTACTTATTTTCCTGAAGTCATCAGGGGAGTCGGGAAATTTTTTTATGCCTTCATAGACATTCTTAGCAGGTTTGGTTGGTTTAATGTTGTTTGATTTGAACAATGAAACCACCGTGGTCACATATTTTTATCCCTAACAGTGATAGGAGGTACGTTCTGGCGTTTTATTGTCTGTGGAGTCTGTTCCGTGGGTAGTACAGGAGTCTCGTTAGTTTGGTCCATGTTTATGTCGTCATTAGTGGAATTTTGAATAATATCATCATTATTATTATTGGTGTTTACGGCGGATTTTGAAATTTTCGTGAAGGATTCGGTTGAACTCATATTGGCTGATTCCGACCCTGGATTTGTAGAAATTTTAAACGTGGAAACGTGCATGTCACCGTCCGTCAGATTTGACAAGTGATCAAACTTATTGAAAGTTACAACATAATTAGCATTTTTTTTAACAGAGCTATTATATATGACATTTCTATTGGTTCTACGGAAAGCATGAGTAGGTAATGAGGGATTTGAATTATCTTTGGGCACTGGAAGTTCCGGAAATGTCTCCTTTTTATGTCTCTTTGCAGGGGCACGTCCATTCTGGGCATCGGAATCAGTCGATTTAGGACTTATCAATGCACTTACGGCAGGAATTTTCGAAAGATCATCTCCCAACGAGGTGAGTAGGGTGCTCAGCACTTCCAGGAGATCGGCCCTAGGGAGAGAACTGATCCCTGCCAGCACAGCTTCCTTGCTTGCCAGGATACCTTTTCCAGGGGACTCGTCCAGTTCTACTCAGAGTTTGGTTTCATATGGGATCTTCGGTGGGGTGGGTTCTAACGGTTGCTTCTCCACTCTTCGGGGCACAAGGCGACTTCAGAGTTTGAAAACACTTGGAAATTCGCAATTATTTGCGGAGCGATATGAAGCGCAGCTTCTCCGGTTCTATGCAGGACCGGACTTAGTTTTTTAATGTTGTGAATAGTGGAATATGTTATTAATCTTGACAATACTGAATAAACTCTTTTTGTTTGTTTGTTTGTCTGTTGTTGATGTAATGTTTCTCTTGTACAAAAACCTTACTCTTATATTAATAATATCGTTACTTATGCCATTTATAACGCAATTGTGACATCAATGTGGAGTATCACCTCATCTTGTACACATTTATTTCAGTAATTTTTGTTTTCAATTCACGCAATCTTATTTTTTTTCGATACGCCATCCATAGGCAGTTCTGAAAAATCACTATCCAAGCATACTGCCTTTCGGGGATTTCTCAGTTCAATATATCATGAAGATTCTTTAGATTATGTTCCATTAGTTAGTATTTGAACTACGTAAAAATAGTAAATAATGAACAAGAGATTTTTTCCAGAAATGGCTTTCACACTATAGGAACAAAATCATATGAATACAAGAAACTGATGTCAACCAGCCAAGTTTTTTTTACTAGCACTTGAGAATACATAATTTTTTTCAAACCAAATTGATTCCAATTGATGTTATTGGCCCAACATTCAGTTGGTACTATAAAAATCACTTACACCTCTCAGATCAATTGTTGAAAACCTACCTTGTTGGTACACCTCTTGTCAGAGCATATGACAAGTAGAATAATTTTTCCCACACTTTTTAACCTAATGAACTTTTTCAAGACACACATGTCCCTGTACCCTTTTATAAAATAAATAAAAAATTAAATTATATAAATTTAAAGTTTTAATAAAATTATTTACTTTGATTATCATAATAAATTAATTGATCAATAATTAATGTGTTATATGTATCAGACAATTTTTAATGTGTTTTCATCTCCAAGTTCAACTTCATATGAAGAAGATTCATGAACAACATAGAAACTAATCTCAACAAAGCTGCAAGTTAATTATCACCTTAAGGTCCCAAGGACATAATTATTGTATATTTATATATATATATATATATATATATATATATATATATATATATATAAATATAAATATATATATATATATATATATATATATATATACTCAGAACGCACTAGGAGTACGACTATTGGTGTCGTGGGTTGGCCTATGCTGTCATCTGTGCACGAAATTTCGTGTCATCAAAATTCCACGATAACAGGTCTTAGCTTCACCGCACAGATTATAGGTGTCACTATCTATAATTTGATGCTTTTCATATATTTATATATATATATATATATATATATATATATATATATATATATGTAAAACCAATTTTTTCGCCATTCAGAACATCACAATAACCCCCATCATCATCTTCGTCACCAACATGGAACTGAATATAAAGATGTGAATCGCCGGTTCCTGAATATTACTTGGTCTAGTTATACACACCTGAGAATTTCGAGTTTTGAATTGGCGAAAAACGACACCAGGAATAACAATTAAATTTATTAGGTTATAATGTTTGCATACATCACAATAACCCCCATCATCATCTTCGTCACCAACATGGAACTGAATATAAAGATGTGAATCGCTGGTTTCTAACATCGACTGGTAGCTCACACGGTAGAGCGTTCGACTAGGAATCGAAAGGTCCCAGGTTCGATTCCTGGCCGATCCACATATTTATTTTTCAGTTTTGAGTTGTCATTTTCCTGTCTGAATGCCAAAAAAATTGTTTTCATAGATAATAATTACAGACGTTAATTTCCACTATATATTATATATATATATATATATATGTTTATATATATATATATATATATATATATATATATATATATATATATACATATATATTTATATGAAAATTTATTGCTAAAAAAAAAAATCAAAAACCCCCTCATTCGACGACTTTTCTGGTCCAGGAGAAATACTTTCTATCTGCGTAACTGACCAATTGAACAAGCACATTATATTATCGAAGATTTCAATATCAATATCAAAATGAAAAACGTCCAACCATTCGATTCTATCGATAATAATGACAAAATATTCACCACATATACATATATAGTTTTGAGATTATTTTATATTTTAATGAGGTTTTATTTTTCATATATATATATATACATATATATATATATAGAACTGCCTATGAGTGGCGTATCAAGAGAAAATCAGATTGTGATGGAAAATTGAAAAGAAAAACAAAGAAATAATAGAATAAATGTGTACATTATGAGTCGAGCATTCGATACTCCACATTGAGGTCACAATTGCATCGACAATGGCATACATGGCGATATAAATTAAAGAAAAGTAACATATTGTTACGGAGATCACAAAAATAAGCGAAGGACGGCAAATAGGCTGTTCACAACCGCCGACTTGCATTCGTCGGCCGAACCGTTGGAAAGTCCGAAGAGATTGTAGGGTTACCAACACATTTGTCATCATTCGGGAGGACACCACCACGTTCCTACCCCCCTACGAAGCCAGGAAAGACAAGGAGAATGTGTTTCATATGTGTTAGGAGCGGACATTTCCAGAGGGATTGGTAGTTGAGGTTGCCGCCACCATAGATTGGTTGCATCTTTCAACTATGCCATCCGATGTGGAGTAGAGTGCAGTTGTCATAAATGGATTTTCTATCCAAAATTCTTTCTTTGCTTCAATGTTTCTCCATTTGTATTCCGATTATCAAGAACATGTTTTCATTCATTGGTGAATTTGCTATTGTGGCTGCTTCTTTGTCTGTAATGGTATAGGCTTCTACCCCTCTGCTGAAATAATTCATGGCAATCAAGATGTATTTTTCACAATCATCGGTCACAGGGAATGGTCCAGCTTCATCAATAGCAGTCTGTTCGAATGGTGCAGTTTTTCACCCATGGACCTTGCGGGACCTTCATTGGCGCCGCACTCTTGACACTTTCTGTACCAGTTTCCTACATCTTCTTGACATTGGAACCACTAGAACTTCTTGCCCAAAGTCTTATGGACTCCAAGATGTCCTCCTGATGTCCCTTCATGAATTTCCTCAAAGACTCCACCTATCCTCTTCCTGGGCGAAACCAATTGGGAAATTGACATCCTCCCATCAGTTGACTCCCTGACTCGATTGAGTAATCCATTTTCCACAACCAAGGATAACCATTATGTCTACATTGACATGAAGATTTTTTGTTTTTGATTCTTTATCATAATCTATTTTTTTCTATATACGCCGTTCATAGGCAGTTCTAAAAAATGGCCATGCCAGTATACCGCCTTTTGAATATTTTGTAGATTATGGAACTTTAATAAATATATATATATATATATATATATATGTATATATATATATATATATATATTATATATATATATATTTATATATATATATATATATATATATATATAAATATATATATATATATTTATATATATAATTCTACTGTACGTGTGTTGTCACTGCACTCCTCCTAAACGGCTGAACCGATTTGAATGAATTTTTTTGTATGCGTTTGGGTGGCGCCCTGGATGGTTGAGATTCACAAATCATCCCCCTAAATGTTGAGGGTGATCCACCCCTTAATTTCTATTTTATTTTTCAGACAAAATGTTTTGTTTTTACTTTTTATGATACAGAATTAAAAAATACATACAACCTTGAATTTTCACCCTTCTTCGAGCAACCCTTATTTTTTTGGCAAGATTTTTATTTTGTCATGACTTGGAATAAAATAAATCATAGAAAAATCGAATTTAAACGGTTTTCTTCACATAAAGGATTCAATATAAAATTGAACCAGAGAAAGGTAGATCTCAGGTGAAAAACAACTACTTTCCTGGCAAATACCACGCAGAACGTTGAATGATATTCACCTGAAAATCCATGCATACTTCCATAAAATATCAATGGACATTGAATGCAAATGTTTCTTTCTGATAAGCTCGATTATGTTTAATTTAAGTCGTGTTCACCTAACAATCCGCATACCGGTTTCAGGCTTCTTGGCCCTCATCAGTACGGAGTAGTCAACCAGCCAAAAGTCCAAAGAACTCTGGCTGAAGTGAGACACAACGTAAACGAACCATCATCGATCTTGTAACACCTATAGGTACGCCGGAAAAGATAAACTTTAACTGGCGGTACCTAGTGACAGAAAGAAACACTCCGAAAATCTCCCACCTCGATAGGTTTCTGAATAAAAGATTCCTTCTCAGTAGGAGTGGCAAGCCCGTCTAGCATATAGTGAGAGATAAGTGCCATGTGAAGTGGAATGAATAGAAAAATCGAATTAAACGGTTTTCTTCACATAAAGGATTCAATATAAAATTGAACCAGAAGGTAGATCTCAGGTGAAAAACAACTACTTTCCTGGCAAATATTTGCCAGGAAAGTAGTTGTTTTTCACCTGAGATCTACCTTTCTCTGGTTCAATTTTATATTGAATCCTTTATGTGAAGAAAACCGTTTAAATTCGATTTTTCTATTCATTCCACTTCACATGGCACTTATCTCTCAAAATAAATCATATTACTCTTAATTCACCCCAATTTTTTTTTCTTAGGAAAACGGGATAACGAGATAACGGAAAAATGAGATGACATGTGGGAATAACGAAAAAAAAAACGGGATAACAGGAAAACGGGATAACGAGAATAACGGGATAACGAGAATAACGGGATAACGAAAAAAACGGGATAACGGGAAAACGGAATGACATGATAAGGGGAAAACGGAAAAAAGTGATGAAGAAAAAATGGCATGACAGGAAAACGGGATAACAGGATAGCGGAATAACGGGATAACGAGAATAGCGGGATAACGGGATGACAGGATAAGGGGGTATCGGGTAAATGGGATAACATGGTAAAGACAAAAAGGGGTAACAGGAAAATGGGATAACGGGAAAATTTTCGGGAAAAACATTTTAGTGAACATAGAAATTTGGACAGGACAACGTCTGTCAGGTCCGCTAGTATATATTTATACAAATATATATATATATATATATATATTTATATATATATATATATATATATATTGTTATGTTAGGAAGGACCAGTAATATATTTTAAAAAGGAAAATAAAAATAATTTCTCAAAAAAAACACAAAAAATAATAAATATTTAATAGTTATTAGGGCAAAAGAAATTGTTTCACATTTTTTTTGGGATTCTATTTTCTTTATGAAGCCTCTGTATAATATTGATAGGTGAAAACATGCAAATGCTATAATGCAATCATTTTCATACATTGTCAAAATGATTACAACCTATAATTGTTTGAAAAACAACAAAAAAGTCTAGATTTACAAAATCATTCTGAATTGAATGTGATCAACAAAATTATAAGCTTGAAACATACAGTATATGGAATTGTATCTAACTAAAAATGGCCAATGGGAGAACAAGAAACTTCTTGATGACAATAGCCAATCAGGGAACAGGATGGTCAGATAAAATATTTGGAATTGTGGAAAAGTAAGAACTGAGAAATGTCAAAAATAATTATCATCAAATATTGTATTTAGTTTATAAGAAATGTAAAATATATTAGTTCATAAGTTTTCTAAAATAACACCAAATTAATCAAAGTGCGACAAGGAAGTGCGCGGGTTTGAAAATTCAAATAAAATGGACAAAACAGAAATGGTATCCAGGGAATGAAAAAACAAAGCGGAAAGAGATTGAAAAAAAAATTCTGAAGAGAAGCCAGGTACAAAATTTGAATGAAAGAATTTTAGAATTTTCATTAATGAGAAGATAGTTTTTCAACAATAAAAAACCAATACAACTTCTGAATAATCTCTACACAAAATAAACAAGGATAAAATAAGATGACCTTTTTCGGTTATTCACATGAAACTTGTCCAAACTGATTTAGTGGATTCTGGATGGTTCCTTTTGAAATGGTTAGTTCCTGAGAGGAGTGGATTAAATTGGAATTCAGATTATGCCAGGTATTACATCAGCGACAGTTCCAGCTCCAGGTATAAACTTTTAGTGCACATCACAAACTGAATCACTTCACAACGTAACTCGTATATCTGAAGAACTCTATTCTATTTGATATTGAACTATAAAAAAATTCTTCCAACTCAAAAAAAAAGTGAGGTCATGTCTACAGTATCCATCACTGTTTTTCATGATTTTCTATGAGAATTTGTCAATTGATCATAGTTTAAGTTATCTATCGTAGGCCAGGTTGATATAAGTTTTTCCTGAATAAAGGAAATAATTATTTTTGGGTAATTTCTGGTTCATTTTCAACAATGATCTGAAATATCTTACTTATAAACACTGAAAATAGTTCGAGTTGACATCTAGACAGGCAGTGGCTCTATTGCCAGTACCGGCTCCTGAGGCGAAGGCGTACCAACTGAGATTAGTCGTGGTAAGAAAAGTAATAATAATTGGCAACAACGTGGCAAGAAAACATAAATATAGCTGGAAATTATTATTTATAACAATTAAATCATTTTAAAATTTCCGGAAAAAAAAAAACATCACAATATATATATATATATATATATATATATATAATATAATATATATATATATATATATATTTTTTTCAGCAATCTACAGAGACTATATGACATATTCTACAATCAAATAACTCCAACATGATGTTACGGTAATGGAGTCTGTGACTATTTGAATACGCTGCTGAACTCATTGATGTTCGCTTATTTGCATTCCGAGAACACAAGATATTAATTGAAGAAATTAATCTCACTGTCAAACGGTAACCAATTCCCGTTTTTAACTCCGAATGATCAAAAAAATTACTCATGAAATAAATAAATGTGTCTCTGACATACAAACAATGCCCATATAAAGACTTCCGCCCTATACGGTGAGATTTTCCAGAAAGGTCGGTGACCTTTCGAGAATGGCCTGCTTCGAGTTTGTTAACATGGGGCATTCTTATAACTTGTCGTCAGCATGTGATTATTCTCCAATTTTGATATCGGGGTTTCAGTTTTTCCAGATAAGTCCTTAATAAGCCAGAAAAAAAATACCTCCCAAAACTTAGGCGATTCCCAGAATTTGGACAGCTTTAAAAAAAAGTTTCTGACCACTGTAATTCCTTAAAAAATGGCATCATTCAATTTTTATTCACGAGTGTGCCAGCAGTAGATAACACTACTTTCCTGGCTCAAGCCAGCTACAACTTATTTTATGTATTGAATGAATGTGGTTTTTTGTGGAGGAACAACGTTTTTTGACATGTTTTTCGGGTAATCTTCCACAGTCTGAAGATGAAAATATAATCAGGATCATCTATACAAGTGTAGAGATGGCAAACTAATTAGTTCACCCTGATAAGTTACTGCGTTCACCAAATTATATTTCCTATAGTAAAATGATTCGATTTGTCAGTTACTTTTCGTTCCCTGAATATGCCTATGGAAAAATAGTAAAAATTCGAAAGATACTTCTCTATATAGTTTTTGATTGACGTTTCGGGGACTATATCTGCCCCCGTTCTCGAAATCTCCTGAATCTCCTTCAATTGTTTGCCCTGTCTACACTTGTATGGATTTTCCTGATTATATTTTCATTTTCGGACTGTGGAAGGTTACCCAAAAAACATGTCAAGAAACTTATTTTTGTATTATATTCCAGTTTCAATCAAGAAGTCATATGGATGAATGAGGCAAAGAAAAATGTATTTCGAAAAAGAGTACTCACCGGAAATAATTTGTTACATTGATACAAAAGTGGCATCGCATTCACTAGGTCTTCAACATGAATACCTTTCAAAAGGTTATCTTGAACGATGGAAAATAATGACCAAAGTTTATTTTCAGTCGCAGATGTTTCCACATCTGATTTTATGAACATCCTGTTCATATTATCAAACAAATCAACAGACTAAAGTTTCGTTATTTTCTCAAAGACAGACCCAAAGCAATATCTATTCATTCACCCATTCTTAATTCTAGTGAAACTTCTCAGTGGATAAGTAAGTACATTATGAAAGCGTCGAGTATATGTTTGAAAGGGACATTCGTCACAATACGTCACGTATGAGAGCCTGCAATGGACATCTACTTCTGTCGCTACTGGCCAATAATAAGAACCCTGTAGGCCAATTTTGATCTACTTTGTGTACTTCATCAATTTGCTTACCCTTGCTCCCACTTCTCATTTCAACGAGTGGAAATTGAACGTTTGTGTATGCCTATATTTATTTATTATTCTGTTTTCAATTATCAACATTAAATGGGTTCAATTGAATCTTCCAATCTAGTTTCTGATAGTATATGGCAGTATATAATTTTTGGTGCATTTTGAGCTCCAACATCATTATATGAATGAAGGTTCACTCCTCCAAGACTATTTTACAGAATTATATATCCATTTCAAAATGGTCTGAACGTACATCTTTGGAAATCGCAATGTATAAAAATTGAAAAAAAAATGTTTGTACTACCAGCTTCATATGATATCACAACACACTCAGCTATGCAGCAGGGCTCACCAGCCAGTATATCCGCAAATTACAGAGACTATGTTCAATACAAAGGCGGTTCAAGTCTATTATCAATTCTTTGACGTTCCTACCTGCCAAATCAAAACGTTCGATTGAAAAATATTCATCCGAGTTAACATACATTCTATCATTACTTTCAATATTCGATAGATGATGATATCTCCTCATACTCATCACAATATCCAAAGTTTCAAAATGAATAATGGTGCAACAACATGCAACATAATACACCCCTCAAATGAAACTAAAGTATCAAAATAGTTTGGAAGTTGAGAAATATTCTGAAATACCCGCATGCATAAAACTTGCTATCTGTTACACGTCGTTGTTTCCAGAGCAATTTCTAGACATCCCCTTTGTTCCATCACATAAATATATAGTAAGTGAGCAGTAAATAGCAAACTTTTTCATTCCACAGAAAAACTCTTTCGCCGGGGGAATGAACGGAGTAACTGTAAAGGGAAACAACATAAATTGAGGTGTTCACCGAGTTACAAGGTTTGACTGAGTTTGGTAAAATCGAATGGTTATACTCAATCGATTCTTACTGCATCAACTAGTTCTGAAAAAAAAAATCCACAGAAATAAAATTCGGTCCATTAAATAATTTCAGGATTTCACTGCTAAAAATTCCAAAAAGGGAAAAACTGAGGACTTTGAATAAAAGCCAATTATAGTCGAGTAGAAGGAAACATTACTCCAATGAATTGAAACGTCAAAGGAGCACGAATGGACTATATGAGATACAGTCCGGAGGGCACAGAGACGTTGAAACGTCATTGTAAATTAGTTTAAAACCAAACGTCTGGAAGAGGTATTCATCATATATATTCTCAACTGGAAAATATCTTGCAAAATAACGTTGTGTACAAATACTGGTTACTATTCAATATTGTTTCCGTTCATATCTGATTGAACGTGGTGAAATCACGTGGAAACACGTTGAAAATAGTCCAATTTCCAATATTTATTGATTTTATGGAGAGTGCTGCATTCATAGTTATGCATTTTGTATAAAAAAAATGTTGATGGAGAAAATCCAAGAACATTCAGTCGCAAAAATGCAATCATATTTTGCCCTTCTTCGAAGGTTGAAACTTTATGATTCATCTGCTTGACGAAAAACAATATGTTATTGATACATCATTATGGGATTGAATTACTTGACTGTCTATGATACGAAAATTATTCATTCCCAAATTGAACATGAACTTGATAGTATAAGATACGGAGTAGAGGCGACCTCCGCCCATCAATTTACCGGATGAAATGTATTTTTTATTAAATGTAATATGTTAACAAATATATCACAAATGGGTTTCCTGAAAAAATTCGGTCAAGACTATTTTTCTACAAGCTTTCATTTAGCTTCACCTGTCCCGGTGTCTATAATCAAATCTTACAAGTTGAATTTGACACAATTCTTGAAATTTGGCAGATGTTCATAATTCCATTGACAATGCATTATGAAATTTTGGTTAGAGAAGAAACAAAATGGCGGCTCCATATGGTGGACGAGTTTTGTAATAATTATGACCCGATTCTATTAAAAATTTGTATCTTGGGGATATTGGGGTTGGAGATTATGAATTTTTTGTCGAAATTCATGAGTTCAAGATGGCGGGCGAGTTTGCTGATTATGGTCCGATTCGATTCAAAATTGGTATGTGGAGATTTTCGGGGTCGGAGATTATGAGTTTTTTTTATCAAAATACATAAATTCAAGTTGGCGGCTCCAAGATGGCGAACGAGTTTGGTGATTATGGTCCTGCTCGATTCAATATTGGTATATGGGGGTTTATGGGGTCGAAGATTATGAAGTTTTTGTCAAATTCATAAATTTAAGATGGCGAATAAGTTTTGTGATTACGGTTCTATTCTATTTGAAATTGGTATGTGGGGGTTTTTGAGGTCGGATATTATGATTACATAGTCAACATTCAAAACTTCAAAATAGCGGCTTTTGAAGCAAAAAATCCAAAATTAAATAGAAAGTTGAAAAAATTAGAGACAAGCTTTCATCAAAATGAGCTGAAGGGTAAAAACAATTTTTTTAGATTACTGAAGTAGGTTATTCTGTGAGTAACAGATTCAAAAGGTCGCTACTGTATTCAAACTGAAAACTTCACGCGGCATTTTAATAAAAGCTTGTATTTTTTTATTTTCAATTTTATTTTAAATTTTTTGGTCCAAAAGCAAAATGCATGGAAGCCGTCACCTTGAATTTTTTAATGTTGACTATGTAATCATATCATCCGACCTCAAAAACCCTCACCAATTTTCAGAAGATTAGGACCATAACCACAGAACTCCTGGAGCTACCATCTTGAATTGATGATTTTTGGCGGAAAATTCATCATCTTCGACCCCAAAAATAACCATATACCAATTTAGAGTCTAATCGCACCATAATCACCAAACTCGTCCACCATCTTGGAGCCGCCAATTCGTTTTTCTCTAACAAAAATGTCTTGATGCATTGTCACCGGAATTATGAACACCTGCCAAATCAATCGCATGACAAGAAATGGATCAAATTCAGACACCGGAAAACGTGAAGCTGAATGAAAGCTTTTAAAAAAAATTGTTTCGAACGAATTTTTTCAGGCAACCCATTCGTAATATATTCGTCAACATATTACATTTAATAAAAAATACATTTCATCCGGTAAACACATGGGCGAAGGTCGCCTTCTTTTCGTATATTGTACTATGAATTGTAAATGAGTTGTCGGTAAGTTACTAGTTGAAATTCTGACGATTAAGGAAGCCATTTCTAAGAAATGTTAATTCAACACCGAACAATTCGTTCGTAAAGAATTATGATCTTTCCCTCCATTGTCCATATTAACCTGTATAATAATGAATTTTTGAATTACTCAAAGGTCCGATTTATCGCTGTCATCTTCATTTCAATTGCCAATAAGTAATGTATTAAACAATTATTTGACTACTGGTTGAATTGAATTGTTTTCTATGGTGAATGATCCGTTTCGAAGTGTGAAATCATCGATAAAGTGTCCGTTAGAAATATGTTACATTCTTAGATAGAATTAGAAAAGATTATGAAAATATATGGAACATTTGGAAACTCTTAGATTTATTCCATCCTTGAAAACGCTTTTGCTAGGCAATCAATTCCAGATAGAGTATACTGGGTGTTTCATTTGCGAACACCAAATTATTCTCTTTCGAATAAGACAAAAGCTTAAATTCGACAGTATGTATACATAAGTATCGTAAAAATTTATGAATGACATATGTTGACCTCTAGTTCTACTGTCTGTAGAAAATATTTCCGTAATCGAATTGAGTGTATGAATTATGCCTGCAATAGAGGTAAATATAGAAAAGTATCTTAGCAACTTTTTTCACATCGATAAAACACAAAATTAGACAAAATTAGAAAAATATATGTTGAACTAGGGAACCAATGAAACAATAAAAATGTATTTCATAATTTAAAAGAGTTCTTGTCGGCAGCTGATTACAGATATAGTGTACTGTGTGTTTCATTTCAGAACACCGAATTAATAAATTTTGCATTTAAATTTGACAGCCTGTATAAAGAAATATCGTAACAATTCATGAGCGGCACATGTGGAGCTCTTGTTCTACTGTCTGCAAAAAATATTCTCAAAATCGAATTATGTGTATGAATTATGCTGGCAATAGTGGTAAATATCGAAAAATAGAAATAACTTGGCAACGCCGGATCGGCCTTCAATTTTTTCACATCGAGGAAAAGAATGGGAAATCGATTTCAGGAAGGAAATTCCGGATGTTGTATAAAAAAATCCACTTGAATTTATTAAAACTCAAAAAATGAATTTGGGTACTTTCCCTCTGAAGGAGCCTAACGCAAAAGCACCAGATGGTGTACGTGAAACCTCAGCACTGCTATCTGCAGGAAAAATTTGAATACATAAATGAATAAAAATATATCCCATTCATCATGACCCTGCAACAGCACTAAAAATAGGAAAATAAATCACAACTTGATAACGCCACAATGGATTTTGATATCTTTCACATCATCAAGTAGACGAAAAAGGGGGAGATCTACTTCGGACACAAAATACAGAGTGTTTATTTCTGAAATGTCGACTTCAAGTTATCCCGCTTTCACGAAACTTCAGGCAATTTCAATAACTGGGAAAGTTTGTATGTATTTTCATGGCTATCAAGATATCGAAGAATCATGCAGTAAATGGACACACGGTATAAATATGTAGACGATAAAGATTTTCAAAATTACGGAGATATTACACTAACAAGTACAGTCGCAGAATTATATGCAAAAGTCCTGAAAAAATTTGGAGGCCACAGATGGAAATGGAAGTGGAAGAGAGTTAGTTTGGCTTTAGACCAAATCGGGGCTTGAACTTTATCAGAAATGTGCATTCATATTCGATGAAGATGAATGCAAATCTGTGATTGGAAACCTAGGGGAATTCGGCATGAAAACAAATCAAAACAAGACGGATAACATTATGATACGTAATGACGTAGACCAGCACATTATAAATTTGCATGGAGAACATTCAAACAAGTTCAAAAATTCAAATATCCGGAATTGATCATAGCGCAAGAAAGAAAATTAGATGACGAAATCATAGAAAGAACGATTAAAGTAGATGATTATTCAAAACCATTGAAATTCCATGCCTTTGAAGAGAACGAATGACGACGAAAGTAAGAATTGAAATGTACAAAGAAGAAGTGACACCTGTTCAAACGTATACCTCAGAGACATGAAAACAAACATAGAGAACTTTCAAAAATTTGATCATAAAGGAAATGAAAGACACAGATAAAACTGATTAAATAATAATAGATGAAGCATAATTGGGAACAAAAAAAATATTCAAAGTCAGAAAAAGGCAAGAAGAAGTTAAACGAGTTCTAGATAGACGAGGAAAGAAATCGGAAGAGATAGGAAATACTGTAAAAAACAGAGAGGAATGGAAAAATTATGAAAAACCCAAGCAAGAGAATCGACTCCACCATTCGTCCTACACATAGGAGGTAGATGGGCAATATGGAAGCAGTAAGTAAAATAAGCACATTACCTAATTGAAACAAGCACAATACGTTCGCTGTTCACTTATGGTACATGTACTCACTGACTGATTCGTGAAAAATAATTCATTCCAAGATATGCAGCTAATAAGAACAAAAAATAAAGTTATCACAAAATATTAGAAATAACTCATAAGTAGCAACAGTCTCATCAATGAAATTTCATATCATCCAATACAAATTGTAATTAACATTATTATCGATATGGAAACCCAGATTGGAAAAATTACTGACACCTCTTCGGGAATAGAATGTTGAATTGCTCTGAGAATTATACTTGTTGATAATTCCTTTCCAGTATTCCACCAAAACAACATTATATTACAAATACCAAATTCTGAATTAAAAAAAATATAATATACTACTTTATTCCACTTCATATTCACGAATTGACCTCTAAATCATATAAGATAATATGGAAATAATAATATAGTCTAATCAACAAGTTCAAAAACGTGTTGAATAGATATAAAGCTCCTAAAAATATGAGCGATAGCTCATTCGATTCGGAATGACGTCAAGAAAAATGTTTCTTAAGGGTTTATTAGCACGTAAAAAATTGCGATTGTTATTAACAAAATAAGATTAAAAAAAGAAGGTATTTCGTTTTTCGTTAATAATTTCTTAAATAATGATATTTAAAGAATTACCTCCCGGAACTCTATCTCTATTATTTATAATTTTTTTTTAACGCTGAAAATAGGGCTCCGCGAGGTCGTTACGGCATAGGCGCACCGTCTAAAAAGCCGTTATATCACCTAAAATAATTGTTTTTTAGTATTGAATAACAATTTACAAATTTGAATAAATAATGGTGTAATCTAGACACTCGAACGAAAAAAATCTTGGTTAAAAAAAAATTATGTCGATTTTTCAAAAAGTTACACCATTGTTAATTAACTTATTTTTTTCCAATCTCTGTTTTTATAAATTACGACATAAAAGTTTAAATAAATGGTCTATAAAATTTTCGATTCGTGGATCTAATATAGGTATTAATTAACATTGGAAAAAAAATATTTACGCCATTTTTAAAGAAATTGTTTATAAGCAGACTATTTTGATATGAAAAAAAAAATTACCATCTTATTGCATAGGTAAAATTATGATTAAAAAAAATTCTCAAATAATTTTTTTTATTGTTTATAATCGTTTTTTTTTATATTTCAATTGTTTAAATAATTAGTTAAGAAATTATTTTATTCTTAAAAATCATCATTGACCTTTTTAAATGAATATATGGAGAAATAATGTTTTTTTTTAAATAATTTAATATTAACCGTTATATTTTTTTCGAAAACTTCGAAGGATAACAAAAACAACTATGTATAACAAAGTATATAAAAAAAAATTGTATTTTTTACAGCATTGTTACATATTATAGATAATGAAATTACAGCCGTTCCATAATTTGTCAAGTTATAAATTGTTATAACTTTTGAACTATAAGAGATACGGTAAAGGACATTCGGATCATTTTTATGGAAGATTTATTTATCTTCAAAATGAATTCGAAATCGATTCTGTAACCATTGTTTATCAGTTGTTATAAGCATTTGTTTATAAAAATTTTAGATTTTTTTTATATTTTTTCAATATTTTTTGAAATTTCATAGCTTATAACTTGTTAAATAATATAGATAGGGCTATGGACTCAGGAAATTTTTTGTTCTATGATAAAATATCTTCCCAATAACGTATAAATTAAAGCAATATAGATTTTTGTTCAAATAATATACTAGTTTAAATTTATACTTACCTAATTTACATTCTGCTATTGATCATTTTCATTCATTTATCACTAGAATTAATAATATTCTGCTAATTTAATTTTTTTAAAATAATATTTACTAAAATGATAATTGAATTTATTTTCTGATTTTTATATTTATTTCAAGTATATTTTCTAAATAATTTTATTTTTATTATTTTTATCGTTAGAAACTTGAAAAGTATAACGTACGGATAAAGGGAAATTATTAATTACACATTATTTTGTTTAAAGAACATTTCAAAATATATTTTCATAAACAATACAGTAGTAGTAAATGAATGAAAATGATCAATAGCAGAATGTAAATTAGGTAAGTATAAATTTAAACTAGTATATTATTTAAACAAAGATCTATATTGCTAAAATCTATACGTAATTAGAAAGATATTTTATCATAGAACAAAGAAGTTCTTGAGTCCGTAGCTGTATCTATATCATTTAACAAGTTATAAGCTATGAAATTTCAAAAAATAAAAAAATTTTTTTTTTTTATAAACAATTGCTTATAACAACTGATAAACAATGGTTACAGAATCGATTTTGGAATCATTTCAAATATGGATGAATCTTTTATAAAAATGACTTGAATGACCTTTACCGTATCTCTTATAGTTCAAAAGTTATAACAATTTATAACTTGACAAATTATGGAACGGCTGTAATTTCATTATCATATAATATGTAACAATGCTGTAAAAGATACAAAAAAATATTTTTCTATACTTTGTTATACATAGTTGTTTTTGTTATTCTTTGAAGTTTTCGAAAAAAAATATAACGGTTAATATTATGTGTTTATAACAAATTGTTAAGTTAATAAACAATGAAATTATTCATAAAAAAAATATTTCTCTGTTAATTCATTGAAAAAGGTCAATGATGATTTTCAAAAAAATAATTCCTTAACTAATTATCTAAACAATTGAAATATAAAAAAAACGATTATAAACAATAAAAAAAAATATTTATGAATTTTTTTTTTTAATCATAATTTCACCTATGCAATAAGATGGTGAAAAAAATTTGTTTTTAAATCCCAAATTAGACTTTGTTTATAAACAATTTCTTAACAAATGACGTAAACATTTTTTTTCCAATGTTAATCGATACCTATAAAAAATACTGAAAAAAAAATTTTTTAGAATTTTTTAAATTTTAATTAACAAAATAATAAACTTTAATGAAAAAATTTGCATTGCTTTATTGAGTACCTAAATGAAAGGAGCTCCACGAATCGAAAATTTTATAGAACAATTATTTAAACTTTTATGTCGTAATTTATAAAAACAGAGATTGGAAAAAAAATTGTTAATTAACAATGGTGTAACTTTTTGAAAAATCGACATGAAATTTTTTTTACCAAGGTTTTTTTTGTTCAAGTGTCTAGATTACACCATAATTTATTCAAATTTTCAAATTGTTATTTAATAATATGAAAAAATTATTTTAGGTGATATAACGGCTTTTTAGACGGTGCGCCTATGCCGTAACGACCTCGCGGAGCCCTATTTTCAGCGTTGAATTTTTTTTATAAATAATAGAGATATTTTTTTTTATTGGAAATTTCCTCCTCTTTCAGGATCTTTTTTCATAATTCCTTAAATACCAGTTATCATAGTTGATTAAAATGTCATTGAACAAAATTTAACAAAAACACATTATTGTCCTTAATAATCAACATCCAGATTTAACAATAGTCGGCTCTAACTTTATACATAAAATCTGCTGACAAGAAATGGAAACTCATCTTTCGAGCGCAATGTAATAAATCACATACCCAGACTGAAGGCAATGGTATTGCATTGTGCTCAATATGGTGCCATTGGTAGTTGAGTGCATTTTAGTGTAGTTATATTCTGTTGGAACTCCACAGATCGTGTACGATGTGAACAGCTCAAATTCACTTCCAAGGAAATCTGAATAAATAGAAAGGGGAGTGGTATCGGAGTATTTCTAACAATGAAGATTCATTGGTGTAGGAATAAACTGGCATTGCAGTATACAAGACCACTATCATCATGTTAATGTTGTTTTCGTCAATATATTTCCTCGCAGTATAACTGCGAGGGGATTCAATGGAGGTAATGAATTGTTACTAAGAAAAATAATTCGATATCCTGTTCTTACAAATGTTATATACATTTTTACATATGCCACGTGTTTATTTTTTTCCATCTCCAAAATGGAAATGACTCGCAGTTTGATCCGCGAGATATTGAAAAAGCATTTTTTGGGGTATTTTATGCTGAAATCATGGAGGTATCTAGGAAAAAGTTAAAAAAAAAACCCTCACAAATTAATATCAGAATTAAAATCAATTTCCCAATCCATATTTTGAGTATTTTTCATGTCCTAAATATATCATCAATAACCAGTTACAACTAACAACAAGGATATTATGAAACTGGGACCTTCCATAGTATTTTGAAGTTTTACTCGAAAGTTTTAAATATGTGTTTTTTGGTATCGATTGAAAAACCTATGCTGCAAAAATCTTACATGATATTGCCCGAAACATATTGGATAGGCATGATATGAACAATCAGAAAGAATGGATGGAGAAATCCGATGGAGGCAATCATTTGTACTGGTTAGATTTTGTGTTTACCCCGAACAACATTGTGGTGATAGTCTTGGTCTGTCAGTTGGTATATGTCTAATTCAAAATGATTCTATAGAGGGGTACATACTCCCGATTCTCCTGGAATTATTTCCATTCATCTACTTGAGGTTGGTTAGGTATCGCATTGTATAACATTTTGAAAAAAATACCAAATTGCCCATATTCCGGCCCCATTTAGGACATTTTTAGCCGCTTTTTTATAATTTGAATTTTTTTATGAACGTGTGTCTACAAGATACAGTCAAGTATCTCCCTTTCATCTTCACTTGGGAAGTATTTTCTTCGAAGAGGAAAATATTTTCAATTAAATATTGGACAAACCTTTTTTTTTTATAAAAAAAATCTATGATTAGAAAATGAATGCAACACAGGGATTTCATCATTGCTGAAAACAGTGGATACAAATACAAAAATTTCGTTTTTCAGGACCAGGTATGTTTTATGAGGATCTGAATCATAGATACTGATTGAAACCCTCAGGCACACGCGTCAATTTTCGGTATACACACTCGCGGAATGGATTGAACCCCTTTTACTTTCACTCAGAAAATACTTTTTTTATTTCTGAAAGAAAATTTGCAATCACTATGTTGAATGTATTTCTCTTCTTTGGAACGGAATGATTTTTATGATAAAATGTACTCTAGTTAATTCCATTAATTTTTTTTGTTTTAAATACATTGGGATTTTTGTTAGTAATATATCGGTATAATAATGAAAAAAAATTTCTTTATATAACGTTATTACTTGACCTCCCCCCGAGTGGTCAAGTAATGTAATCATGCGAAAAAAAACAAAATATTGACTAAAATATCCGTTTTGGGATCCCCCGAAACGATTAGGAACATTTTAAGTGAAGTCGTCTGTGTGTATGTCTGCGTGAGTGTGTGTGTCTGTAATCTTCCACGATAACTGCCGAACCGTTTGACCAATCGAGCTGAAATTTTTTATGAAGTTCCTGCCCCGAATGCGACCATTAGTTTGTGGCTTTCATCTGTCAAACAGACGTGTATTATTGAAAAACGACGGAAACTATATCGCACGGAACTTGACTTGCAATTTGTCAGTTGAAAGCCCTTGAAAAACTGTATCCAGACGAGTCAAAATTATCTCTCCAACTGACATCTGTCAACAATGAAAAATAAAATGTCAAAGTTGCCCCAAACATTGTATATTTCAAAATAACCCAATTCTTCCAAGGCTCGTGCCGGTCAAGTTCTGGGGTGTCACACAGCTGATTTTTTTTCTTTCTTTATCTCGCGTGAAGTCATCAATTTTGCACCGAAACTAATTGCAAAAATATCAAAATACACTTTATAAGATGTCACGGGTATGAATAACAATCAAAGAGAATCACTAAAAAAACAAAATAAATCATAATAAATTAGGAAAATTTACTCAAATAAAATATTTCTGGGCGTAATCACACGCGTGGGGTGTATTGCTCCCGAGACAGAGAACTAATGCGTCTAGCAGTGTTACCAGTCCGGAAATCCAAAATTATCTGATAATTACTCGATTATTATCCGAAATTACCCGATTTTTTTTTCAAAATTGCATTGGTGCTAGGAACAACATAATTATCGCAAACAATCGATGAAGGTATAAATGATGATAATTATTTCCCCAATTTTTCTAAAATGTATAGTTCTTTAGGATTATTACATATGACACTCAAGATGAATATAGTCAACTTCCTTCACTTCTAGCAATAGTATTCAAAAGTTGACTGCGGTATAACAAATATTTTCATTTATAGAACTATATTGAATGTAGCATCAGTAATAAATCCTAGAAAACTCATTTACTTTGAGAATCTTACTACTAATACTAATATATTGTTTCAGATTCGCATGTGCTGAAATAATTATTGGTTACATGAATTTTATGTATTGATGAAAAACTAATTGGAAAATGGTGATTTGGTGAAAATATCAAAAATTATAATATATTTATTGTTTGGGTGAGCAAAACAACATATTCAGTAAAATTACTTTCATTAAGCATATTTGTCATTGTTAACTGCCATTCCGGCTTTTCCTCAAGATAAAATTATTGTATAATAATATATGAGATTGATTATTAATTATTCTCAGAGTACCTCCAGACTATGCGGAACGCAGAGTCCGGAAATGAATATGAGATTCAAGTATTTGAACTATAGAGGGTAGGGTAAGGAAAACTATCCCTGTGTTACAAAAAGTTTCCCTGAGAAAGTATTGAATTAAGATTGCGATACTGTACCTGAATGCCGTTTTTAAAGAAAGTGCCGGAAATTGTGCGAGTTGATTTTTTATTAATGAAACTTTTATCAACTTCTCTAGTATTGTATACAAGTATTTTCAAATTCTACTACTTCCATTCAGCTGACTTGATTTTATCTAAAACATCGAAATCCAGACCACACCCTATAGGACCCTATAGTACAAGAGAGCCATTCTAGCCACTTTCTGGAACGTTATTGAATGCTTTCTGGTGGATACTTTTTGAGTTAAACTACCATACCTTCCATAACTTGAACCAGAACATTTTGAATATCCGATGGTGTGTTGTGATTGACTCAAAAATTGTAATTTGACATTTCCGCATATGGCGTAGTATGAAAGCACTCTTTATTGCTTATTCTCATTTCTACTACAATTTCCAAATCTGAGTTGACTGAAACAACCATGACACCTATTTCGCATTTGTTCATACTGTTCAGAGGATCTATAGAAATTCATTGCACTTTGAGGATGATGACACAGAGTATGGGGATATCTCTTCGAATCACGAATATTTGTTTGGTATAAATGTTATTTTTTTCAAAGGCGATGAAGACTATTGACTGCGAAAATAATAATTTCGTATCCGTAGCCAAAGTGAGGACCGAGCCTGATGGGCTTGTTTGCGCATTTCAAGTATTTTTCATTGGTATCCAATGAATTTTTGGAAACCTTAGAAATAAAGAAGACCAGGCTGCGACTGCTATTCTCAAACTACCACAACTCATTCTGTTCCATTAAATATGATTTTGGTGGTATTTTTCAAATGAGGAATGACACGGTGCCTTTTCAACTTGTAGTGAAAAAACATATGTTGATTGAGAAACCTGATCACCTCTTCAAGATACCAATTTTGAACGAAGGCATTATTCACTTGCAATCGCTGTCATCCCGACAGATCTCTTTTATCGAATCCATTACATAATCAGCAGAAAAACCATCCTTACCAGTCATTTGATTATTTCGTCCGATAGCAAATATTATATAAAATATCTGGTGAATCGGAAAAAACTCTCTTCTGCATCTGTCGTTAGTTTATTGAAGCGGAAGTGTGTACTAAATTTTCTGAAAATTTTCAAATGAACTTTTCATTGTTCTTTTGCTGATCAGTGACAACGTTCATATACTACTGTGGAATGAGAATCATAAAAATTTGCAATAAGCACTGGGTGGTGTAATATTCTTTGCTCCATTGATAAAGAGCTATCAAGTCGTAAAAATTCATCTGAACAATACTTCTAGAATTTTTCCACAAACAAAATATCGTCCAGTCTATTGACACAATATGTTCAGAAATAGTATAATATTCACAATTCATTTCACGAGCTTGCAAAGAAAGTAACAACAATTCCGCATTTGACTGTTGGAACTTGGCCCTATTGAAGGCAATGAAAACTATTTACCGGGTAATATATTTACTGAGATTTCAGTTCCGAATGGATGAGGTTTGAAGAAACATGAGTACCTTTGATGCCCTCACCTGTTGAATCAAGAGCTTTCAAGTTTTAATTTTCTCAACAAATCTGGCAAACCTCACCCAAATAAAAAATTATGTATTTTGAAGACCCCTCAGATTTCCTTGTCGAAATGGAATGCATTGTTTTCTCACATTACAAAGTAAATATCAGTCAGGCTTTTAGTCGAATCTTGGAATCCATATCGGATCGATATCATTATATATGGAATGATTCAAATGGAAATCAGAGGTATTATCATCTTCACATTAAAACCCAAAATTTTCATATAAATTTCAGAGAGAATATTGACTTATTATTAGGATAACTGACTCATATTATCTTCTTCGTCCGGTCCTGTGCCTTCCCCTACATCCGCTTCCAAAGAACAACAAACACTATGATATAATAGTAAATTCCATTAGTAGAACCGGTGTTGCCCTAGTTTTGCATCATATTTGCATTGATAATTGATACTGCTTCGAATGTAAACGACAGAAAAATCAGTTTTTTTTTAGTTTTCTATATAATTAGATAAAAAAAGAGATTAAAACTATCTACATCATTCCTCGAATATATCAGATAATTCACTACCAGGAATTCAGAATATTAATTCAGTGCGCACCTGTTACGAATAGAATTCGTTTTTATCAGCAATTAAGTGTCGTACAGATAAATCTAACGAATCAATCATATTTTGGAGATCTTCTCATCAGCAACCAAGCGTATTGGCCTCCATCTCATGCAGAGAACGAAATCACCGTAATCGTATTTTTAACCAATGAAAAGAAGGCTGAGATTCTCTAGTCGACGCATATATTTTTCTTTCATGTATGACCACGCATAATTTTTACAGATATTCTCTGTCTCAAATAGTGTGAAAAATGTGGAAGTTATTTTCGAATTCTCCCTCAACATCAATGGTCATGTCAATTTACTGATTCGAATAGCTTTTTGAAACATCAAACTGAGCTACTCCAATAAGAAAGTACTAGATAGAATAAAATCAAATCGAAAAGGGATGCTAGGCGCATACAATTAATTCAAAATTCCTGTGTGTGCTTGATCAACGATCTCAGTAGGCCCTATTTCTGATTCCTTGCAGGAAATTGGCTGGCTACATATTGAAAAGATGGGAATATTCCACTCATGCACGTTATATAAAAAAATAAATTATCGCAAAAACCAGCTCACCTATACTAAAAAGTCACATTTTGCACGGACGTGCACCACTTGAGAATTCGATACAAATCTCTACCTCTGCATATCACAGTGTAGTTTCAATAGTCTTTCACATATAACGTTGCCCGGCTCTACAACAGAGAGATTTGAAAAAATCTCAGCTGCATGTTTCAAGTATAACCTCAAGCAAGGCCTTTCATCATGGGAATTACTTTCATGGTGTTCTCCATCCAATGTTATTATTTTTTGTTTTTCGTTTAGTTTGATTATATAACATCAAATGTGTAAGATCCTCAATATTTGCATATGTATGTGTGTATATATGTATGTTACTTTTTATGAACATTCTCATTTTATTTTCATTCGATAATTATGGAAATTCAATAATTCATATTATTATGTTGTTTGTTTCAGTTCGAATAATTGAAATAATATTGTTAATATTATCTGCCAATCACATATTTTGTTGTCTATTGAATAAAATTATCATGCGCATCTTTCATATTGTCATACTTTTCCTTCTAAATTGTAAAAAAGTATGAAATAACAATTTTTTTTGTGACCGCATATGTAGAGTTTCAATATATTATTCAGATGAACCTATTCATTACCTTGATCTTCACTCACTCAATGGGTAAAAATCAAAAAGCAATTTTGAAAAAGTTTTCGTATTTTCTTGAGAACTGTGGGGTCCATTTCCATCATTCACCATGAACTAGGAGCCAAAAATGAATTTCTACGGGACCTGAGAAAGGGTATCTGAATAGACTTATATCAGTTGATTTTTCCATGTAATAATTTTTTTTCCATCATCAGTATTTTTTCTTAAAGTTCTTTCAAAGAAAATACAGAATATAAAACAAGATGAATCTGAAAACATTGACCTATTGATTGAATGCCTTTTTCGTACCTACATTAATCATTCCTCGAAATCCTTCATGCTGTTCTCCTTCAATTCTATTGACTTCAACACTGAAAATCGCTCAATTACCAATGGCATTGTAATGAGCACAATGCACTTTATCAAATTTCTTACAATTATTTCAAATAGAGCTGTAACTTTAATCATTATAATTCTATTGCATTTTATATTTTCCACAGACTGATAAAAAACAACACCTCAATCAAATATGAATGAATCAACTGCTTCGTGTTTGTCGTATTGGGAATCGATGGGGAGAATGATATAGGACCGGGTGTTTATTCTGGCTGGAATAGAGATTCCTTGTTGGGGTGAGGGTCATTCCAGAATAACATAGTAGCGGCGAATAGTGACAATCCGCAAAACCACCAACAACTACATGTTGACCATACACTGATGTAAACCGTTAAATCTCTAGAGGAAATCACAGGGGCAATAGTTTGAAGTAGAATTTGAAAATTATCCTATGGTGTGAATTCTGAGTTTTTTCAACTTATAGACCGGGAGATGGTGACACAAAATATTAGGTCATTTGTACCAATATGGCGGTTCTTCAGGGGTCTAATTACGGAATGACAAAAAAGAAAATGATGGTCATAGCACTGGTACCGGCGGCTCAATCGCGTGGGCGTTAATCGAACGTGTCGGATAAATAACGATTTGTTCCACAAAAATGCTTGTATTTTCGGATAGTCGATAAAAAAAGAAGTAGGTGGTAGCGTAATGCCATACTTCTCCGCTGTGACTTACAGCTCGCCATACCGACGCGAATACATTAATTAAAAAAAAACAATTCAACTATTTGTACCAGGCAAATTTTTGCGCAGCTAATCATCTTCGAGTAGCCATTCACGGAAATCACCTTGCCACACTTTTCCGACGGTTCCCAATGGCCGCCATACCACCGCAAGGGAGTAAAATTTTTTGTTTTTGCTAAACGATTTGTACCAGCCTAAAACTTTTTTCAACAGTTCTCTGTATGATCATAAATAGAAGTCTGATCATGCCAAACCTGTGGGAGGTAGCGAATATGTACAATATTATTTCAAAATTCCAAGATTCTATTCGTAATTCGAACGATTTGTACCAGTATGACACTTATTTTTCCTGTAAGTTTGAGGTTTAACGAATATCAATTCAAAATTTCAAACACCTAGGTGGTGGCACATCGAAAGTACAATCGCCTGGCTGCTCTTTCGAACAAATACCTTCGCCAGCAATAAGCGATAACGAGTGAGTCTTCTTCAGTGGTGAATTTTGTCATTAAATCTTATTTCATCTCAACTAACCTTTGATTGACAAATTCTCAGCATGAATCTATGTCCAAACAACGACAACAATAGCAAAAATACTAGCAACAATGATAACAATAACCATCGGAATAACAATAGCAATAGCAACACATTTTTCAACAATAAAGCATTGATAATAAATAAGTGTAACAGACTTCCGCCCCAGAATGGAATAATTTTTGGTCGGTTGAATTTTATCCATACGAACCAAATATGATGATGCCATACTGTAACAAATGATTTTATGTCGTACTTCGAAAACGTGTCGAAAAACCAAGTTTTTCAAGTATGGCGCCATTTGTTTCCTCTACTAGAAGTATGGCAAATATAATGATGGCCACATTGTATCATATAATTTCCAAAAATCCAAATGCCATACTGGTACAAATCGTCAATTTTTTTTTTGACATCTTGGCTTAAGTCCGACGGTCATCCGCCTCATGATTACAATCTGGAGTAATTTTTTTTAGTTAGAATTACAACCAAACAAACAGAATACAATGATTTCACTATGTAAAAAATGATTTTACGTATTTTACAGTCGTATTTTCAAAACGTGTCGAATAAATAAGTTTTTCGAATATGGCAGCACTTTTTCCCCCTACTAGACGTATGGAAAATATAATAACGGTCACATTTCATCAAATACTTTCTAAAAATCCAAATGCAATACTGGTACAAATCGTTTTTCGAAAAAAAAAATTACTCTTTTGCGGCGGTATGGCAGCCATTTGGAACCGTCAGAAAAGTATGGCATGGTGTATTTCGTGAATGGCTACTCAACGATCAGTAGCTGTGCAAAAATTAGACTGGAACAAATGGTTGAATTGTTTTTCCAAAATTTATGTATTAGCGTCGGCATGGCGGCCTGTAAGTCACACCGGAGAAGTATGGCATTACGCTACCGCCTACTTCTTTTTTATCGACTATCAGAAAATACAAGCATTTTTGTGGAACAAATCGTTCGACACTTGTTATTTATCCGACACGTTCGATTAACGCCCACGCGATTGGGCCGCCAGTACAAGCGCTGTGACCATCATTTTTTTTTGTCATTCCGTAATTAGACCCCTGGAGAACCGCCATACTGGTACAAATGATCTAATATTTTGTGTCACCATCTCCCGGTCTATTATCGAATACAAAAAAAAGGTTTGTTGGATTTTAATTCGCTCTGTAGATTTTTGTTAATGTATTGTTACATTTTATGATTTTTTGATAGTGGCTATTGAGATGGAGTTTTGTTGTTGAATGAAAAGAATAGAACGATTAAAATACAATTTTTAAGAAAAATCATGTTTTTATTCAATAAAAACCATACTATCCAAGCGAAAAGATCCAATTTGAGCTGAACATTGTCCTGGTCTCCGACCGGATCTCACTAACAACGTATTGCAGGTAAAGCTAAACATTGGGCTGGTCTCCGACCGGATCCTACTAACTATGTTTTGCAGGTGAAGCTGAACATTGTGCTGGTCCTTGAGCCTTGAGAATTAGCAATATGGAAACAAGAGGTAAAAGTGGGGTTCTAAAAGCCAAAACACAGGTGCCAAAAAATGACACGAAGCAAGGTGTCGGGAAAAATAAGTTGTCTCCAACCTCGCTGAAAGTCACGAACAAGGAAATGGATCATAGTATACAGTCTACAAAAAGTACCAAAAAGGAGTCAGTCGTATCCAAAGCATGTAGTACATATTAAAAGAAGTTATTAGAAGTTCAAGTGAAAGCTGATGGAGAGTTGGCAAGAATAATGACCATACAGCTAGAAATGGAAAAGAAACTCGTAGAAAACAGGTGGGCTCTAGAAAAGGCGAAATTGGAGGAAGAAGCTGAGGAAAACATCATAGGAGGTAATGAAGAATCATCATTCGGAGATTCGAAAAAAAAGGTGGGTGATTGGTTGGGAAATATTGAGCAAACTGAGCGGAAACGGATGTTGTATGAAACGACAGATAAGAAGTGTTTGAAATCAATTACTTGTCAAAGTCAAAATGACAATCATATCATAGATTCAATTCTATCGAATGAGATTACGAAATGTCCAAATCACGATGACATATGTAATATGAATGAAAATAATCATCATGAATCTTGTGAGCGAGTGTATTGAGACAAGAAATGGAGATATTACTAGCAAGGCAGACAATTGAGAAAGATTTGCCCATTTTCAGTGGTGAAATAACAGAATGGACAAGTTTTTACCAACAACATGTGTCTACAACAAAAATATTGTGTTTGTCTGATGACCAAAATATGTGTAGACTACGTAAGGCATTGGAATGTGATGCTCGGGGATCTGTTGAAGGATTATTGTTATCGGCTTCATCGGTGACTACCATTATAGATATTCTTATTCATAAATTTGGCAAATCAGATTTGATAGTTGAAACACAATAAAGCAAAGAACCTTCAACTCATTGGAAATAACGATTATTGAAGATTAACTCATTTCGCAGAGGAAGTGTGCAACTTGGTGGTAACTCTAGAAGCCATGGAAATGGTGAATTACTTGGGATGTCCACAACTACTGGATAAATTGATATAAAAGGTACCATTTTTGATGCAGATATCATGGGGTGAAGAGGCATCCAAAGCTTAAGGACACCGTAACTTGCAGTCAATGGTGGAATACGGGTAAGCCCTTTATTCAGTTTTCAAAAAAAGATAAATTCAAAACTACTTTGATAACTTCTCATAATTCTCGATGTGTCACTCAAATAAAGTGTGTATTATGTAAAGAAGGGCACACATTGTAGAAATGTTAAATGTTTTTTTTTTTTGAATTATCCAATTGATGAAAAATGGAATTTCATCAAAAAAATGGCATTTGTTTCTCCTGTCTGAGAAATAACCCTAATATACAATTCTGTTGATTGAAAAAGAAGTGTAGGGTGAATAATTGCGAGAAATTACATCATGAAGTTCTTCACAACGATGCTTTCGACAAAATTATCAATCTGGGTCAACTTTGACTCCAGAAATTGTCGCTCATACCACTCGAACATATAGTTCTTGAATTTTACTCCGTATAGCGCCAGTTATCATTAAAATAAAAAATACAGAAGTGAAAGTGCATGCATTATTTGTTGGAGCTTCAACTGTCACTCTAATGGATGATGAATTGGCAAATAGTTTAGGAATACAAGGTGAGGAAACCATTTTAGGACTGAAATGGACAGATATAGGATCTTGCAGAGAAGTAAGTTCAAGAAAAAACAGTTTTGATATTGCTGATAAGGATAGAAATAATTTTCATAAATTAGAAAACCTATATACATTGGAAAATATGGATTTACCAATTCAAACTATTGATTCCAGAAAAATGAAGGACAAATGGAAGCATCTGAGGGGTATTGAATTCGAGAGTGTGCAGAATATTCAGGCGAAACTACTCATAGAACAAGACAACCGGGAGTTAATCACAAGTCATGAAGTCATTGAAGGTCACCAAACTCACAATAAGGCCCAATTATCAAGCCATGTGAAGGGTTATATTAGAAAACAAGGGAGTCTCTTCACAAGAAAATTCAATATGAATTGAAACAAGTGGTAGACCACAGGCGAGAAACAAATACTTTCCTGGCAAATACCACGCAGAACGTTGAATGATATCCACCTGAAAATATAAGCAAACTTCCATTGACAATGAAAATTGATTGAAAATGTTACTTTCTGGTGAACTCGATTATGTTTAGTGTATGCCAGGTCCGCCTAACAATCCGCATACCGGTTTCAGGCTTTTGGCCCTCATCAGTACGGGGTAGTCTCCAAACAGAGATCCGAAGACCTCTGGCCGAAGCGAGACCCAACCCAAATGGAAACATCATTAGGCTTAAATCACCTGTAGGGTCCCCAGAAACAGTAACTCTTAACTTGCGGATTATTAGGAGGACCTGGCATAAATTAAACTTAATCAAGTTTATTAGGAATTTGCAATCCATTTTCATTGTCAATGGAAGTTTCCATAGATTTTGATTGATTGTATTTGCCAGGAAAGTAGTTGTTTTCAGGCATAATTATCTCAAAAAAAAAAAATTCACTGAAAAATTGTCAATTTCTATGAATTTCACTTCAAAATTGTCAGTGTCTATGAATTTCGCTTTCTCCCCATAATTCAGCCAATCTCCATGAATGGGTAAATAAATGAAATGGTTTTACCAAACACAATCCCTGTGATAAACTAGCTTTTGACTAGGCAATATTACTGCTCTCACCAGTAGTTTCTATTCACGGAATTAGTCTCGGTCTCTGGTTCCAAATTTCAACCACGTAACAGCTATACATTTTTATATTTATTTTACTTCTGCTCACTTGAATAATCATAAACAGTGAGTTTCAGATGGAGGAAGAGAATAGAACGACAAAAATTCAATTTAAAAGGAAAAGCAAGTTTTTATTCAATAAAAACCATAATATCCAAGCGAAAAGATCCAATTTGAGCTAAACATTGTCCGACCGGATCTCACTAACTACGTATTGCAGGTAAAGCTAAACAAGGTTCATGGAGAGGAACTTGATGAAAAATTATATTTATGTCATCTTCTCACAGTCGATGATTGTAGGTTTCCAGTAGTAATGGAGTCACCAAAAAAACATAGTGATACAATGATACGATTGGAGATTGAAAAATGAAGCGAAGAAAAGCATTACTAGGTGATCTGGCAGAAGTGTTGAAACTTGGGTGACTTACCAGAAAATTCGATCGAAAATCTATTTTTCAACAAAAACAAATCAATTTAACAGGAATGAGTCTTTCAAGATTATATGGTCTTATCATGAATTGTTGAAGAAGAATGTATTTTCTCTCTTTTCTCTGTATCTTGACATTTTACTTGTATACGAATATTTCCGTCAAGCACTCTATCGGGAAACTTCATCAATAAATTATTTTCGGGTAATCTAATCACAAAGGAGAACCAAGACCAAAACTGTTAGCCTAGTAGACTCAGAGAATGAAGGAGTTCGGAATATTGGACATATTGTATCTCCTATTCTTCCACTATTTTGCTCTATGAACCGTATCTTTCCGAGTCTGAGTATTGTGTTGAGATTATAAATTATTTCGTGATATTTTTCGGGAGAAGCGTGGAGTAGATGTCGTACCTTATGAAAATTAACCTTTCTTGTCATAACGGCCTTTTTTCACAAAAAGTTATCAAATGGTAACAAAAATGAATTTTTGAGGTTGTTGTTCAGCAAGTTCCACAACGAAAAAAACTACCACTATACTCCGTCTGAGAAAACTGAGCAATAGGGCGGAATGGGATCAATGTTAATAGGGTCAAGGGACTTCGACGTCCCAATTCCATGTTCAAATGATTTCAAGGCAGAGTAAAAGAGTCGAATAAATGGCATCTGAAGAGCTTCCAGGTTTACTTCTTTCGATCGAATGTATTTCATGTATGTATTTGTCATGTATTTCACTCCTTCTCATAGATGAAGGTTTATATTGATAATAGGAAAAAAAAAAGATATCTGTTTCAATAGGCAATGTGCATGAACTTTTTGAGTACCTCGCAAACAATGTATTACAATAAAGCTGGGCAAAAAACCTTCAACCATCTTTCTCATATGCCTTCTGAAAAAATGATCTAAGAGCTGCCCGCCCTTTTTCACGAGAAAGTTAAGAGCTGAAGCACTGCGGATCGTGATAAGTACTTCAAATTGACGATGATAAGAGTACGGTTTGATAAATAACCTGCCACCAGTAATTTGCTACTCCATGAATTAATACAGCGGACAAACTATTAAGAAGAGCAGACTCACATTAGGGCATTGAAAACAAATTATTTGAGACATTTGAAGAGATGTTGTTACCAAAAATTAAGGCATCAACTGTAATTGGATTCAATAATTCTGGTACATTAGAAATGTCCCTACTGAATATTCTAATGATTCCAGAGACCAAACGGCACTTGGGAATAGTCATACCGTCTCAACTGAAATATAATGTGAAGAAAAATAATACTCGAGAAATGTCGAAAGTGTTGTTACACAAATCCAGCAGGTATTGACGAATATCAGTGCAGAGAAATGGAAAAAAGCAATTGACCATGTGATAGAAATCGAAATAATGTTCCAAAATTACAGAAAACCATAATCAATGATAATGTTAGTGATACTGAATAAGAATAGTGTAATCCAATATCGAAAACATACAAACTGGGTTTTAAAAGAAACTGATATAACCGCTATGGCTGAAGAAATAATTTTAAACACATTTTTTTTTTATAGATTCCTTCATTCAGCGCTGTCCTTAGTATCGAGGGAGATACAAATTTCTGTATCGAGTGGCGAAATATACTGAAATTTGCCGCTAATTTGCCTTTAATTATTCGTGGAAAAATAGAATTTGTCGCTATCGATATTAAAAAAATATTTTGTTTTGCTAAGTTCATATGAACTTGGCGAAACAATTTTTGATAGTATCCGCGCTAATTGGTTCTGAAAAAATCAAATCTGTCGCTATTGATGACCAAGAAAAAAGAATATGTTTTGCCAAGTTCATATGAAATTAGCGGAACAACTTTCGATAGAATCTGCGGAAAGCAAACTGTCAGGGCTAATAGTTTTTCGCCAATTTGCCGCTAATTTGTTGTGAAATAAATGATTTTGTCGCCATCGTTGTTTAATGGAAAAATGTTTTTTTTTTTATGTTCTGGTTCCCACGAAAAGGGATATCCTGTGATGTTCAGAGAACATCGTGGGAACCAAGGGAAAGAAGGTAGGAGTTGGTGTTCTTCCTAAATTTCTGGAGGTTGTATGCCTCGGGGAACACCTCCCTAGGCAATGAGTTCCAAAGCCTCGCTGTTCGTTGGATGAACGAGTCTTTGGAAAGTGATGTTCTGCAGGTCTCCAAAGTGACCACGAATGGGTGTGATGACTGAACTTGACGGGTTAGTCTCCAAGAGACTGCCAAAGCAGGAACGATTGTTGATATTTCAGAAGAGCATCGCCCATGAAAATATCTATAAAATAGAGACAAATCGCCAACTTTTCCACGGTGTTCCAGACAAGTGAGCGAGTTTGTAAGCGAGGCATCACCGACGAGACGGATTGCCCTTTTTTGGACAGAATCCAATAGCCTCAGGATATGTTTAGGTGCCGCGCTCCAAATATGGGAACAGTATTCCAGGACAGGTCGGATCTGTGCCTTATAGATCATAAGCAGCTGGGTGGGGGTGAAATAGCTCTTGGCACGAAACAAAAAACCAAGTTTTTGGGATGCACTTTTGGCAATGGACCTCACGTGATTTTCCCAGGAAAGGTTATTGCTGATAGTAATACCAAGCATCAATATGGATGACTTCAGTGGTATGATTACTCCTGACAAAGTTATGTTAGGCACAGTGAGATCGACTTCTCTGGAGAAAAGACATGCTTGTGTTTTGTTTGCATTGAATTCTACCAAGTTATTAGATACCCACTCGAGAATTGTTGCTAAGTCCATATTTATATCATTAACATTTCTTCCTCGTTCATTTCTGGTTTCACGGGCTGATATAGGGGCCCTGGAAGAGAAAGCGGTATGGAGGGTACTATCATCATGAAGTTGCTTTCAACAGGTAGTTGATGTGAAGTAGAAATAGTGTTGGTGCGAGAATAGATCCTTGCGGAACACCAGCATTTATGAGTAGAGTGTCAGATGGAACTCCATCGACCACTACATGGAGAGACCTGTTTGAGAGAAAACTAGCAAACAGAGAACACAGCTGAGGGGGCAAGCCATTAGTCGGAAGCTTGGCGAGGAGTCCCTGGTGCCGAACTCGATCGAACGCCTTGGAGATATATAATGCCACAGCTAAAGTTTCCCATACTTTCCAATAAATAGCTGCCATATATGTGAGAAGTAAGCGAGCAGGTCATCAGTTGATCTCTGATGGCGGAAGCCATATTGCCTATCGTTGACAATTCCTGAGTCTTCCAGATATTTCATGAGCTCGATGTTGATGGCTTTTTCCATGACCTTTGAAATAATAGATAGCAGTGCGATAGGTCTGTAATTGCTAGGTAGGGCCTTTTTGCCTTTTTTAGGGACTGGCTGTACTCTTGCAATTTTCCAATTGGACGGAAATACCCCCAAATTGTAAGAGTGGTTGAACAACTTGCAAAGAACAGGTGTTAGTTCGGGGGTACATTTCTTGAGAACAATCGGCGGGATTCCGTCAGATCCACAGGCTTTGTTGGTGTTGAGACCCAGCAAAATCTTTCTGATAGTACGTTGGCAAAAGGTGATCTCGGGCATGTGACTGTCGATAGGTGTAATGTTCGGGGGTTGTTTTCCCGATGAATCCAGAGTGGAATTTCCAGCAAATAGGTGCGCGAAGATATTGGCTTTTTCCTGGGCAGTCGTTGCTAGTGTTCCATCTTATTTGGTTAGAGGAGGAAATGAGCTGGAAGTGAAGTTTCTCCCCACAGCTTTGGCGAAAGACCAAAATGAACGGGATCCGTTAGGACATTCAGCAAGTTTTGATCTTATTTTGGCATTGTGGGCATCTTTTGATCATTTTATTGTCTCTTTGCATATGCCTCTAGCCTCGACATATGCTGCTCTGGTCTCAGGGCCCGGATTTTTTAGCCATCGATGGTATGCTGCCTGTTTGGAAGCCACAGCTCTAGAGCAGTTTCTGTTAAACCAGGTCTTATCGGATGATGTTCTTCTTTCGGTATTCGGTATGTAGGTATGCATCCCCAACATGATGATTTCAGAAATTGTCTCAGCACTACGTGTTGGATCTACTGAAGAGAAACAAACTCTTTTCCATGGAAACGCTGAGAAAAACATACGAAGACCTTCCCAGTCGGCCGAATTGTAATGCCACATGAGACGGGGTGGTATTGTGCAGCTCGATGGTAAATGGAAAGAGCGGGTCAGGATTGGTGGTGAGGAAAAGATCTAGTGTATTGGCAGACTGGTTGTTGACATCAGGGATGCGGGTTGGTAGCTCGACCAGTTGTTCTTGACCATGAGTGATGGCGAAGACCTCGGCTTGACGACACGCATCATCTGTTTTGTTAGAGAATTTGAGCCAGGCAGCGTTATGTACATTAAAGTCTCCCATGATTATGGTTTCAGCTGATGGATATGTAGTCCAGTTTGAGTGATAAAAACTCAAAGAGGTCGTTATATGAAGGTTCATTAGGTGGAAGGTAAAGGCAGCAGAGGAACTTAGTCAGTTTGGTATCAGATAGCTTGAACCACATCACATCAAAGTCTTTCGGTTCCAAACTCTCTTCACGCTGGCATGAAAGGTTAGCCTCAGCGTGAAGGCAGACTCCACCTTTGAACCTGAATCGAGAATGAAGTTCGTAACCAGGACAAAGCATATGGACCTTGTTGGTGGACGAGTTTACTTGTGTTTCTGTTAGAGCCAGAATATCCGGTTGTTTCGTCTGTAGGTGATGGTGGACGTCATTGATGTTCTTGTTGAGTCCGCGAATGTTGCAAAAATTATTCTTTAATGTTGAGTCCCCTCGAGTACCTCTCGCCCGGAAATCCGAATGGAGAGGTACTTTGCTTCCGGAGTGTTTTACTCTAGGAGACTTCATCATTATTACTATTAGGATGCACCTGAAAATAAAGGAGGAATTGGGGAAAAGGAAAGAAGGGACCGGAAAGTATCGACTGAACACTGAAACATGGAATGTTCCATTTCACAGCACACAAAGTCATATGGACTCAGCAAAACAACTTTTGACAGAATCTGCAAAAAACCAAAGTATACAGACTGATCATTTGCCGCTAATTAGTCGTGAAATAGTTGATTTGGTTGCTATTGTTGATTGACAAAAAAAACTGATTTTCCACTAAGTTCATATACAGTAAGTGTAACAACTATTAATCGATTTCACGAAAAACAGAAAGAGAAAGCTCACAAGTGGCCGCTTATTTGCCATTGATCAATAATGCAAGAACTTGAAAAAAAAACTGATATGTCGCTAAGTTCAAATGGAGTTACCAAAAAAACTCTCGATAAAATATGTCGAAAACGAAAATAGGCCCTTACAATCTGCCGTTCATCTGCCGCTAATTAGTTGTTGAGATGTTGTTCATCACTCAGTTCATACGGAGATATTGAAACAACTTTTGACACAATTTCTTTCCTCAGTCAGCGGATATTCAGGGTGAGAATAGAGAATACCAAATCTAGAGTGTATTCGGTCGGAGCAAGTGTCCCACAGGGCTTCTGCTTGTCACCACATTTGTACTCCCTTTATACCCACGACTTTTCTATGTTTGCTCAGACGACTGTAGCCATATACGCAGATGATACTGCCATATATGCGCATTCGTTTGCGTGCGAGGTGGCTGCGCGACAAGTAGAGGTCCACCTCAATAGGATTGTTGTGCCGTATCTAGAGAGAAACAAAATTATGCTCAATGCTAACAAAACGTAAATAATGAATTTCACTCGGAAAAAGTTGAACATCAAAGACGTAAGTGTTGACGAGTCAGAGTCAGTGAGGTACCTTGGAGTACAACTGGACAAGCAGTTAACATTCCACAAGCATGTTAACCTGGAAATTCAGAGGGCATCGGCCGCAGTCAAGCAAATATACCCCCTGATTGCCAGAAGCTCTATAGAGAATAAGCTCCTAATATATAAGCAAATCATTAGATCTGCGATGTTATATGCATTCGGAAAAAGTTGAACATCAAAGACGTAAGTGTTGACGAGTCGGAGTCCGTGACGTACCTTGGAGTGCAACTGGACAAGCGGTTAACATTTCACAAGCATGTAAACCTGGCAATTCAGAGGGCATCGGCCGAAGTCAAGCGAATATACCCTCTGATTGCCAGAAACTCTAACCTAGCAATGGAGAATAAGCTCCTAATATATAAGCAATTCATTAGACCTGCGATGTTATACGCTTGTCCAGTGATCTGCAGCCTGCCCAAATCAACATTGTTGAAAATGGACAGGATGCAGAACAAGATACTCCGTATCGTCAATAATAGTGACCGATACATCCGGCTGGATGCGCTGAGATAGATCACGAATGTCCCAAGCATATTTTAATATACAGTGCGCAGTTGAATTATGGAACGAATTCGATATGTCGCAAGCAATGTACTTTTGACAAAAATCCTGAAAGTGGTCGATTTTTGTTTTAAAATGCCAATTTCTGAATGTGTATTCTAATATAACTAGTTTTGACGTGGTGACGTATTCGGTAATTTTTTCAAATTGAAATAGATGTATTGTGATACTACATCTGGAAGGTCTTCCAATACTGCATACAGTGATAATAAATAATTTCATTTGTTTATTCAGAGTGAAAAAAATCAATATTTTATTTGAATGTTGTATTTTGTTGGTTTAAATTTTTTTTAAATGTTGTATTTTGTTGGATATAAAGTTATTCTCTTACTGAAATAAAATATTATTTTTGTTCACCCTGTACAAACAAATAGAATTATTCATAATCATTGAATGCAGTATTGAAAGACCTTTCAGATGGAGACATCTATTTCAATTTAAAAAATTTACCGATTACGTCACCACGTCCAAACCAGTGACAGTTTTTAATTTCCTTAAAAAGGTTTAAAAAAAAAGCTCTTTCAGAATTTTTGTCAAAAGTACATTGCTAGCGAAATATCGAGTTTTCTCCACTGTATAAATCAAATTTCATACAAGTTTTATGAATTCTTCTTGCTCAAAAGTTTGCTGACCAGAGAGATCACCAGTATTAGAGCACATCATAACCTCCCCAGGAAGCATGGAGGAGTATTATACCAAGCCTTGGACCTCTTCTAAGAGCGACTCGTAGACCCTTCCTTGAAAGGGACGAGGAAACAAAACTTGAGATTTGAATAAAAAACTCAAATTTCCAACTATCTACAACCAATTTTTTTAGTTTTCCTTTTTTTCTGGCATATTAGACAGAACCTACCATACCTCATAAACTTTGTCAATACAAATATCTGAATTTTCAATCTATCATCTATCTAAAATACACGTGTAGGCGTAGCAGGAGGCATTATACAATTATCACCGGGAAATACAAGGCTTGTGCACCCGTGAACATAAGCAGGGGTGCTCCACACTGTTCCATCCTATGGGTATGTGCGGGGCATTAGGAGTACGGACTAGCATCTCCCCTCTAAGGAGACATAGGGGGGTTGAAGTGTGTTCCAGCATATCCTTCTCATACTCCATAGAATCTTGCATATCCCTCGATGGGTCTCCCACAGTTAGACTATTGTATAAATGTATATATTTTATGTAATGTGTTTTATAACCAAGAATGTATTTACACAAAATAAAGCAAGTTTGATTTTGATTTTGAGTCTTTCACCCTGGAGGCTCGAGTTTGATTCCGTATCCAGGGGCTTTTTTTCAATCGGTTCCAGATACAAACATATTTGATAGTGAAAAATTCATATATATATATTTTAGGTTTCTGGGCCCGTTCACGGGTAGTGAATGATCATTGTAAATAAATGAATCTGTGGAACGAAGCGTTTAGGAACGGACACTCGTTGTAATTTTCCCTGTTGAACATTCAATAATAACATGAATTCTGGTAATTTTATCCAGTTTCAAATGTGATTCGGGAAATATTACCATCAAATATAATTCGTGCTAAAGGATTTTAACGCAAAATTGTTGAAATTTTCTCTCAAGCATGCTGCCTCTTGGAAATTCAACTCGTACAATCTGCGGCCTTATTTTCTAGGATTAAACCACTCGAGCTTCACTTCCGTGGTTTAATCAGATAATACGACCGCAAATCACACTCAGTGAAATGTCCAGGTAAAATGCTTTCTTGAAAATTTCAAAAAAAAATTTTGCGATAAAACCCCTAGCACATATGATATTATCCTCGTTGAATTTTCTGAATTGAGGCTCAGTGGATCAACCTTCCTGTTTAATGTTTGAGATATAATAACAAATATAGAAACCAACGTCTGCTTGAATCTATGGACATTTTTTGTCATGGAAAGAATTGAAAAATCAAAGAGAATTCGTAACAAATTGTTATTACTACATATGTTTTTATATATTTAAGAAATTTTGTGTGAATCGACCCACTATACTTGGCTATGCAGGTATAGTGGATCACGAAGGCGGGTTTTGAGAGAAACCGCTATGCAACATAGGTAACTCAGTACTATTCAATATCATTTCTAGTTGAGACAATGGAACTTGGATATTGACATACTTGAATGAAATTGAATGATTATTGCGAAATTGTCGACAAATAATAAGTTAACCCTTTTTTTATTTTAAGCGAATTCTTTTTACAAAATATATATATATATATATATATATATATATATATATATATATATATATATATATATTTTCTTAAAGTTCTTGCGTAATACATTTACAAGAAACTAACGTCAAATCATCGGCCTACTCTTTTCAATTTCCGTGAATTTTGTCAAAATGTGTTCCAATATCTCTGTATGAACTTTCTTTTGTTCAACAACAATACCGACGAATTCTATATGTCCACAACTAATGAGCGAAAAATGAAGGGCAGATTATAAAGTCTCATTTTCGTTGTCGACAAATTTTGAAAAACAATAGCAACCAAATTGATTATTTCGAATATAACTAGCGGAAAATTATTAGTTTGTTTTTTTTGCGGATTTTGTCAGAAGTCGTGTTTGTTATTTGTTTGGATATTAACTAGGCGAAAAAAATATTTTTCCATCAAACAACAATAGCGAGAAAATTATTAATTTCACAACTAATTAGCAGCAAATTGGCGGCTAACTATTAGCTCTGATAGTTTGGTTTCGCTTCTATCAAAGCAATTTTTTTCTTGAACATCAATAGCGACAAATTGAATTTTTTCACAACTGATCAATGGCAAATTAGCGGTAAATTGAAGTATATTTCGCCACTCGATTGACTCGTGTTGTTTTGCTGAATTCTTATACATGTGGAATTTGCTTTTCATTATTGATTTTTCGAAACGTTGGGAGCGGACTTCTCCCTACCTAGGTTTCCTCCACCGTACAAAGCAACGAGAAAGCGGGCTCCAGGGTCTGCAATCTGATCTTCGAAAATGCCAATGCCAATGAAAGCATGAACCCTATGTTTTTTTGGACCCGTAATTTGTTTTTCCTTAGTTGAAGAATGGCGATGTTGTGTCACAGCCGCTAACGCATCTCAAAACACTCTGAGCAGTTTTGCCTCTTCCCGGAATGCGAAAGTCAATGTTGGTTTTGGATCATCCCAATGCTTTCAGCAGGACAAAAAGATCGACGTCTTCGCCAACGACCAAAACAGCGTCGAAAGATGGGCAGAAGTGAATCGCTGTGTTGACAATCAAGACATCAACATCTGTTTCAGCCTGCTCAACAGTAAAAGCAGCCTGCTCGATTTTTGTCAGCATCGAAATCAGAGGCGCTCAATTTTTTTCATTGGCCAAAATTCATTCTTGAAAAATTTCAACTGTGATTGTCTTATCGAAAAAAACTTCCGCAGAAATCTGCTTCTTCGTTCGGCGAAGTCTCTCTACACTCTATTTCTCTTGTCACCATCAGATGGATATCCATCGAAAACATGCATTTGGATCATAGTGATTTCGTACATATTGAACGAACTTTTCACAAATTAACCCAAATAATGATGACGATGCCATACAACTTCATGTAAACACACACACAACCTTGGTTTTGTTATCTGCCACAGTGGCAGTACAAAAATTATACGCAACCCCCTCCCAAGGTCGAGAATTAAATTTTTTATCGGGTTCTGGAAATAATATATCAAAATCATTTCCACCCCAACTTTTGTAGGGCAGAGGCCTTTTTTAGTCCTCATCGACTGGAGTACAGTGTTATCGAGAAAAAATACGAACGAATTGGATTTGCAAAATTGCGATTGACGAAGCAAATTGGTTTTGTATCCAAATGGGAATTATTATAATATTCTGCGATACATTTCAAAAGATTTGAAATATCATAACAACTAAAAACATTCCACCCGATCTCAACAACCTACTTTAAGAGCTACAGGCACCGACATTCAATAACTTGTAACAAAAAAAACAATTTCTTATCGAGACCCATTTTGTTTATTCTCCTACAGCATCAAGCTTCATAAAAATAATATTCAATCGAACGAAATTAATTTGTCAAACGAATATGTTATTATTCTGAATAAAACAGCAATCCATTTCACTACAAAATTCATTTTCGTTTGATATGAGGCATTATATTCAATCATTCATTTTATGTCACATTCAATTTGGGTAGGGTCGTGTTATATTTAGAGTTGTGTTTTATATAATTGAATTATGAAGTTGCATACTCGGAGATAGGATTATTTCAATTAAAATTGAAGTCAACTTTTCAAAACATCTTGAAGGTATTATTGTATGCGGATATAATGATACATTAGGGCTCAAAACTGAAACTTATGTAGATTTCCTTGTCATTCATTCTATAAAACCACTACATATTTTCATTTTCAGATTATTAACATATCGTGTTTTTCCATCGCTGATATCTTCAATCTATTAGTTTCAAATGGAAATATTAAGAGTGTGAAATTCGGAAAATTACTGTTTTATTGCCTAGTAGCCAACCATAACAATCACTGCCATATATTGAACAATCAATATACTATTTGTTTTACCCAGGCAAAAAATCAAACTGTACAAATTTGAAACAATTTTTTTTGTGCCAAATTCGAGGACAAATTATTCTGGTTACTTTGGATAGATGGAAATCATTATGATTTAAATCGATCATTGGGATAATGAAAATTTAATATCAAACTGAATTGATTGGATTCATTCCTGCTATGCCTAGAAACCATGGGATAGAGAAAAATCGTTCATAGGAACTCCATTTGATCTGCTATTCAACTTCCTCACCAATAACATCTTCAGTTTTTGAATACTTATATCTACTCCTTTCGAATGATTTTTCATATGGCCGACTGCAAAAAAACATCTACTAAACTTCGCTCTCCGGAACTCTGGGAATAAATCATGTTCTTTACAATTCTAATGAGGTAAGGTATGCGGATCGGTGAATTTCATCACCATAAAAAAATTACTTTCTATGTCAAACAGTTTCTAAACAAAAATTGCTATGGTAGACAGACAGACGAACTGTGGACACGGTGAATTCAAGGAGGTCAGATGTAAGAAATCAAAATATATTTTGTAGAACATTTCACACAACTTGGTGGGTGAAACTCATCATACATAAAATCTGAACTCATATAGATATAGGTTCATTTTTGAAAAACTCATAAAATATTACATTTATGCAAGTCATAACCCATATTTTCCCGAAAGTTTCTTCGATAGAAAAGCAGCTCTTCACTGCAATTATGGATTGATTTCCCATTTTTAACATTACACTCACTCAAATAATTTCAACCGTTCACTGTTTTTGTCAAACTATTAGATATACTTTCATACTTCCTTGTTATTCTCACCCTCTACCTGGCAGTAGAAAATATCAGTAATGTGGTCTTGAGGGGCAAATCAGTGAATGAAGGAAAATTATTTTCTTATGTAGCCGGTATAATATTTATGAATCATTCCTCTGTTAACTGAATATCCTCTTGTCTCAAGGTTCGTGACCAGAAAGCCATATGAGGTAGGAATGTTCATCATGTAATATTGCTCTAATCTCTATAGGTTTAATGAGTTCATGAAAATAAATATGAGATTCCTGAGTTTTTGTGCAAAGCGTTCCACGGGATATTCACCCAGAAATCCAGCACAATTGTGGATTTTCCTCTGAAGCACTCTGAGTTACTATTATGTTCGAAGAATTTATTCATTTGTGTGATGATTCATTTGAGGGAGACCATTCTGGCGCTTCAAATATGATCAAATTTACGAACCCCTTCAGATTCTCATTCTGATGAATAATAGTGTGTCAAGTATAACATCTCGGTTGTTCCCATTTTGGATAATTTCCAAACCTCTTCAGATTCTTACTCTGTTAAACAATAGTGTGTCAAGTATAACATCTCAGTCGTTCCCATTTTGGGTCATTGATGAAGATTGGGAGTGGTCAGTGTTGAGAATTCATCCCCCGCGTTACTACATACTCACTGGTACTGAAGATCCTGGCAAGTATGCCCCCAACAAAAGTTTATTGAGTATTTTATTCAAATAGGTTTATACAATCAATTGAGATGAATAAAAAATAAGTGATATCACCGTGGCCTCAATTTATATACCTCCCTAGAAAATGATACTAATTTTACACTAAGATATCCCTACTCATGAAATGATGGGGCTTGGGTAAAGTCGAAATTTTGTGAGTTGAGTTCGGCCACAAGCTGACTTGTTGATAATCGTTAGTTTCTTCCCCAATATTACAAAATTCAGATATTCACCAATGATGACAAAAAAAGTCATATACATTTCGTCTACTCCATTGGGAATGAACTCAATAGCAACCTTGCAGTTGCCTTTTCATAGGAGTATTCAATTTGCATCTTAGTCTCGTAGTTTCAACATTATTGATATATTTTTGTATGCTTAGAGTCATATGATTATGAAAATCCCAGATTGAACAAGGATATAAACAGTATTATATAATTACTAACTACTTACTACTACTGTACCTACTATATTTTTCTTGAAAACTGGACTATAAAATTTTGTCGAGAATCTCAATTGCAAATCACTCCTTACCTAAATATTGGTTCAAACATCTCAGAAAAAACTTACCAAAATGTATATGTGTCTCAAATCCATACCTCAGCTGTTGAGATAACTAGAGGAGACTCCCATATGTAGAGAAAAACACCTTTGTAGAAGAAAAGGTGAACACATAATAATTTTGTGGAGGATTGTCGTTTCTGGGCATATTATTTCAGTTTCTTTGTCATGCCGAGACACAATATTCCTCTATTGAAACACTTACAATAATGCTTTGGACCGCAATATGTTAAGGAATAAAAAAACGATATATGTCAAAAAATATAGCTACTTGTTCCGATTTCTTATGTAGATGTCGAAATGCTATACAGTGCAGCATTTTATAGCTTTTGAACGGTCCTATTTTTACCGGATTTCGTTTGAACGTTTTTCACAATATGCATTTGAAATGTCAAGTATAAGTGCGGAGCTGAATGATATCTTACTTCGATAACTTTTGAACGGCTTGATGTGAAACAATGAGACATAAAATACATTAAGTGGTATTAGCTGCCCTACTTTTTGAGGGAAGATACATAACAATTACTCGACAGAGGGCGCTGGGGGCACATCAACTTGAAAATTTCGGAAGGCATAGAGGACGAGTCGTCGAAAAGGTTATTCCATTTTTATTTCAACTATGGTTATCACAATTGCGAGTGTGGCTTTTTATAGACTTCCTGTTAATTTTCCAACGGTTCGACATAGAACTAAAGGACCGAAATTATTTTGAATGATATCATCGTGATTGCTCGATAGATGGCACGGAGGGGGCACATCAACTTTCAAAATTTTAAATACCATAGGGGTCAAGTAACACATCGTTGAAAAGATAATGGAATTCCCTTCTCAACCATCTCATTGTTTTTGAGTTTGTCAATAATTTTTTTCTCAATATGAATTTTGGATTTTTTCCTACTTGACATTTCAAATGCATATTGTCAAGAAATGTATTGACAAAATTAAAGAAATATAGTTTTTTAAAGAGGGAATTGAGTTTTCTTTTCAACGATGTGCTAATTGACACCCCATGCTATTTGAAATTTTGAAGATGATGTGCCCCTCCGTGCTAACTATCAAGCAATCACAATGTCTTTTATTTCAAAAAGTAATATAAGTGATATCATTCAAAATGGTTTTTGTCTTATTGTTCTACGTTGAACCGTTCAGAAGTCAACAGTGAGGGGAGGACTATGAAAAGCCGCACTGTATGAGAGCCAACAGTGTGAGATAAAAATCGAAAAAACAGGCTGCGCAATGATGATAGAAGTAATTGAAGAATACTGTTACGAAACTGGCGTTAGTTTTCATTGAAGTCGCAAAATTAGTGCAATAAATTCAGTGTCCGTTCATTTCACAATGATACACTTTGTCAATACAATACCATCTAGCTATTTGTCCTGCTGGATTTTTAATATCCAGTAGCAATTTCAGGGCCGCGTGATCTGTACTAATGATGAACTATCTTATTCCCTATAGGTATTCCTGGAAGTTATCTACTGCCCTGACTATCGCTAGGAGTTAAGAGATGATACGGTTATTCCTTTCGGGCCTAGACATCACCTGCTGAGGTATTTGATCACTTCTTCGTGGCCATGGTGTACCTGTAATAACCTAGGTTCAATCCCGGTATTGTTCGCAGTATAAACAGACCTCTTGCTGTGGGTATGCTAAGATTGAACTGAAACAAAGCGCTGCCTATATCTTGCGAGAAGTCTTATCACATACGATGGACCAATGGAAGTTAACTCGATCTCCTGTTGACTTATGAGGGTTAGCTGCGATGTCGGCAAATACTACCACAAAACGACAGTAATAGGTACACAGGCCTGGGAAGCTCCTCAATTCGTGCTTTGGTCTCGGCAAGTCTCGAACAGCCTGTTTGAATTCCTTCTGCCAAGAGTGTGTGACTCAAGAAATCCACTTGTTTCTGGAATAGGGTACAGTTCTGAAGATTCAGCTTGGCAGTCCTTGAACAACCGAACATTTCACGCAGGTTGACCAGATATTTTTCGGAATTCTTTCCCATAATCATGACATCATCCAGAGACACCAGGCAAGTTCTCCAAGTGAGTCCACGCAATATCAGCTACATCGATCTCCTGAAGGTCTACGTAGCATTACAGAGACCAAAAGGCATAACCGTGAATTGATACAGTCTGCTACCAGTTATGAATTTGGTGTCCGTTCATTCTCCTTTTGAACACAATACAATGATACACTCTGACGATACAATACTTGTTTCCAACTCAGAATGCACTGCACAAAATAGACTTCACTTCGAACTACATTATTTTTCTGTACAACAATATTCACACTGCGGCGTCCCCGTGATTGGCACGAATTGTATATTCAAAACATTCGCCTAGAATTTTCAAGGTCCTTTCCAGAACCGTCTCTCTTCTTCTTGATGTTTCGATGACGTGATCGGACGTCCCGACGGACCGTATAGTCTGGAACAGGAGCGGACTTACTAATTCTGTAACAATACATACTACGTTATCGATTCGAAAACGATTCAAAAAATAAAATATGATCCAAAATAACCCCAATTGTATGTATCAAATTTTTCCATAATTCATCAAATTGAAACAAGAATACAATACCTAAAACGAATGAAAAAAAAAACAGAAAATAATAGGGAATTAACACCTTGAGAACACACAAAACAATGAGTCTATTACTCAATTGATCACATTAAAACGCGAAGGAGTTGAACTTTTCACCCGAAAATATATCAATCCTTGAAATGGTCACTGTCATAGTGGCAACAGCCCAGCATTCCCCAGTCAAGAAAGTTGGTAAAAGCAGATCTGACTTCAATTACATTTCTTCGATAAAATTGAAATACTTGAAGGCAAACTGAGCCAAATGATATTTAATACTACATTTATGATAATAAATGGAGACACTACTATTCCATTGAAGGAAGATATTTAAGAAACTTAATGAAATCTCGACTCTATCAATAGAAAAAAAAATAAATCAAACTCCAGCAAAACACAAAAATATACTCACAAAAGCATAATGCACGAACCTCGTTTCACATCACATTTATATGGAATAATTATACATGAACCAATAAAAAGAAACGATTGGGTAGGATTGGATGTTGACAGTTTGTTCACGAACGTTCCAATTGAATATAGTCTGAGAATTGTTGAAACGGAAAAAGACATATCATCGTTGAGCACTGAAACAGAAAGGAATAACAATTTTATCATACTGTACTGAAAAACAAATATTTCCAGTTTGAACATGAATTCTATGAACAGGGGTCCAGTCTATGGACTCTGTTTCACTTCATCGCCCATTTGAATAATATATTCCTAGAACATAATGAAGAGAAACCTTCCTTGGGACTAACCTCAATGGTCCCGAAGTATGAAATATGTTGATAATGTTTTGCCATCTGAAATGAAAGTACAAATGACTTCAAACATTCCTTTCGGTCATAAAAAGGAATAAAAACAAATTGTAAAATTTACTTCATAACCAGAACAAACTGATCAACTCCAATTTTTTGGTGTTACTATAGACAAATCAAAGTTTGGAGTAAATACGATTGTTTATAAAAAAAACGACCAACATATATCTCCACTATAACTAATACCATCACACCAGCTGGAAAAATGGAATCTTGAAATAAAATGAGAATCAAGAACGAATAGTTTGTGATTCATATATCAAAAACCAACCAACACAATACACAGAAGTACTAAAATTCAATATCTTCTGAAAGAGTCAAACAAAGTGGCCAATACCTTGTGATTGATACTAACACATACAAATTCAAAAAACGCCGAAGACAGTAAAATTTTATTTTGTTTGCTCATACAATATCTTGTTCTCCAATATAAATTACATAGGAAATCAAAAATATCAGAACACATCATTAGATCTGATGGCAATCATAAAATGAAATGGACTGATACAAAAACAAAATAATAGTTAACCAAACCAAGAAACGATGTTATTGAAAAAAATTGCCTACATTCTTCCTTTGAACAACTGCTTTTCAAAAATCGAAGTGAACCGTAAATGGCCATCTTTTCTCAGGAAATAAATTAGCAATGACATGGTAATTACCTTATAACAAACATCCTCAAGATAGCAATATTTCAATTGATTTTTGTTGAATAAAGATCTGAAATGAACTCTCCATTGAAAATAAGGAATGGTTCAATAAGTTGAAGTTTGAATAGGTCAGCCATGCTCCCTCAGAATAGCCGGTTGATGATAATTACGTATTTTGCCCACCTGAACACGACTACGAAATTGAATCGCGGTGCTTTCATACTCTTCCTGAGTTATAGTTCACCAAAGTTCAGCATTGGGTTGAGTACCATTTCACTGTTACCAGCACTACACACACAATATCTCTAATTTGGCACGTTTTGGTGCACAAAACAGCCGGTTCTATCGAAAGAATTCTCCTTCATCAACAGTCACGAGCAATCGAGCCTTCGACATCTGACAGGCCAACTTTATTGAAATTCAGTTTTGGTATATTAAGCCTGCGTCTCACGGCGCGAGACTTGACAAGCTCGACTTGGAGAATGTCGAACGTCATGGGAATGGTTCACTCGCGTAGAATCAAGTGTATGCTTATGGTGGCTCGACCGTTCTCACGAAATGTCGGTAAATTCTCCAAACAACAAACGCGCGAGACTCTACTAGCTGGCTGGTGCTGAATGGCTTTTTGAGCAGTACCAAGGTGCGAGGGTTCCTGTTGACAGTGTCGGCTACGACGAAAGACCAGTTACTTCGAAGAAAGACCATGATGATGGCGGAGAATGGTTGACTGTTGTTTCCATTTTTATGTATCTACATGGTCTGGAATTGAGAAGCATTTGGGATCCAACACACGAACATCACAAACAATATCCTCTCATCTTCGCCAACAATAACTAGTGCACTGGAAAATGTTTTCCTTCCTAGGCTCGTGTACCAACTTCTAGTCACTGGTAGACGACGAGTCGATCTAATTATATACGCCATGAGATCGATCAGGTTCGTGACTACACAAACCCCACTCCTTTGTACCAAGCACAAACCTCCAAGCCAAGCTGGTCAAGTCTCGCGCCGTGGTCACGCAAAATCAATCATCGTCAACTTTCCGAATCCAAATTTCAGTAACAACTCATCATATGAAAATGAAATTGCTATTCATATTTGAATTCGAAAAGTTGGCAGTGATTTATTTATTGTGATCAACATGCCACAACGAAAGTTTTTTTGTCAGATGTGAGAGGTTTTTCTATTGCCAAAATATGCCGAAAATGAGTGATTGAGTATGTATAGTTCATTCTGGTGGATGGAAAAAATATTGTGATTGGTTTTGGCGTGGGAAAATGGTGCTTGAAAATCACACAATTCCAAAATTTGGATGCGTATTACTCAGAAAGGGAATGAGAACAGCGCGTTTTCATTTTGGGTTCGTGCAAAGGTGGCAATATATATATATATATATATATATATATATATATATATGGTGAATATTTTTTCACCATTATCGATAGAATTGGATGGTTGAAAATCTTTCATTTTGATATTGATATTGAATCCTTCGATAATATTATGTATGTACTCGTTCAGTTGGTCAGTTACGCAGATGAAAAGTATTTCTCCTGGACCAGAAAAGGCGTCGGATAAGACGATGTGAGTTTTTCTTGGTATACACCCTATTGCGAGCTGTGGATTAATCTTTCACTTATTTTGTCCTTTTTGCAGCTGAATCAGTTTTTCAAGGTTATGATTATATATACAGGATGGCCCATGGGTGCGTGTGAGCTCCATATAATTTTTTCTATGCAAGCTGTTGACTTTATTTTTGCAAGAGGTACGACAATGAGGTATACAAAATGTCCCAAATTAAGATACACAACTAAGTTTTGTTTTCCTGAATGGGAACCCTCCATTTCTGTTACATCTTCGAATTAGTGATATATGACTTCTTAGACTTATCTGCAATAGTTTTCAAAATAGCGTCTTGCATAAACACACTGAAAAATTCATAACTTCAGAACCACTCGAAATAACCAATTTTTTTCCAGTCGATTCCTTTGACTTTAGCGTATCTTCTGAAATGCATGCAAACTGCGAGTTGTTGTTCCATCATCACCTACTACTTTTTTTCGTAAATAACAAATCACAAATGGAAATAACTGGATTTTTTCCGATGTAACAACCCATATTTTATTGCATAATTGCATGGCATTTTTTAGAGCTTATTGCCGAAATAGAGATTGTGGGGTCTACTTTGTGGAATCTGCGGGATTTGTCGCAAAACAAAAAATGATGATGTTCACAATTAATGAAAAAATCGAGTAGGCCGTTGTCGTGAAATTTGACACATCTATAAAATCCTGAAACGAATATGTTTCAACAAAATGAAATCGTAATGGAAACAGGAGTACATCACAAAGGAGACAATCAACAAGGAAGGATGATTGAAGAAAACAATGTAAACATTTTGAGGGAAGGCTACTCATGAATGCTCAAATAGATCACCATCATGTTCCACACAAGCTGCTACTATTCTAGTTCATGAGCCCCAAACTTCTGTTTTTCATATCATCTACGATTGTTGGACAATTTCTGAAAACCCTTTTTTTCACGTAAACCCAAATAAAGAAATCTATAGGAGTGCGGTCTTGAGATCGCGCAGGCTAAAGATCCCCTGCCTTTCCAACAAATATGATGGGATTGATCTAACTTTCACACTATCCCACTTCTGGTGTTCAAATCCATCTCTAACATTCTGGGCATAAAAAAAGGAGGATCCAATAATGGCATTTGCAAAAATTCCTCCTCAAACATCAAGCGACCACAGCTTTTGGTCCTCAATCAGTAAGTATTTTTCAATTGCATAATAACGCAAATTATATATATTGACCAACCCATTGTTCTTAAACGTTACTCCATCAGAATTTTGTTTATAGTACTATAATCCTCATCAATCATGCCATTCATTTGAACACAAAACTTCATTTGCAAAATCATCACCATACAACTCTTGATAAATTTTCAGATGATAAAGGTAACTTCTGTTCCAGTATTATTCTGTTCACATTACTTTGTGAAATATCCGTTTCCGTTTCTGTTTTCCCAGTGTTCTACTGGGGATTTTTCTGTAGCATCATTAAAACTTGCAACTCATTTTTCATTTTCATTTTGATCCGACCACCAACAATTTCCTTCTTGGTATCAGACACACTGCCGCTGAGTTCAAACCGATCTTTGAACTTTTGGAATGAAGACACCCGTGGAGTTCTTTCTTCTGGATATTTTTTATGGTGGATTCTGCTTGCTAATAAAGGATTTCTGTCAGCTTCACCACAACAGTAGATCATATGTACTAATTCTCGCAAATAAAATTCATTATTAACAATTAGACGTATACAATTATTGGAAGTTACGAATACATCGAATTATACGACAGCGGAATACTCGATTCCTTTTTTCTTCAATATCCATAAGCATTTCGTACTTTGCAGCAAATCTCGTGAATTTTACAAAGTAGACCCCATAAACCCTAGTTCAGCAAAAATCATTCAAAATATGCCAAGCAATGATACAATCAAATTTAGGTTGTTGCATTTGAAATAGTCCAGTTATTGTGATTTGTAAATTGTTATTTTCAAAAAATTGTAGTAGGCGATATTACTTTGACTCCTACTCTGCCTGTATATCAAATGATGCGCTGGTGCCCAAGGAATCAACTGGAGAAAAGTTGGTGGAGTTATCTTCAATGGTTCCAAAGTAACAAATGTTCCGATAAGTCTATGGAAGACATTATTTTGGTACAAAAATTGACATAGGTCAAAAACTCTTGTTTGCAGATGAGTCTAAGAAACCGGGACAATTCAGTGCCAGATGTGAAAGAATTGGGGTTTGCCATTCGGAAAGAAACAGAACTGACTTGTGTTTGTTATTTCGGGGTATCCTCTTATATTTCGAAAATGTTAGAATATACCCCATTGTCATTTCACCTATCGTTTCGAAAAAAAATCAAGCCGATACCTTGGATGGAAAAAAAGTTATTGAGTTTGCACGCACCTCTGGGTCACCCTGTATTATGGGGCTTACCAAGATCTCCGACTCTATACCCACTATTCTGAATGAACCGAAATTTAAAACACAAACTCATCTTCCTACTGTGTATGAAATTCCATCAACATGCATTCTATATACATTAATATTCTTAAGTATTCATCTGCTAAAATAGTGAGAAATTATCTCAAGTTCAGAAACATTACTACTTGTAAACCACCGAAGAGTCGTTAACTCATAATGTTATTAAACATTAACACTTCCAGTGAACAACAAGGGCTTGCTAATGTAGCCATCAAGAGGAGTTTTTGCAAGATGATAATATTTCGACCCTCTCCAAGGATGGCATTAGACCTTTTTACTTCCCAGTTTTCACATCCACTTTCGAATCCCAAGTATTCATTTATCATCGGCGGTGAAAGTTTTTACCCAACGTGTACTTAATGTGGAAATTATGTACGTGATATGACGTGGAACGCTTGGCTTAGATTTTGATAAATTGGTATTATCAGCTCAGCCTTCAGTAGTGATGCTGCAAGGAGCATAAACTATCATTGGGAATAGACGTTTCATGGATCAGAATTATAACGTTGACTAAAATATTTGGTATAAAAAAATTCGAGTTATTTTATTGATGATGGAGTAATTCAGATCATCGTAATCGAAGAGACTGTTTCGGTTATGAGATGTAATTTTTGCATGATTAGTGCAAGGAAATTTTTGATAAAAAGTAGCTTCACTGTATAAGAAGTGAGTTCACATCAAAATCCTCGTTGACAAAATATGGATCATTTAAAATTGTAGATTTTATCACTTTTTCTCATAGTTGATTTTTTTGCAATTTTATTGTCTCACACCAGATGTAATGAATAACTGAGTATCATACGATGTGACGGTTACCATAATCATTTATTGTGTTTTTCTCAAATGGAAACTGGTTGGAGAGAATCATTGAATACTACAGAGTAGGTAATATTGTAGGAAAGGGGTTTATTTCCCATTGAACTAGTTGATACATTCAACATAAATGTTCACATCTCTGCTGTTACAAGGATAATAATAATTGCTTCATTTTGTAGGATTCGTAGTCTGTCATAGTTTCGAAATGCTTTGTGGTTTATAGAACTCCAATAATTGAATCAAGGCAACATTATAGTCGTTGATTAGACTGTGATAATAGAATCATGAACGTCTCATCTATCTTCTTTATATCTTTAGTGATCATTGATTTCGATATCCAAGTCCTAATTCAGACTTTTTCGATAAAAATTATCATTATCAATGAATATGTATTCACTTTCAGCTTCATTATCCTCCGAAATATTGGTTTTAAATTACCAAAAAGATGGATATAAGCTTTCACACAACTGCACCTCAGCATTGTTGAAGGTGATGACGACATACATACAGCTCTCGATGTGAACAAACTTTGTATCTTGGTACTATCAGATCACAGCAAAGCCTTTGATCGAATCATTGATCAGTTTCTTTGCTCTATCTCGCATTATATCGGTATTAGCGATCAACTTCATGGGAAGTCCCCTGCACAGATGGGTGCAGTTAGTGATGTATGAGGGAAAACTTTCCAAGTCGAGAGTGGGGTACTACGAGGGACTATTCTTGGACCACTATTATTCACCCATATCTCCATGATTCACTGCTGTTCATATATTAATGCTGATGATGGTGTTCCTTGGTTTCGACCAAACCAACTTTTGGAAGAGGAGAGCACCTCCCACTTTGACGTCACCCTTGCGTCCAGCAACTTCATAGATCGCTTCACAGAATGGAAAGTACTGGATGAAGAAACCTCCAGCTGCCTTAAATATATTTTAATGAAAATGGAACAGAAACAGGAGAGAAAACACAAATGAAGAGAAAACAGTTTTTTGACAAAGATATCTATACCGCAGTTTTTCTCAATGTTCCATTGTACAGGAGACAGCGATATGGACGACCTGATATACTCAATGAAGATTGAACAACAGGCATATTTCTCTCAACTACCCGCCGGGCCAACCCGCAACCAACCATATTGGTTGAATCAAAATATCGTAAAGATGAGAACATCATGAAACCAGCGCAGGCGAGCACCAACCAAAGTCAGAAAAAATAACCGCGCGAAAATATATATATTAGACGCTGAATACAAGGCAAACAGAACGAAATACAAGAAAGCCATTGAAGCCGCTGAAATGGAGCACGGGAAGCAACTCTGCAATTATGTGGAAAACGATGTCCGGGGACAAAGGCACAGAATAGTAACACAACAGCTGAAAGGAAACGGGTCACCATATAACATGGATCTGGTGAAAAAATTTAATATTATAATTGCACTCTCTCCTCAAATGGACGACTAATGGGAGACAGACAGATATTCCGGAGGTAAAACCAAGAAGAAATCCAGATAGCATGCGGAAAAATCAAACCTGGAAAGGCACCGGGCCCAGACGGAATTACTGTTGAGGCTATAAAGCAGACCATCAAAATGCATCTGGATATACTCTTAAAGATGGCAGCAAAAGTCATGAAGGAACAAACCTTCCCGGCCAAATGTAGGAGAGCCAAGGTGAAACGAATTTCCAAATTAATCAAAAATCACATAGATTTCCCAAAATATAGAACAATCTGCTTACTGTATGTTCTTGGAGAAATGACAGAGCAGATAATTGAAACAAGACTCAAAAAGGAATTAGAACAGATACAGGGACAATCACACCGACAGTAAAGTTTCCAAAGCGGGTGATCCACAATTAATGCTGCCTTCTGGATAATGGATTACGCCTATGAGGAACGCTCAAAACGGTCCACGGTCATAGCAATAGACATTAAAAACGTCTGTAGTCGACTCATTGGTAGACCCACAGAAAAAGACATCAGCCCATACCTGGTTGAAACTATAGAGAGTTATTTTGACGAAAGAATGCTATAAGTCAGCAAAAAACACACGTTTTATATGACATAGGGTGTTTCACAGGGATCAGTCCTGAGGTCCATCCTGTGGAACGTAATCTACGACATTTCGGGATTTTCGGACTATAGCATACGCCGATGACCTGTCAGTATTGGTGAAAGCGGAGAACAAACAGGGTTCGATAGGGAAAACGAATGACTGCTCGAATAAAATTGTAATATGGATGGAGGGAAACGACTTGAAAATTGCTGAAGCAGTTATACTGAAAGGACCAAAAAACAGAAAAGGAGTGCACTGCCAGCTGGGCAACAGCATAGTTACCTCAACCAGATCTCCAAAATACCTGGTAATCTGGCTGGATGACAAAAAATATTCAACCCCGCAGTAGGAAAACGGTAGAAAGAGCAGAAAAGAGCGTGGCGAGCTCAGCACCCATTCTTCCAAATATCACCGAGTAAGCCTCTCAAGAAACCGATTACTGAACGGAGTAACACAATCCATCATGCTGTACAGGGCACAAATCTGGGGGTTAGTCATGATAATCAATAGATACAGGGATATGCAATCCAGACTCCAAATAAGGATGCTTCCCAGGGTCATCGCAGCATACAGGACAACATCCTACGAAACAACATGCGTCTCGCGGGTGTCCCTTCTACCGAGATACTGGTGGGAGAAAGAACGCTTATTCATTCAGGCGAAAGCAGCAAGGAGGAAAACAAAATAGGAGACCCTGAGACGTTGGCAGACACGATGAAATTGTACAGAAAATATCGCGTAGCAGACGAAAAGATTGATAACAAACATAGGAGCATGGTACAGCTGTAATCACAGAAACACGAATTACTCTTTTACACGATTCCTCAGGGGGCATAGGTCATACCGATCATACACTCGTAGAAAATTAAAACAGAAGACGATGTCTGCACACCATTTTCATCTGCCCAAAATGGCATAACAAGATAAATGTTGGGTGAATATCTCATCCTGGACAATATTCTGTCTGTAATGCTGAAAAACCCGGAAACATGACAGAGCATCTCAAACGCAATAACTCAAATCATGAAAGGAAAATGAGAGGAGGAATGACGATTACGGAACGCCTTAACAAAAACCACTGAAGATATTTGATTTTCCCTTAGAACCTAGAACTAGTCTTCAACTTCTCTGTGATAACATCTATATGCCTGTGATAGTCTGAACACGCCTTGTCCATAGCATGGATGACATAAATGTAGCACGCAGCTTGTACTTGAAGTAATGTCTCTCGGACGGTTCCAAGTACAAGAGAGGGCGAGACGTGGCTTCAAACAGTAAGAGTCCGACACTACTGATTCGCGATGGACACCAAGCGATCAGTGCCCATGAGGGTTTCCACCCAATGAAAGAAAATGGTTTGAACTAGGTCTCTTGACGAAATACCACATAACTTATTCACCCTGTAGTTCATAATGGTTTGTAAAAGCAACTTCGTCAATGAGAGCATGCAATTATTGTTATCATTTTTATTATATATCTCATTCAATGTGTTCAGTCTCGCTAATTGGGGTCATTTCACGAATTATTGTTTCGAGTAGAATTTGATCCTATATCGATTGAGAACACTTTGGAAAAAACATTTATTGAAAGGTATGCAATAATGAAATGAACGCGCATTGGAATACTTATAGAAATAAATGCAGAATGATTTCAAGAACAGAACTCTCACATTATTAACTGTAACTAACTCAAATCTCGAATCATCCATTTTACCAACTAGTTTTGGCCACCTGATTTTTGCTCTCGCATTGAGCCATCGGAAGTGTTTTTTCAAACCTCCTAATAATTCCCATGACACGAATATAATTTGTGTTATAGGAAATAACAATACTTTAATCCACTTGAATAATAACAATAATCGGTTCTCTTTTTGCAATGCTCGATACATTTTTTTCATTGCTTTATTTTACGTCGGCCTATTTCTGCGTCCAGGGCTGAACACCGACGCCGGTGAGCATACTCCCTCCAACCGGAAATATAACTGAATCCTATGTTGTTTCAGAGCTAGGGTTCTTCGAAGAGCTCAGCATGAACTCGGTACCGCCATCTTAACATCTCCTCCGGAAGACGGCATATCTATCTTCTCATCTCGTGCTCATTGAAAATTTCCTGGAGTTCAACCCCGGCCACAGTCTAATTACTTTTTTGAACTTTATTTCACATTTCCAAACGCGAAATAATCTGATATCGATAATGCAATATCAAATGCATCTACAAATTACTTCAAACTGGTTTTTTTGAACTAACTATTTTCTAGTATATATATATATATATATATATATATATATATATATTTAATGATTATACATCAATCAAAGCTTTTGAAATATAATCCAATTCTTGTAAATAAACTCAATTTGAAACAATCGTATGAGCTCGGCAGTGTTATGCCTGCTCGTTATTTGTTGAAGCTAGGCCTTGATACGTTATTAGTCTATTGACCAATAACTGGACAACCTCCCAGAGCGGCTTGGGAAAGTTATCACCCTCAGTATATGATGAAGCGTGGGCCTTTATTTGACAGTACAGTTACCAATCTCAGATATTTCAGAGACAAAAATACACTTAGGAATTTTAATAATATTGTATATGTATTTTCTGAAAAATAACAACAACCCATACACCTGGTATAATTTACGGAGGAAAATGTATAGAACGTTGGAATGAATTTGAATATAAGATATATTGGAATGTGAAACAACTATAGTATGCCTAGTAGAATAACTGTTATTCAGTTACCTTGGCGATTGCTAATATTATCACTTTTTTCGAATCAAGAGTTGACTCTACTATGAAATCAAATAGATGAATGGTTCCTTATCACAATATTCATATATACTTCGCTGAATGAACAGTTTAATTTTATTGCCGTCGACTGGAGAACACTTTAGTTTTGAAGGTTATATGATTTTCATTTTGGAATACCGATTTGTAACGCGTTCACTGATCCAAAATATATTATTTAGCTTCTTTTGAATATGGTTTCTATTTGCGGATTGTAATGATACACCATTTCTTTGTAGTATAAGACCGTTTTAGCAATTTACACTTCCACTATTTTCTGCATACTTTTGATAAACTGGCTATTTTATGAATAATTTACGAAGTCTACACTTGTTTCGTATCAGAAGATGACATCTTCACTAGATGGAATTTGATTCTACTCTCATGCTCTTCATACTCTGAAGGCTCCAACTGCACTGAATCCTCCTTTCGTTTATGGAGATTCTTATATATATATATATATATATATATATATATATATATATATATATATATATATAGTGATCATAAATTATTTTTTATGTGTCTTGGCTATTCCAACTTACACTTTGTGTAGTTTAACATGCATGACCACGAATAGCCAGGCATGGTATGGTACCAAGCGGGGTCGAGTCCATAAGTCGCATGACCCAGTTGCCGGAAATTTTCATAGACATCGCATAATGGAAGGATATCGGTTTCCATGTATAAGTCAGAGTAGTTGCGCAGTGTTGCCAAATAGAACGATTGCCACACCTTCTGGGCATGTTGGTATTCATGCTCGGAGATATCACAATCGTTCAGCTGATTGTAGAATTTATCGATAACTGGCAACGCTGTCATCTCGAGTTTCTCTATGGAATCCACGAAGTCGTAAGAAGTACTCCTTTGCGCATGATCAATGAAAATTGTTCAATTTTCAAATTTTGGAATTCGCGATTTGTATAACAGAGATTTTCCACTCTAAGCGTGCGCACCAACTCGTCAAGGCTTGCGCCCATGAATCGGAGAGAATCGATGAAACGGAATTCAATGTCTGTCTGTTCGTCGTATTGTGTGAAAGATATATACTTATCCTTGTTTATTGGAGGGAGTCTCACCCTGCCTCGTTTAGCGATATCATGAATAATTGAATTACTGTCATAGCCGCTAATATTATGGAACACAATTGGAGTCACAAAGGATTTTTTTATTGTTGAGGTTACATGGTTGTTGACGTGCTCATTATCTGAATGCACCTGTGAAATGATTAGGGTCGGCTACAATCATTGGATCTTGGAAAAGTTTTTCACAAATATGACAAGTTGAATCCGCCGCCGTTCTAATGGGATTGACAGACATGGGAACGATTTCCTGGATTTTTCCTTCTACGAATTCGGCTATGGATTTCAATTGTTCCGCGAACCATTTCATCGAATCCAAACCTCGATGGCTATCGTAATATGACAGAGGGTCATTATAATTGCATTTGAAATAGAAGCCTCCGCTATAGGGAATGTGTTTTTGGTATTTCGATGTTTTGGACTTGGTTTCATCATCATCAGTAAACGGTTCCAAAATCGATATAAAATCGGCATATATCACAAATCGAACCATTCCTTTGTGTACAAAGTCCTTGAACTCGACATGGTTTTATTTTGGGAAGGAAATTTTGTTGTGATTAGCTCTTTCACAATCAACAGTATGTTTGTCTGATTTTTCCTGACTACGAAAATAATTTAAACATTTATCACAAATATATTTCTTGATTTTTTCTCCATTGATTTGTGAACCAACCGATCAAGAAAGACCATTTATCCAGCAATAATGGAATTTGATGTCTGTCTGTACGTCGTCCGCGTCAATTTTTGGCGGGGCCTCGTAATCATTCAATTCAACCGAATATTTATTTTGAATCATGAGTGGGTTGACATGTCGAGTCAATTTTGCCTTTGTATGTTTCGTCGATGAGGCGATGAAAAATGTATGTCCATCATCATCGTTCACTGATGATTGAACCAATTCCAAAATGTGAACGTTTACCGAAATACCGTTGAGTTTTTCGAATTTTGAAATTTAACTGAGAGTTATGGGAAATTCCAACCCCTCCATATTCAGTACGGTTGACCAATGAGGGTAATTTGATGTTTGATGTGTATTTTTTTCTACAGGATATAAAGCAGAAACTACCGCCTATCCGAAACATTCGTTATCGTCGGTATTTCGCACGTTATTACAAATCTTTCTTCTAGCAATGGTTTGTAGAAGTTCGATGAAAGATGAACCCGCTCTGCCCAAACCTGATTGATAAATATTCACTTCCAAATTTACGATTTTTGTGTTGCCCACCCGCTTTCTTTCCCGCAAAATTCATCCAATTTATTGCCCAATCAAACCACAAGTTCTTCGAACCACCCCTCTAAATCTGAACCCCTAACAATCACTTGGTTTTTATTATTGGGATATTTTGAATCGAGTTTCCTCTCGTCCATGCCCATTATGACGAACTCTCCGCAAAAACAAGTATTAATCTTCAGCATGGGGAATTTTTTCAACATGTTATTGATTCTACGTTTGAAAAGGCTGAGGGCGTCTTCAAAGAACTGAATGGTATCTTTATGTGTCAAATTCATGATTTCCCCTGTACGAACTCGTCCCCGGAACGTCGATTTTAAATCTTTTCAAATGACTCGGCTCTTTAGATTTTTTCTAGCACCCAACCCCTGACAGTCCACCCCTAAATTGTTGATGAAATTACGACATGTTTTTGAATGTCCCAAATTTGTTTCAAATTTTCTCAATATTCCAATGGAAATTTTGACAAACATTTCGATGCCCTTTGTACAAAGCCGAATACTATATGTTGAATGTTTTAGCCATGTTTCGCGTTCCATTGGACTGGATTTTAGTTCGAGAACTTTTTGAGCCTCTCTGTATTCAATTATCATCCTATCGCTGAGAGCGGCACTTTGCTCAGAATTCATGGTTATTTGGGAAAACGAGAAAAATGAATTGTTCTTCACAAACAAAATACAGATATATTTTTTCTCTCTCTCTCTCTCTCTCTCTCTCAGCTTGATTTGATGGAATCGAATACAGTCGTCCAAGTTGTCGCCGTCGTGATGGTGGTGGTTGGTCCCAGTTTTTTATGATGATGGATGAATGGACTTAGTTGTGGATGAATTCAAAGTCTTCGTCGTGGATGGCTTCACGATTATTGAATAGTCTCGAGGTTTGAACTCGTCGATTTCCGACTGTAACACTTCGAAAACTCTCTAAGGTGCAGAGACTGATTCGGTTTCCAAATTGGCTACTTTTGTGTCCCCGCACTTCGTTTCAACCACTCCCAGTTTCTTGATTAGCATAGGCTTTTTTGGCGGCAATGTTGATAGAGCCACGGTTTCCCTGTAGCTACTACCCCCAACAGCGTTTATTTCTGCAAGATTCATCTAGAATGAATAAACAATCCCTTAAAATTTTTTGAAGGAAAAAAAGTGGTTTTTGAAAAAAATAAAACTTGAAAAAAAATACCACTAATTTGGGAAGAAACCGAGAAAAAAAATCCACCTGTAAACAAATAGGAAAAATCCACAACCTCGATATATGAAAGAATATTTGCAACACAAAAAAACAAAAAAAACTCAAAGTGCCCTATTGGCATACGAAAACAGGTTTTGAAAAAACATGCTTTTGAAAAGAAGTGAAAACATAAGAAAACTAACGTTTCTTTGATGTTTGGTTTGGAATATGCACACACAAACTCAGAGAGCGAGAGAGAGCACCGAACAGAACGATGTTTACAGTTCAGAGGACAGCTGAAGAATGAACCTGACGGTGGAGATCGGCTTAAATAAACAACATAACAAAACTGCTGATGTCAAAACGGCTGCACAGATTTGCATGGACTTGTTGGTTGTATCATGACCCTCTTATCAGGGGATTTCCTAAACACTGGTGACTTCCGCCACTTTCCAAAATGGACGCAATTCACTTCCTCGATTAGACAAAAAGGCTATTGGTTGACGGCCGACCAATGCGGTTGACGAATGCAGCTATTGGATGAGCGGTTGACGAATGTAGCTGATGGACTGTGACGGCCCCGCCCACTCCCATTTCATTATGGCTGCTGCTGCTGCTGCTCGGCTATTGGATAGCGATTAACGGCTCTCAGCAATGACACGACAGATCACAACTCTCCCTGCCGCCCAACCCTCAATCCACACTCCCATCCACAACATGGCTGCCACCATTGCGACCAATTACAGACCACTCCTTCAGATGTTTTTCCCGCCCACTAGCCCACTTGAGGTGAGCCAGAACCTCTGTAGCCTATCTACTGAGCAGGTGAAATAAAATGAATGAAGGAACTGAGAAAAGCACAATACCGCAAGAGATACCCTTCCAATATATATCTTGAAGTAACACATACTGAACTCCATATAGGTTACATTGTTGAGAATTTGACTGTTCAAATACTGATGTAAGAGAACGGGTCGAAAATATTATTCATGAAGAATACCTCATTCAAAAACGACAATTGAATTTCCTTTCATATGAAGAACCAACAAAAATCGATGAAAAATGTACCGATCATCGATTTTTTGATAGGTTTATTAATTTTTCAGGATCTCAATTTACGGACATGGAAAAAACTTCAAGGATTCAAATATATTTTGGAATTCTGAAGATTTTGGAATTCTAAAATGTGATCTAACTCATTTCCACCAATCACAAGTTGAGGATTTTCTAAATAATTCAAAATAACTCCTAACTGAAGTTTAAAAATTAATATTAACAATACTGTACCCACAAACACCTAAACTGTACTCTTATCAAGTTACACAAACAAAACTACCCCATTAGGACAGTGGTCTCATGAGTTACTGCTCCAACAGTAAAATTATCAGATGAATTGATTACTTCAATCAAGAATCATTGCAAATTTCAAACAAAATTTTCTTCACAAAATTCATACGATTTGATTAATAAAATAAAATAAAATTACTCTTCCTGAAAATGCAAAACTAATTTCTTTCGATGTACAGAATATTTCTCCGCACGAAACTTTCATTCTTGTCAGAGAGTTATTAGACAAGAACCATGTGAATCCAGTTATCAAACAAGAAATAATAGACCTTTTGTCAATTTGTTTGAAACAAAATGATTCTCAATTCGACAACAATATTTATTTTTCTCCAAAAGGGTTGATTATGGCAAACCCTTTGAGTCCTTCATTTGCCGAAATTTTTATGGATAACCTAGAAAAATCGATTCATGAACATCCACATTTCTTGTATTGGTATCCATTTGTGGATGATATTTTGGTTTGTTTCATTGGTACCAACAGACAAATGTATACTTTATTATATATATATATATATATATATATATATATATATATATATATATATATATATATATATAACAAAATTCACAAAAGTCATAAAATTCACTATCGAAATATAATCAGAAATCTCAATGAATTTCTTGGACTTGACAATAACCAAAAAGAACAAAAAACATTAATTTTCAATCTACCACAAACCCTCCCACACGGATATTACTATTCATGTCAATTCTAACCATCCCTACCAACATAAAGTTGCAGCTTATCATAGTATGATTCATAGATTAGTAAATGTTCCCCTTTCAGACGATAATTTCAAAGAATAACTTAACATCATAAAACAAATTGCAGTAAACAATAAAGTTGACCTGAGAGATAGTATTCTCTCCAAAAAACTCCATTCAAAAGCTATGTACGAAGTTTTTCCTACCACCAAAAACTCCAATCAACACTCACCCACATATTGTGGACAGATAACAGGAAAAAATTGCTTCATTCCTTAATGAACAAGATCAAAAACTGCATATAGAACAAATAATACGTTGAGTAGATTCATTAGAAATAACAAAGATAGAATTTCGAAAGCCGAGAAATCGGGAGTATATGATTGAAGTGTGGAACTTGCCCTATGGTATATATTGGAACGACTGGTAAAACATTTAAAGATAGGATCCATGAACATCATATAAGTTATGTAAAAAAGAGAAAAAATCAACATATTCCAATCACCTCTCAGAGGAAAACCATTGTTTCAATTGATGATTTCGAAATTTCACACGTAGAAAATCAAGGTATTGAACTGAATCAGTTGGAAACGTTAGAAATCAATAGGTTGAAAAATTTGAACTTATTACTCAACTACCAACTTGATTTGAATAATTGACCACTTTTGAATTTGTTTTCCCAAATTAAATCCCTTTGTAATTATCATAATTGTGGATATATCTTATGTTTTGGTAGATTATTGTCGGTACTTAACTTGTTAGAGGTGATCACCAATAATGTCCTTAGGAAGTAGGTATAAAACTGTTGACCATTGTATATTTAGTTTATTGTACAGTCACCTAAAGAAGCTACTGTGCTAGCGAAACATGAATATTTAATAAAATTTGAATCCAGTGTGTTGTGATTTAAAGAAATCAGAATAGAAATATTTCATACCTTCGCCTTTTGGAAAAGCGAGATGTATGTTCTGTATTTTTGGCCTGATCTGTCATTTTGGCAACAGTGCGCTCATGTTTCCCGAAAAACGGTATGTTAATGCAAGCGCCAGCGTGCGCAACAAAATGTGAACTCTGTAAAAACCTATCAATAAATGAATATCTGCATGCCGATCAAATCAGTTCAGAATGAAAAAGTGGAGTACAATCGAACAAACACATCCAGTAAAATGCAAAATTTTTCGATAATCCAAGTCATCCAATGTCAGCCATAACTGTCAATGGTAAGAATAGTGGATCGTACCAGAAGAGAGCATCGTCAATCCAACACTGTGATTGGCGACTGTCTGTGATAAGTTTCATATAAAAAAAAGCTCATTCGTTTCCAAATGCGAAAGAACGGCCAGACAACGTTTACTTTTATTTAAAAATAGATTCTCGTCCCCAGTTGCCATAGTGCACATTTTATATGGAATGAAAACAAATATGTTCATTTGAGATTCTTCTTGTGTTCTTTCGCCAGCCAGAAACGAATAAGTTCTACCTTCCCTTCTTTTCTACGTGTTCTAAATTGCATTTATTCCATCGTTGTTTACAACTCATTACGTAGTAGATTTTCGAGAGTGATTACGAAGCCATTTACCCATTTATAAGAATACTTGACTACGAATCGTACTTCAAAAATCTTGTTACCTAAAATGGGTGAAGAATTGAAGGCAGTGGAATTCAAACGCAAATCTGTCGAGAATCGTCAATTCCTATTTGAAACGTAATTCAACGGATTTCCGGATATAATCAAGGAACATTTCATTCGAATTGTTGAATATTGAAAAAAGAAATTCTAGAACTTAAAACTTATAAATGAATTAATTTAAAAGTAAAATTCCAACTCAATTCAACCAAATCATTCACGTTGCGAAGCCCTACTCAATTGGTACAATAACTATAGTTTATCCGTAATAAACTATGTGAAGGCAACTTTCAATTTAAGGAAGAACCCCGCACGGAATACATGGGATTTTGGTTGATTGCGGAATGCAATGAAACTCTGGTGTGTTGTAGATGACGATCTGTCGGTAATACTTTGAATGGACCATAATCAAATCGTATGATTAGTTTCGGAGAAACGGGGTGATTTCAAAAGTTGTTACAAAAACAGAAAATGAAGTTAATTTATCACAAATTATGATTATTTCTGGTTAATTCTAGAGATTTGGATGAAATATGTTATGCCTTTGGAAACGCAACACTATTATGATCCAAAACAGTATTTACTTTACCGGGGTCATCACAAACGTACTCAAAAATCCTATTTTGACATTGTTCACTTCACTTCTCAGAATTGAGATTTTTTATAATTTCATTTCGAGATTCGGCTAAGTGATGTTGCAGATTGAAAAGCAATACCATGATGATACAAACACAGTATTTCACCATAACTTGGTCACAAGGAAAGTACTGAATATATCCTATTCCGATATTTCCTTCATTCTTTCAATAGAAACTTCGAAGAACCATATGTTCTCAACTTTCAACGTTGATATGTGAAGACCCTGAAGCCATAATATGTGAAGAATCTTAAGCTCAAGTTATATGTTTTTAATACAAGGGCCCTACAAATTGTAACTCTCCATATGTACCCAACTACTTGATGTGCCTGTAATAGTACCTAAGACTATTTCAGGAAGCTCATTTTTTTCCGCAACCTCACGAACAGCGACATCTTGAATGCATTCCAAAGTATAAGTAATTGGACTTTTTTTCCATAGTATGCCGACTGTAGCTGAGATACCGGATGGTACATTTTCACCACTCTGGCACCCGATCGACATGTGCAGTAGTGTCCTGTTATTTCGTTTGCATTTATATCATATCTCACAAATAACTGATTTATAGTATTGTTTCTATGCCTGAAAAATTATCTGATTCAAATACCATCCTGGTCCATATCATCCTGTATATATGATGAGGACAGTCGTAACTAAGTAAGATTTTCAAGGGCTTCTAATTCAAGACAAACAAACACAATCTGATTGTTGATGAGGTTTTGCCAAATTCCGCGAAGTCTGATCAAATTGTTTTGTTCCACCTGGTTTTTAACGTTTTTTTTCCCAAAGCCTTTCGACGTATCTCGTAAGCTAATGCGACTGTGGCATCCTGTGTGGCATAATAGGTTCATGATACTGATTTATCGTGACTTCAATTTTTTTTTCAAATGATGAATTTGAGTATTTGAGGCACAGTCTCTTGATAATTTCGAAATGCTTTTTACCTGATCATTTCTCGACTCAATTATTCACCAAGTGGATAATTCTGGAATGATTGGCATCTTCTGTTGGCAGTTTTTCACGAGCTCCCAAATAAGAAGGAAGTTCAACTTTCATTCCGATATCTTGTAAAAATCGTAACCTCTATTCAGTATAAAAATATCGTTTTAGTGACAGTATTGGCGTAGATTGCCAATATCATCTTGGTATTCTTTTAATGAAATATGAGCATCATTGTTTGTCAAATCGCAAAAATATGGCCCGTTTGTAGATGAAATATAACCGTCGGAGGCGACAATTATGACTGAAAATTCTGAAGTTCTCAGTCTTATAATACTGAGCCTGAAAACTCAAGAGCTATTGCTTATATCGATGCTACATATTTTGAGGTTCGGAAGAATAAGAACTCAGAACAGCGTTTTGTGGAAATCTTTTTCCACATAAAAAGTACCATCTTCTCAAGACTGTCATAGTTGACGCCTCGGACGGTTATATTTCATCTACAAACGGGCCCTATTTTTGCGAATCAGCAAACAATGATGCAAATGTTTTATTGAGAAGATTCTAAAATTATATTCGCAATCTATGGGAATTCCTTCAGGAAAACGATACTTTCATACTGGATAGATGTTACAGAGATAGCGTGCGATTTTCACAATATCTCGGAATAAGAGTTGAGCTTCCTGCCCATTTGAGAGCTCGTAAACAACTGTAAAAAGAAGATGGCAATCATTCCAGAATTATCATCAAGACTAGGTGGATAATTGAGTCGAGGAATGGCCACATGAGAAGCATTTCCAAATTTCTGAAAGGTTGTGTTCCGAATACTCAAATTAATCGTTTAAAAGACATTTTTGAAGTAGTCTCTGCCACTATAAATATGTATCACGAACCTATCATTATGCAGGATGCCACAGCTAACGAGATGCGTCTGGAGGCTTTGGAAGGAAACCACGTGGATCAAAATAATTTGATCAGACTCGCGGGATTTGGCAAAACCTCATCAGCCATCAGATTGATTTTCCCAGACTTGAATAAGAAGCCCTCAAAAATCTAATTCATGGAGTTTTTCAGTTGCGGCTGATTCCAAATAATATTAAATATCATTTTCTTGAGATTTGATATGGATGCAAACGAAATAACAGGACATTACTGCGCATGACGCTCGGGTGCCAGGGTGGTGAGGATGTGCTGTCATATGGCTAATACCATTTGGTACCTCAGCTACAGTTGGCATATTATGAAAAAATAGAAAAATTCCAATCACCATAACTTTAGAATTCGTTCAAGTTGTCGTTGTTCGTGAGGTTGCGGAAGAAAATGAGCTTCCTGAAATAGTCTAAAGTATTATCACATGCACATCGAGTAGTTGGTTGATATGTCAAGTTACTTTTTGTAGGCCCCTTGTATTATAGAAATATAACTTTGTCTCAAGGGTTCCCCCATATCAACGTTGGAAGTTGAAAACATATGGTTCTTCAAGGTTTCTATTGAAAGAATGAAGTAAATAACTTTGGAATAAGATATTTTCAGTACTTTTCTGATGACCCCGTATGGTGAAATACTGGATTTGTATCAATGAACTGTCAACATTACTCAGTCAAATTTCGAAATTGAACTATAAAAAATCTCAATTTTGATAAGTGCAGTGAACAACGTCAAAATGGTTTTTTTATAGTACGTTTGTGATGTCCCTGGTAAACTAAATTCTGTTCTGAGTCATAATAGTGTTGCATTTCCAAAGGCATAACATATTCCACCCAAATCACAAGGATAAACCAGAAATAATCCCAATTTTTTATAAATTATCTTCATTTTCTGTTTCTGTAACTACTTTGAAAATCACCCTATATCTCCGAAGCTGATCTAACGATTTGATTATGGTCCATTCAAAGTATTAGCGACAGATCGTGATCTACAATATACCAGAGTTGAATTCCGCAATCAACCAAAATCCCATGTATTCCGTGCGAGGTCCTTTGATTCAAGACTACGTTCATGACTTGAGAAAGACGGTATACACCATTGCTAAGCATCTCAAATCTCTGGAGACTATCAAACAACCGGTTGAACAGTGGAATACTTTGTTTGCCGCGGATAGAGATAGAATGCAAAGTGAATGAAAACATTTCAACAAAACAACAACTTTCTACACTCGATAAATTCCATTCATTAGAAGAAAAAACAGGGTTAAGCCTTCTGAAGTTAACTACCAAAGAAACATCCACACTTCTAGCAAACTTATAGATGGTTTTTGCAGGGAACATCGATACTTCATTCGATCATGTACAACATGTAAAACATTTCGAGATCGTATCGGACAAGCTGAACGGTTGAAAGTTTGCACACATTGTCTAAAACAAACATTTAAATAAATACCGCTTTGTTGGTCTTTGTGAAAATGGATAAAAATGCAAGGCAAAACACAACTTTCTTCTTCATATTGGAAATAAGCAGACAAATACAAAAAATCTTGGGAAAACTCCCAGTGCAAATTGTGCAGGTATATATGGGAATGAAAAAATTCATCTATTCAACGGCAAATTGTATTGAAACAAATTTCAATATATTATTGTCAACAGTAAGTTAAAGATGCCACTGGGTGTTCGCATACATGTAGAGTGATTCTAGATTCATTGACAAATTCCAAGGCATTGAAAATGCATTGACAAATCAATACTACCGTAAACAGAAATACATACAGGGTGTTACCAAATGAGTGCGATAGTTTTCAGGTGGTGATTCCTTGTCAAAAATTGAAGGGAGTCTCTCATGTCAACAAAAGCTCTTAGATCTTCCATTGAAAAGTTACGCGCTTCCAAAAATAAGAAAAAAAAAAGTGTTTATTTTTTTGTTGAAATTGCTGAAGAGTTGAGGAATTCGCATTTTGTGGGCACGTTCCACCAATAAGGAAGCTATCTATGAATATTTTTTTAATTTTGTTGTGATTATTTAAAAGGATTGAACATGCAATCCCTATTCCATTTCTTACCAGATCATTTTAACGAAACAAAATTTCCCAATTTTAACATATGTTTTGAGAAGGACGATTCATTGCAAAACTTTTTCAACTCGTGTGTTGTGTCCGTAAAAGCAATAGTTCCTAATAAAAAAATTAAATACAATATTGTTGCTTGAACGGACCATCTGTAACTGGAATCAAAAAAATCTGGTAGGTAGCTGTCACGTTTTTTCTGCACAACTTGTGACTTCAATCGTGGTTTTTTAAAATTGAAAAAATCCAGTAGGTGGAGTCGCTTTAATTCATATGTGGTAGCTGAAAGTTCAATTGTGTCTTGAGAATCTTCAATATGAATTATTACACTAACGCTGAAATGGCCAATATGCATCTTATGTAGGGTCGTGCCAATGGAAATTCTTCAGAAGCTAGACGGCTCTATGCAGAGATGTATCCTCAGCGCGTGATACCTCTTCACATGATTCTTGCACATCTTCACCAACGTCTCTGTCAAAGAAGGACTTTTGTGGTCATCCACAAGTAATAAGAAGGGTTGCACTGGAAGAAGAGGTTCTCAATATAATTGAAGATCGTCCGGAATTAGGTGCAAGACAAATTGCTAACACACTTAATGTTAGCAATGAACTAATCTGGAAAAAAATTTAGGATAACCAATTGTATCCTCACCATATTCAACGAGTCCAGGCGTTTTTGCCGCGAGATTTTTCCCATCGAGTAGACTTTGGTCAATGGAGTCTTCAAATGATTACCCAAAATCCTCAATTTTTAGGAAACGTAATACTCACTGACGAATCGATTTTTTCAAGGCAAGAGATCACAAATTTCCCTAACAATCATCTATGTGCCGAAGATAACCCACATGCAATTCAAGAAGGTCGGTATCAATATGAATTTCCACTTAACGTGTGGGTCGGAATTATTGGCGAAAATATCATTGGACCGTATTTTTTACCGTTATGGCTAACTGGTGCAATCAATACAAATTTACTCCAGGAGAAGCTTTCCATTTTACTTAAAAATGTTCCACTAGCCATTCGACCACGAATGTGGTTTATGCACGATGGTGCGCCAGTTCATTTCAGCTCAACTGCTCGTCAGTACTTGGACGACGTGTATCCAAATAGTTCGATAGGCAGAGCAGGACCCCAACCTTGGCCTCTCAGATCTCCAGATTCAAACCCCTTGGACTTTTGCATCTGGGGTCCCCTGAAGTCCATTGAATGTGTGAATGATTTGAGGAATCGCATCATTGCAGCCTGCGAAACAATTCAAAACACACCAGGAATATTTCAATTGCGCCAGTCTATGAGACGAAGACTTGATTCCTGTCTAATGGTTGGAGGTGGTCATTTCGAGTAGTTTTCATAACTCCGTTCCGTTTGATCTTGTTGCATTTCTCTTTGTTGCGATACACATAATTTTGTTTTGTTTGTTTTTTCAATTTGATATTCTATTAAAACAAAACATAGTACTGGTACAAGGTACTGATACATTGAAACGAGCCGAATAATTTCAAAATACTACGACTGAAGTCACAAGTTGTGCAAACGAAATGTGACAGGCACCTACTAGATTTTTCGATTCCTTTTGCAGAAGATCCGTTCGTGCACAATGTTGTATTTAATTTTTTTATTAGGAAACTGTTACTTTCACGTACACAACATAGGATTCGGAAGAGTTTAACAATAAATCGTTCCTTTCAACACATATATTTCAATTGAGAAATTTTGTTTCGTTAAAAAGTTCTGGTGAAAATTGGAATAGAGGTTGCATATTTCACCCCTTAAAAAGATCACAACAAAATTATAAACAAATCATAGGTAGCCTTTTTATTGGTAGAACATGCCCATAGAATTACATTTTTTCAACTCTTCAGCAAATTAAAAAAAAATAAAAAATTTTCCCATTTTTGGAAGCGTATAACTTTTCAAGGAAAGAGCTTTTATTAACATGAAAGATCCCCTTTAATTTTTGCGAAGAAATCACCCCGTTTCGCACTGATTCGGTAACAACCTGTATATCAGTGGTAGTGGTACCAAAGCAAAGTTCTCATTTGGTCCTTTCAAAATCCATTTCAAAGTAATGTTACTTCCTTAGTGTTACTGAAAATCAATGAATGTTCACCAAATCACCCAGTTCGATATCACTAGTTTGAACATTCGCATTACATGAATTTTTATTGTAGGAATAATATTCTGAAAGATTCAAAAACATATCAAGTAAACACAATTGAATCAGCATCGTGGCTGGATATAACATGTTTGAATTTTGAACACGATTTCCACAAGCTTCTGAAGTCATTTTACAAGATTTCTATTGAAAGACCTCTCAACTGTTTGCAAAACAGAAGGAGAGGTATCAACGCTCCCCAAAAAAAGTTTGATATCATAGAAAACGGGATTTCGAGTTGCAAAAATGGACTAGTTACGCTATGCTCGATTATGTACAAACTCTCGTTCTACAAGTCATTTTTGAACTTATGTGTAAAAATTTTCGGGATCATCCAGGTTAGAGTCTTGTGTGCAAGTGTTAGATCTCTTTATGCACGTATTGGCCATACACAAGTCATATCCTTTTTTTTCACTGTTTCACTATTTTAGTAGTTCGTTTATTTTATTTTTTGTTATTCCTTGTTTTCGCCTTTTTCCTTGTCCTGATTTTTTTTGTTGTTCAAGAGGGTGTCCCTTACATTTATCTTTGGGTGTTTTTTTTCTACCGCTGATTAATATTCTGTTACTACCTGAGTCTTACTATCTATCCATCGCTGGTATTCGCTTCCTAGCAGATATCTTGAATCAGATGTAATGAGTAAGCCCATACGGAGCCTTTCCGTTGATTTTTTTTGCATTTTTCTTTGAACTGATTCCACTTGCTCCGTTTTGATCAGCCTACTATTTGTTATCAATTATGGAAGTTGATGGATCATTCACGTTATTTTCTTCAACGTTGTTACTTGTTTCCTGATTCAGTTTCATCATATATTATATTTGTTAGTTCCATTTTTATTTGACCCTGTATAATGAGTTGTTTTAAGTCAGTTGACAAGAGAGAAAATAGAAATTGATTGTCAATAAAGTAAAGTCAAGTTTTTCTACAATTCTTTTGATTGAACCAGCCAAAAATATTCTGGAAGACATCCAGACGACATTGCAGACAGCAACATTGGTCCTTCTTAGCCAAATCTGAAGAATTGGGGAAATTCAAAATTCTAGGCGAAACAATGAGTCTAAATGGAGCCCAGACAGGGACAATCAAGAAAAGATATGACACAAGATTTAGCAGACGAGCTAAAACAGCCGATCACTTGCCGAATCCTGCAACTGAGCAGAAAATTGAAACAAATAGTGGTACGAACAAGGAGACTCCTAATATCCAGCAGGATATTACCAACAACGATGAGGATAAAAGTTCAACCGGTAAATCTAAAGAGAAAGGACACGGACAACTTAAAGCTGTGGTGAGTTCCAGAGTTTCTCAAGTGGAATCTATCAAAACCAAGAAATCTAATTCCCCAATCGTCGAGAGAAAAAAATTGTTAGAGATCGAGTTGGAAGCAGAACGAAAAATCATTGAAATGAAAGAAAAATTTATTCGCAAGCAACTAGAATTAGAAAAGCTGAAATTGGAAGACACCTCAGAAGAAAGGAAAAGCCAAAAGTCCAATAGAGTTTTGGTAAGAAGTGTGGAGTCAGGTGAGTCATTAGATGATGATTTTCTCATAAATAAGTGGATGGATCAGTCACTGTCGGCAGAAAAAAATGAAACTAGTAGGAACAAGGTTTCAGAGAATAGAAAAGAAATGAAACATTTGGACACTGACAATTTCTTCATTCGAAGACAATGTTTAGACAGAAAACTACCAATTTTTAACGGCAATCCTACCAAGTGGTTAGTTTTCATGAATGAATATACAGAGACAACAGAATTATGTCACTACTCTGACAACGAAAATTTAATAAGATTACGTAAGTGTTTGAAAGGTGAAGCCTTAGAATCGGTCAAAATGTTACTCATATCCCATTATAATGTTCCAGAGATTATCGAAACTTTAGAAAATCTCTACGGTAAGCCAGAATATATTATGAAACATTTGATATCCCAAGTGAGAAGAGCTCCTGCTCCGAAAGATTATAAACCCGAGACAATTTTGAAGTACGCCAATGCTATAAATAATTTAGTTGCTGCTATAAAACATTTAGATAATGACATTTATTTGCAAAACCCTATGTTATTGGAGGAGTTCGTTTCAAATTTGTCTGTTGGATTGAAACAACAATGGGCAATGTACGCTATCAATCTCAAAGAAATAAATCTACTGAATTTTTGCAGCTGGATGGAAGACCTAGGGAGAGCAGCCGGTTTACTTCACAACCCTATGACTCAGTTCGATCACCGGATGTCGAGGAAACCAGAAACAATACTAGGAAACGAGACGAAAGTAGGACTGAGAGCTCCAGGAAAAACTGCCAATGTTGCGAGAACAACAAACATTATTTGACCATATGTTCAAAATTCAAAGAAATGGATGTTGATGGCAAATGGAGCTTTGTTACAAAAAACAGGTTATGTATTTCTTGTTTAAAACCTAATCATCGCATTAGTGAATGTCGTTTCAAGCGAAATTGTAGCATTGAGAATTGTAGACAGAAACACAACCCACTTCTTCATAAAAATTTCAGCAATCAAATCAGAGAAGATGAGGATGCCGAAAGATCACATGACATTACAGCCCAAGAATCCAGTTACATTCATCAGTCGAGGAGACCAGTGATGCTGAGGACTATCCCAGTGGAAGTTACAGGTCCAAGCGGGAAATTGCTGATTTATGCAATTCTGGATGAGGGATTGACAGTGACACTTCTCGAAGATGAGGTAGCAAATAGAATTGGTCTAGTAGGAATAAAAGAACCACTTTGTATGCAGTGGAACAATAATCAGACACAGACAGACTCAAATTCCAGAAGAGTGAGTTTACAAATAAAAGGTTGCTTTTCAAATGCCAAAAATTTTTCAATTACTGATGTAAGAACAATTAGAAGTTTAGACTTACCTATGCAATCCCTCAACATGGAATATGTCACGCGTACCTGGCCATATCTTAAGAATATTCCTATACAATCTTTTGAAAACATCGTCCCAAAAATGCTTATAGGTACTGACAATTATGATTTGATAATGCCAAGAGATTTTGTAGAACAGTCAAGGTTTGGACCTAGAGCCACTCTCAGTAAATTGGGATGGGTTATAAATGGTCAAGTATTAAAAAATAAAATTGATAATACCTATAATTTTCATATTTGCGATAGAAACTATGATGATGATTCTCTTCATATCCTTGTACAAAACTCTCTGCAAATTGATAATAGTCCATTTAATCAGGAAAATCATTTTTCTAATAACGACGATCAGATCATGAAAATGATTGAATCGAGAACGAAAAGAATAGGTAATCGATTTGAAACCGGGTTATTATGGAAAAGAGAAGGTATCATCCTTCCCAAAAGTAAAAATATGGCCTTAGCTCGACTGTACTGCCAGGAGAGAAAAATGGACAGAGACATAGAATTTGGTAAAGCATATTGTGCAAAAATTGATGAATATATTTCTAAAGGATATTTAAGGAAACTAGATGAGAATGAAATTTCTTATGATTCGGACAAAACTTGGTATCTGCCTCATTTCGCAGTATTCAATCCAAATAAACCAGGTAAGCTACGAATGGTCTTTGACGCTGCATCAAAGTCAAACGGGTTGAGTCTGAATGACATGTTGTTACAGGGACCTGATCTATTGAAGCCATTGATTGCGGTACTTCTGACATTTCGACAAAGAAAAGTAGCATTTTGCGGAGATATTCCCGAAATGTTCCATCAGGTTGTCATTAGAGAAGAGGACAGATCATCTCAAAGGATTTTATAGAGAGGTTTTGAAAGGACTCGTGAACCGGATATATTGGAAATGCAAGTCATGACTTTTGGAGCTTGCTGTTCACCATGCCTTGCTCAATATGTTAAAAATAGAAATGCTGCAGAATTTCGATTTGAATTTCCTGAAGCTTATCACGCTATCGTCAATAAACATTATGTAGACGATTTTCTATCGAGCTGTGACACTGAGGAAGAGGCTGTTGATCTGATCGAAGAAGTTATTCATGTACATAGAAAAGGTGGGTTTCATATCTGCAATTGGCTCTCCAATTCAAAAAGTGTACTGAGTAAACTTCCCCCAAACCTTCGATCAAATTCAATCAAATATTCCGAGTCAGATGCGGTACTACCAATAGAGAGAGTTTTAGGTATCCATTGGAACCCGGAAGAGGACAATTTCATGTTTAATTTCCATAGAGAGCAGGTACGATTGATTGGTAGTGCACATTCATTGACCGAAAGACATATTCTTAGGATCGTAATGAGCATTTTCGATCCCCTAGGTTTTATCAACAATCTAGTTATACAAGGGAGAATAATTCCACAAGATTTATGGCGATACAAAATTGGATGGGATGAAAAGGTTCCAGCCAAAATTTCAACAAGATTTGGCAAATGGCTTGAGGAGATGGATAAAATAAATGAAATTAAAATACCAAGATGCTATTCCCTGAAAATTCCAGTGGCACAGGTAATCCAATTACACACATACTGTGATGCAAGCGAAAAAGCGTATACAGCTGTTTGTTACCTGAGAATCCAAACAAATGATTGCATAGAGGTATCATTTGTTTCCTCCAAATGTAGACTTGCGCCCCTAAAAACTGTAACGATTCCAAGATTGGAGTTACAAGCAGCAGTCATGGGAAGTAAATTAGCCAACAATATTCGACAATCACTGGAAATCAAAATAGACAAGTCGGTATTTTGGACAGATTCCGAAATCGTTTTGTGTTGAATTAGGTCGAAAGAAGGAAAATACAAGCAGTATGTTTCGAATAGGGTGAGTAACATTTTGGAAAATTCAGACCGATTAGACTGGAAATGGGTACCAAGTAGTTTGAATCCTGCGGATGAACCAACACGGGAAAATAAAAGGACACATAATAGTTGGTTGAAAGGACCTGACATGCTTTTCAAAGATATTGTAACGTAAATAAACCTAACTTGGTTTTAATAATTTATTTCACACTTAATCTACAACTTAATTTATATTACTACGCCACTGAATAGCTCGATCGTATGGGCTCGTTCAGACTGTCCGACTCCACTTGAGGGTTGCCTATTTATCTCCGATACAGCATTCTCGATGTTTCGAATTCGGGTAGTTGGCGACCGGCATGTTCCAATTGTTTCCAATATCGACCGTTGCTCTCCACGGCAGAGCGACTGGACTGTTCTCGAACATCTCCGGGGATGACCTCATCGCTGTCGACGGCAACGCGCGAGGCGACAGGTCCGGCCTAGGTTCGTTACATTGCCCCCTTCTTAAAGACATTTCGTCCCGAAATTTCATCCTTGGAGTGTGACGATATCTGCATGACTCCCATATCTGCACCGTGAAGTTCGATGGAAGTAACACTCCACGGTCTTCATGATCGGTCGTGGAAGAGGGTTACAGCAAACCAAAATCTTGACGCCGCTGGATCTGAATATCGCCTCCAGCATACTTCTTATGACTCTCCAGTCCAACCCATCAATACCACAGGACAATTTTGGAATTGCTAGATCCACCAGATACTGGTCCACCATAGTATCTCTTAGTTTGGTGAGACTCTTCCAGACATCTTCATAGGACGGTTTATCTTGGGAATGCCTCTTGGTAACTAGGTAGTAGATGTTTCTCTGGCCTTTCTTCAACTGTAGCACCCCACCAACTCCTGGATTCTGCCCCCGCAGTGTTTGGAGTTGACCAAATTTCTTGGAGAACACTACGGCGATGCCCCTGGACATTCAAAGATCTTCTGCCACACAGTGCGCTAGTGCGTAGTCAGCAGGCACCTCGAAAAGGTCTCGTGACTCCTCTCTAGTAACCCCATGTAGAACTTTCTGTTCGTTTGAATACAAGGACATAAACTTCTCGAACGTCATATCATCCTCCGGTGGCTTGAGGGTGCGAACTTGGTCATGGTTCCCAGCGTAAGGGGCCAACCTGTTGAAATGGACGACCCTTGGTTTCCCTCGGGGTGGCTTATGGATTCGGTACACAAGGTCGTTGATCCTTTTCACGATTTTATACGGGTCTTCCCACGAGTTCCGCAACTTTGGTGATAGTCCACGACGACGTTTGGGGTTGTACAGCCAAACCAGGTCATCAACCTTAAATCCTCCAGCGTCGGCCTTGATGTCATAGGTCTTCTTCATTTTATCGCTGGCACTCTGGATGTTCAACCGGACTCGTTCGTGGATGTCGTCCATTTTCTGCCGAAGTTTGCTGACGTAGTCCTTTCCCGCAGTGTCTTGTCCTGGCGGTATCCCAAACTTCAGGTCACAAGGCAGTCGCAGTTCTCGGCCCATTATAATACTAGCAGGAGTTTGACCGGTTGACTCGTGTACTGCGGATCGATAGGCCATCAGGAACAAATGAAGATACTGGTCCCAGTCTCTTTGATGGTCAGAGACAACCTTGGACAAGTGGCGGTTGATCGTCCTGTTCATCCTATCCACCATTCCATCGGACTGCGGATGTAGGGCCGTGGTTCTTGTTTTGCGGATGTTCAGCAGTAGACATATTTCTTGGAAAAGGTTGGATTCGAAATTTCTGCCTTGATCCGAGTGCAGCTCCATTGGAATACCGAATCGACATATCCACTCTTTCACCAAGACGTCGGCGACGGTGATGGCTTCCTGGTTGGGCAGGGCATAGGCTTCCGCCCACTTACATCCATTGCCACAAGGATGTATTTATTCCCGTGGTCGGATACGGGAAACGGGCCGGCGATGTCAATGGCGATTCTCTCGAACGGGCTGCCTACGTTGTACTGACGCATCGGGGCCTTGGGTCGTATTCGAGGTCCATTGCTAGCAGCGCATACAGCGCACTTTCTGCACCAGTCCTGGACGTCAGCTTGACAATTGGTCCAGTAAAACCGTTGCCTCACTTTCTGCAGGGTCTTCGTCACTCCCAGATGTCCTCCAGCGACTCCATCATGGATTTCCTGCAGCACTTCCTCTCTTCTGTTCCTGGGAACAATTATTTGGCGTCTGTCTTCCCCACCAATATCGGCCTCCAACACACGTTTCAGGATCCCATTGTCCAGAATAAGAGAGTTCCATTGTGCCCAATAGGACTTAACAGCCGGCGAGTAACCTGCGACTTCCTGCCATGATGGTCTTCGATTGCCCTTCTTCCAGCTGGCCACTAAGCCAAGGTCGGGGTCTTTCTCTTGGTCTTTCTGGATCTTGCTGTCATTCCAGTTGTCATCCATTGCCGCGGTTCTACAAAGTGTTGCTTCTTTCTCTTCTGCTCGTCGGCAATGTGAGCAATCATCTGGGCATGATCTTCGCGACAAGGCATCTGCATTCTTATGGCTAGTTCCGGCTCGATGTTCGATCTCGAAATCGAATTCTTGGAGTCTCTCGATCCAACGTGCTACTTGACCCTCAGGATTTTTTGAACTGTAAGAGCCATTTGAGAGCTGCATGGTCAGTTCTCAACAGGAATCTTCTTCCATACACGTACTTGTAGAAGTGTTCCACTCCCTTTACAACAGCCAACAGCTCTCGCTTGGTGACACAGTAATTGCGCTCTGGTTTGCTAAGCGTCTTGCTGAAATAACCAATGACCTTCTCCTGTCCCTCCTGGATCTGAGATAGGACAGCTCCAAGTCCCACGTTGCTGGCGTCCGTATCCAAAATGAATTTCCCTTTGGGTAGGGGATAGCTCAGTATAGGTGCGTTGATCAAAGCTCCTTTCAGCTTCCTGAATGAGTCTTTACATTCTTCGGACCACTGGAACTTTGTTTGGCCTTCCGTGAGCTTGGTCAGTGGTTTAGCGATGTTGGCGAATCCCAGCACATATCGGCGATAGTATGTGCATAAACCAAGGAAACTTCGAAGTTGGTGAATGTCTTTGGGATGGGCCAATCCTTAACAGCTTTGATCTTCTGGTCATCCACTGCTACTCCTTCTCCAGAGACAACGTGGCCGAGGTATCGTACTTCTTTGGAACAGATGGCATTTCTTAGGGCTCAGCTTCAACGAGTTCCTCAGTCGCAGGAATACTTCCTCCAAGTTTTTCACGTGGTCCTCAAACGATCTTCCGACCACAATTATGTCGTCGAGATACACTAGACACGTGTTCCATGAGAGTCCCTTCAGTACTGTTTCCATCAATCTTTCGAATGTGGCGGGAGCATTACAGAGCCCGAATGGCATAACGGTGAACTGCCACAATCCTGAGCCGATGGTAAAGCAGTCTTTCTCGATCTTCCTGAGCCAGTTCTACTTGCCAGTATCCACTCTTCAGATCAAGGGTCGAGAAAATCGTGGAACCAGCCAACGTGTCTAGGGTGTCATCTATTCTCGGAGAGGGTAACTGTCATTCTTCGTGACATTATTAAGTTGGCGATAGTCTACACAAAAGCGTGTCGATCCATCCTTTTTCCACCAGTACGACTGGAGAGGACCAGGGACTGTCAGATGGTTCGATAACTCCTTCTTTTCCCATATCGCTGACTATTTTGTCAGCCTCTTCCTTCTTGGCAAGAGGAAGTCTTCTTGCTGATTGCCGGATCGGTCGGGCACCCCAGTATCAATCTTGTGCTGGACCACATTAGTTCGACCCCTTTTCCTTGTCCGGTATCGAAGATGTCTTGGTACTTTTGACTAAATCTCTTAGTTTGGGCTGTTGAGCTGGTTTTATGTCTTTGGAAGAGATGGCAACAATTTTTCTAGTTCTGTGGGCAAGTTGTTGGTTGGCTAATCGTACCTCGTACGCCCCGGATCACAGATGAAACTGACGAGCAGTGCCCTAAAATTGTTCCTTTCTTTAAGGTCACTGGAAAGTAATTGACATTCATGACCCTTACCGGTACAAATTTTTCAGCACGTAACAGGGTTTTCCCTAGGGCAATCCCTCGTCCAATTTTCTCATCATGAAGTTTGGGCTCGAACATCATCACGTCTCCACTGCTCGCACTCCCGTCCAGGCGAGCCTCCAGGAGGGTTTCAGCCCTCTCAGGTACGCTTACATCTTCAGCCAACAGCACACGGATCAACTCTTCACTTCTCCCATGAAGTACCAGCTCTTCTCCGTTGACACGTAGGACGCCGTCTTTGAAATCCAATTCAAACCCTCTGGAATTCATGATGTCCATTCCGATGATTGCATCGTCTTCGATGTCCGCTACAAGTGCCTGATGTTTCACTTTAGTGCTGCTCAAAATTATTTCAATCGGTAGCTCGCCATATACAGTAGCTGGCTCCCCTGTTGCTGTGCGTAGCTTCCAAGTTGTCGGTTCAATTCGTTCCGGTGTTCTGGCAAAGGAAGGTCCGAGAATTGTCCTAGTCGCACCTGTATCTAGCAGCATGGTGCAAGGCTCGTTATTGATGAGACCTTCTACGAAAACACCTCTGTTCTGTCGTTTCAGGATAGCGACATATGCGTTGTTAACCGGGGCTTGCTGGACACATGTCGACGATTGCCCCTTCTCGTCGACCTTCTTTAGTTTTCCTGCATCGGAGTCGTGTTTTCGAATGGTGGACATTTGCTACGCACATGTCCAATTTTGCCACAATTCCAGCATCTTATCTGTCTTTTCTCAGGCAAAACTTCCTTCATCACTTTCCTTATGGCAGCTTCCAAGTCAGCATGCTCCTGTGAGTCTTCTTCAATACTTCGAACTTTACTTTGGTTTTTGCAGGATTGCTTTGCTGCCTCAAATTCCAAAGCGCGTGCCAGTGCGTCTACGAGATGTGTTGGACGAGCTAGTGTCAACGCTTGTCTGGTTTCTTGGTCACGGAGCCCATCCAAGAATGCCTGAACCGCTAATCGCTCCATTACATTTTCCGGTGTGGCTGGATATGCGAGACGAACCAAGCGTGCAATGTCAGCTTCGAATTCTTGTAAGGATTCGCCCGATTTCTGGCAGCGATTTTTCAGTTGGGAGTGGTATACGTGTTCCAAATGGGCCTGGCCATATCGTAATTCTAGATGTTTAATCAGCTGATCATAGTCCTCCTGTTCTTGGGCGGTAAGAGTTTGTGGAATATTCGTCGCTTCTCCACGTAATGCAAGTGTTAGTGCTACAGCTCTTCCCCCTGCATTCCATCCATTTGCTTCGGCCGCTGCTTCAAACTGTCGGCGGTAATTTTCCCATGGAGTTTTTCCGTCGAATTGAGGCGGCTTCATGGAAAGCTTCCCTATTTCAGAAATGACCTTGACATCTTTCATACCCTCTTGAACTTTATCCAAGTTCAAACTCAAGTCCAGCATTGCATTTTCGTTAACCATCTCTGTGGGGGGCGCACTATTAATTCGTTTTTCCAGCTTACTGATCGTTTCCTTTATTTTGTCCATTTCTGCCTCGATTCCGTCTTTGATTTCATCGCTGATTATTTCCTTCATTTCGTCCATCTCTGCCTCGACGGTTCCTATTCTTTTTTCCAGACGATTCGCCACACCACAGAATTCTTTTTTTAGGCCTTCCGTGTTTTCAAGGAGCTTATCTTCCAGGCTTCTTGAATTTTCTTGAAGCTTCTCTTCCAGATTTCTCGAATTTTGTTGCAGTTCTTCTTTCACGGATTCAGTAGTTTCTTCGAGTTTATTCATTACCAAACTTAAATCGCCTCCGGGAACTTCGAATAAAAATGTTTCGGGGTCCTCACCTTCTTGTATAAGTCCTTCTGCAAGTATTTCCTGGAGTACTTGCTTTTTACCTGTTTCCAGTTCCCTTTCCTCCAATTCCTGTTTCAATTCCGCTACCTTCAAATCCGCAAGGCGCACTTTTCTTGAACACATTTTGTCTTTGACGAGGTATCAGTCTGTTTTACACGAAAAAGTTCATCAGTTTGTTAAAAATTCACTTCGCGAATTCTTTTCCACGGGCCACCAGTCTATTGTCTGTTTCACGCGAACAGTGTATCAGTTTATATTCCCACGCACAATTGTCCACTTCGCGAAAACCGGGCCACTGTCTATTTTGGGCGTACAAAAAGGTCTATCAATTCATTTTTCTGACTATCCACTCCACGATCACTTGTTTATTTTCAAAATCTCGCTTCCGACACCAATTGTAACGTAAATAAACTTAACTTGGTTTTAATAATTTATTTCACACTTAATCTACAACTTAATTTATATTACTACGCCACTGTATAGCTCGATCGTATGGGCTCGTTCAGACTGTCCGACTCCACTTGAGGGTTGCCTATTTATCTCCGATACAGCATTCTCGATATTTCGAATTCGGGTAGTTGGCGACCGGCATGTTCCAATTGTTTCCAATATCGACCGTTGCTCTCCACGGCAGAGCGACTGGACTGTTCTCGAACATCTCCGGGGATGACCTCATCGCTGTCGACGGCAACGCGCGAGGCGACAGGTCCGTCCTAGGTTCGTTACAATATTAATACTTGGCCAAATGAGGAAATGAGAAGTGTACCGTAGAAATAAAAAAACAATTTCTTGGAGTTTTATGCCCATGTGATTTTCCAGAACTTCCTGATATATCACATTTCTCTTCGTTTATGAAACTTCTTAGAAGCACAGCTTGGGTACTCCGATTCACAAAATGTTGTAAATTTACAAAGCTATTGGTGACATTTTTTCACGAAAAGTTCAAGCATCAAAGTCGCTTCACTGTTAGCGCTGAAATACGACAGAAGTACTGGATCATCGGACTCAATAATTTGGTGAAGAAAGTTGGACACGATTGTCAAATTTGTAAGAATAAGAAAGCCATACCCAATATTCCTGTAATGGGAGATCTACCGAAAGAACGTGTTACGCCATATGTAAGACCTTTCACAATGATTCTAAAAGAACAAGCCCCCTCAAATGAAGTTCTGCACACTGTATTCCTTGAAGTGGAAAATATATTAAATCATCGCCCGCTAACCGATGTCTCTTCAGAACACGAAAATGACGAAGCACTGACCCCTCATCATTTCTTACTTGGACCTCAAATTGATCCTGACATGAATTTTCTTGAACATTTTGTTTCTGATGGTACGTTCTTGAAGAAGCAATGGAGAATCGCACAGGACTTATCGAATAAATTTTGGAACCGGTGGATAAAGGAATATTTGCCAACGCTCAGTAGCCGAAAGAAATGGAATGACGAAGCAACCCCTTTGAAACTCAATGATATAGTGATCATTGTTGATAATCTTTCTCCACGTAACCACTGGCTGAAAGGGATCGTGACAGCAGTATTTCCTGGAAAAGATGGCCGTGTACGAGTAGCGGATGTCAAGACGAAAAATGGAGTGTTTCGACGACCAGTTGCAAAATTATGTAAACTAGATGTTCGAAAAACCGAATCCAATTAGGGATGAAGAATTCAAGAATCCTTCATCTGGGGGGATAATGTTACTTGTTTCCTGATTCAGTTTCATCATATATTATATTTGTTAGTTCCATTTCTATTTGACCCTGTATAATGAGTTGTTTTAAGTCAGTTGAGAAGAGAGAAAATAGAAATTGATTGTCAATGAAGTAAAGTCAAGTTTTTCTACAATTCTTTTGATTGAACCAGCCAAAAATATTCTGGAAGACACCCAGACGACATTGCAGACAGCAACAAACGTATAACATATTCTCCCCACTATTTCAAGACTTGGTACAAATACTGATCCAGGTATGATGTGTGGGTTGAGCAAAAATTTGTCCGTAGCCCTGAATCCATAGATAAATCGTTTTAAACCAAAATTTACTGAATGTTTCACCGAATCCCATTTTCATTGATATTCTTTCAAGTTGAGTTACCAAAATATTTCCAGACCATAGAACTCTCTTTCCATTCGACATACTGTTGAAAAACTAATAAAAAATATTGCTATAGCAATATTCTGAACCAATTCACATGGCAATATCAGGATTACATCTACTCAGACAAAATTGGCGATTTATGTTTCAATCGCATGTATATCAAACTGAATACAATAATGTACCTGATTGTACCTATCTTATAACGTTATTTCCCTGCAATGATCGTTATTGACAATATTTTGACAATCAAAACAGTTTTCTAATTTTTTATGATAGAAATGCACGAAACACACACTGCCGTGGATGCCATTACTGACTGGATGGACCTACAATGTGTCTACAGTGGTCTCAAACGATAGTTGACCTGTCATGGCCATATGTGACGCAAGAGACGAACCAACAAATTTATGCGAAGAGGCAACATTCAGAGCATGGCAATGATTAGCACACCTCTCATATTGTTTTTGAAATCAATATTGAATATTTTCATTTTAATATTTATCCCATGTAGATTCAATATGTGTGAAATATTGTATGCGATATAATAATGGATGGATAGTTTGTCAAAAAATATACAAAATTAAAGTAACTTGCATTGGATGCTTTGGAAATATGATGAAATAATAACTTTTCCACTGAAAATTAAACGAATTTCCCTGGTAGTTTAATATTCAGTTCAACTCAATGTCGTTGGGAAGTGGCCACTAGGTGGAACTAGTTTGAGTTCTGTTAAATTCCCCAATCATTTCACGACGTCAATTCATGAAGCATATTCGATTTGACATTGAAGTGTTAAGTTGGAGTTTTTATAAATATTCAGAACTACACAAAAACAAATAGTCGATATGCTTAACAAATTCTATCACATCATTGGCGTCGGCAGAATGAAATTTCAGGGAGAGTAATATATGTGAGGTATGCCTGGGGAGTTCGAAGAGGAGGCAGCTTGGGGAATCTGCCATGGGTCATTCGACGATTGGATTCCCAGGAGAGCAGAAAATAATTTTAGGTGCCAGTTATTTCGGAAAATGGTTCACTTGAGATATGAAAACATGGCTGCCTGCCAACTTTCATTGACATAAAAAAAATGTGCGTCGGTCATATATCTTGGAAATTTTAAACATGAGAGTTTTGTAGCAACCTTTCAATCACGTCAACTGTTATCAATATGGTGTGTGTCTGTCAGTCATTTCGGAAAACTGTTATCCTGGGAGAGAAAAACATGGAAGTTATTTATTTTATATATATACTTCCATGAAAACTAAAACTTTGTGTGGATGGTGTTACTTCACAAGTTGAAAATATATCAACAGCGATGTACAATACTTCTTAGTACCTATAGATAGAGATATAACAGATAAATTTGCAATTTATAATATATACAGTGGCATTGTTTGTTGAGTTCAGAAATTATTCAATACTATAGAAAGCGTTCTCTATTAGGGTGTGTTCAATTTTTCCCCTAAATGTATTGATATCTTTCTCGAATCTCCACGACGACGATAAATGGTTATATAATTCAAGTGGTACTATGAGAGAGGTTTGGGCTGATCTGATTGTGGGTATGGACATATCGTTTCATTGTCTAGTGACATATTTGTTCACTTTTGGAAGTTCAGAGGAGTGCTTGTGGACGAACAGAAGGCACGACAGGATGGATATTGAGTACACAGTGGGGTTTTTGAAGAGTTCTCTGCATGATTGTGTTGGTTTAGAAAAAAGTGATCTGATATTTTTCTGCTGCATGAATACTTTTTTCATTCTGCTGAAGTTTCCCCAGCATTAAGAAGTGGTAGTTTTTTAGTACTGTGATATGTACCGATTTCCTGAGTTGGGATAGCGCTTAGTTATGAAACGTCAGTTTAGGTTTTATGTCATTTATCTGATCTATCCACGTCAGATTAGTGCCTGAGTGAAGCCCCAAGAGTTTTTTGCATATTAGTTGCTCAATAGGGAGTCTGAGTAATTGGACCGGGAAACACACAGCGCTCCTAGCAGTTTTTTTCAACGTTGAGGTAGCCTGACCTATATCATGTGAATCTCTATTGTTATTTAGATCATTCAAAAAAGCAATTATAATCCGCAGAGGACTCCGAAAAGTGGATACGGATGTTTTCCGAAAATGAAGCCTTGCAAAAGGGGCAGGTTTATTGAAAAGTTGCCACATAGACAAAGTCCACGAACGAGCTGAGGGCAATTTTGTGATAATATGTGGAAGAGTTTTGCGGGAAACTCCCGGAGATCAAAGTTCAAAAACGAATGCGAATTTCTGTACAGTCACAGTTGAGGTTAGTTGAAAAAAGTACTGAATATATTGAATAAAAATAATTTGAGGTAATGGTTCATAAATATATAAAAAGAATTGTCAGTGCGTTTTATTTCAGTTCTAATTATACCAGAATGAAAAACACGGAAATTGATTGATGAATAGAAATAGATATTAGACAGATTCTTTGCATGAAATGATTCGGATACTCCTTATACTATTTGCTCATAATGGAAAAACATAACAATGATCGCTAACTCAATAATTGACTATTTCAGAATTTCATTTGGATTTGAATACAGGGAGTGATTTATTGAATTAGATTACATTACGATTCAAGAATTTAGGTATAAATATTCCGAAAAATATATCTCATTTTATTCTCATCAGCATAATTCTGATTAAATAATCAATCTTTTTTAGCTGAATATCGATAGATCAGTACGTGTGATCAATTGCAACTGCAAAGGTGGAAAAGGCTTTTGCAAACATTTCAAATAAATATAAGATCTTACTCCTTCCAATCAAAGAAAAAAACTGCATTTAAAATCGATTGTTAACGTATTTCGGCCTGCTTTTGACAAATTCCCAAATTATTTACTGAGCAATAAAAATGAACACAAAATAAGAAAAATGCAAATCTCGAGTTGACTAAAATGAATTGATCACACGAATTCCAAGTTTTCTTGTCCATTTACAAGATCAATTTTTTTGATTTCCCATATTTTCACAAAACTCCCCGTCCAAGATTTGATAACAAAAATTTTTCCAATGAAAAAAAAATTACCACATCTACCCTGAAATTGATAATAATGATAATCATATCATCACTCAACAGAACATACTTATCAATATGCGATCAGATGAATTCTGATTATTGTTCCTACTACTTATATATTTCAGACACAGAATGTAATATAACCAACAAATATTTCTGGGCCTACTTTGGATAACTCACATATCACGAACAGAATCCACCCAACAATCATAAAATCATTATTCCTAGTTTTATATTATTTTAAAATTATAATATCTTTTTCAATTTATTGATTATTTTTACTGAACATCAATACCATAGCACCGGAAAACGATAAAAACTCAGATCAGGATTTTTATACTCAGAATTCGAACAATAAACGACGCTAAACATTTTTTTTTCTTCAATTGTTTCCACAGAACTGCACTGGAATCCATGCTGAATACAGAACAAGGTACACCGAAATAAAAAAATATCACGGAACGGTGGCGATGTCAACATTTTTCGACTCCCTATAACTTCATTATTCATTGTTATGTTGACATCTTCATTATATTTTTCCGTGGTTTGAAATAACATCTGTTGGGTCTTTGCAGTGTTTAGGCAAGGCTCTCTCATCGGGAAGTTGTAAGTGACATATTGCATAAGTTGAATTGTGTTCTCAAGTGGTCGCAGTTTTTTCAATTACTTGCTATGAAAAGAAGAACTGCATAGAGAATTGGGAGATTTGAGTCCAATATGGTTTATCAAGTCATTGGTGAAAATTATGAACAGCAGTGGACCTAGGATGCTGCTAGGTTCACTGCTGATGTATGCTGGATTTCTAATGAATATAGCATACTATTTTCACTTGAAGATACTTATTGCTGTATTCTTGAGAAGTACGATTCAATCCAGGCAAGGGGTTTGCCTCGTACCTTATTTCGTTCTATTCTATCCAGAAGGAGCTGGTGTTTTATAGTATTGAATGCTCTACAAAAGTCCTAAAACATGGTTTCGCATACTTCTTTCTCGTCAAGAGATTCTAGAATGTGTATAAATCAACAATTTATAGCGTCTTGAGTGGAGCATCCCTTCCGGAAACCAAAGTGGGCGATTTTGAGGATTTGTTGATGCTCCATAAAGACATACAGTATCGGAAAGTATTTATCTTGGGTATGGTGGTTTCATGAGAGCGTGAAGAATAGCTTGCTACATGTTGAGAGAGCATTACAATTTCTCCTCGACTCGCTCGAGGAAGGGATATCGACGTCACGACACAGAGATAGGAGAATCAGGGCGGTCAGCTCAGGACGTCAGTATCATACCAGCAGCAGTCGGGAGAATGTGTGCGCTGCAATAAGGAAGAATTATTGACGATAATTTCACATCAGATAATTTGAACAAATTAAAATGAATCATTGATTCAATTTAATCTATCGGACGACAGGTAGATCAAGATATCTTTGGTGCCGTGGTTGCCGCGAAAACAAGCAAACGATATTTCTGTAAGAATATGAAAACAACAAACTTGTTTGTAACAGAAAAACAATTCTTTCTTGAATGGAGAGAAAAAAAATATTTACAAGAAAAGACAGACCAAATTAAATATTTTGTGAACGGAATTATTGTATTAAATGTTCGAACAAACCACCATTTTGGGCCAAAAAATAGCCGAATCTATTGTACAATTTTGTTCTCGTAGCCGCAAGGGTAACTGGTGTTACCTGAGCACACAACTGAATAATTTTTGCCCTCAGTTCATCTTCTAAATTGGTGGCACATTCGAACTCATGCCGGTATACCTCCGATTTTAGTATGCCCCAAAAATCAGAATCGAGAGGTGCTACATCTGGTGATCGAGGTGACCAGTTGATTGTACCTCGCGTACAACTAAACCGATCGGGAAATAATTGCTTAAAAAATCTAAACACCGTGCCTGCATTGTGGGCAGGACAACCATTTTGTTGAAACCACACGTCGTTAAAATAAATCGGAAGAGCGCGAACTGCAGGAATAATTTGATTTTGCGAGAGTTGCAAATATTTTGCTGCATTCAAATTCCCTTCAATAAAAAATGGGCCTATGACGTGATCGCCTAGAAGTCTCGTCCAGATATTTGATTTGCATGGGTACTGTGTCCTCACAGCAATACTCAAATGTTTATTTTAACGAGACCAATTACGTACTACGGATGGGTTGTATTTTCGATGAATTGAGAAGGACGATTCATCGTTAAATAACACCTTTTCTAGAAAGTCATCGTTTACACGAAATGCCCTATTGCATTTTGGGACCATCGTTTCACAAAACTCCATACGTCTGAAATGGTCCCCAGGCAAAAGTTCTTGTGTGGTCTTGACTTTGGAACAATTATAACCGTTTCTCTTTGGAATATTCCTTACAGTTCTTCCATTCAAATTCACTCCGTCGGCGATCTGTCTACTTGAACAAGGTGTCGTTTTTGCCAATGCATCCACTTGTGTTTCTCTTATTTTCCGTTCCTCGGGTATTTGTCTGGGATGCGGTGGTGGATTTGTGGGACAATACTTTTTGCAATGTGCTGCCACACACCCAAAATTCTGAAATTCATTAATAATTGAAAGGACAGTCGCTTCCGTAGGTACAGGTCTATCTGCAAAAACCACTATCAATAGATTTCTAGTATTTTGTACAGAATTACCCCCAAAGTACCACTAAACGATCTGTACTTTCTCTGCGGTTGTGAAAATAGGCGGAATGTTCCAAAAGGTAATTTTTCTCTTTCTTGTTCCTAACTTATGATTTCAAATATCTATTTCAAAGGTGTCGTGATACAGTGAGGTATGAGAAAGTGGGGAAAATGTGGAACAATACGCAAAAACTAGAATTGCCTGAGAAATTTCTGAAAAAGTGAAGAAAAAACCAACAAAAATTGATTTTGGTCACGAATGAAGCAACACAAAAAAATAGGATAATTCTCATAATACATTTATAATTTTGAACAATATAAAATCATTACAGTGTATGATATACATGAATGAATCAATAACTTCGTACTTCCTAGTTAGACGATAAGTAAGATTCGTGAGATTTTTTATTTTTTATAATGATCCCAATGATTAGGATTGTCTGTTCTCCCGAATCTACGAGTTTGAGAAAAACTTTCAAATTATGCGTTTTAGATTGTTTTGAGTAAAGTTCAATAATATAAATGCATACAAATCCGCGAGAAATGATTATGAGTTGACTTTGCTGAAGTCTCTTTATTTTCCAAAGGACCAATGTCCTCCTGTACATAACTCACTGAGGCTCAATTCAAATCCTTCAACCGCAATGTTATTTTGGGCAACAGAAATATATATATTCATACAGTTCTGATCTATTACTGTCATGGGAAGAAAAATGTACCATTTCGACCAGCAGGCTACCTAGAATCGCTTGGTATACGAAAAACATTCTGCGGTCACGAAAATGTTCACTTAGCGCAGGTTGTGGGCTAGCAACTTGTCAAACAATACAAACACATGATATTTCCAACTTTAAAGTTTTTTTGACTTCATAGGTGGTTAACAATGGATTTCGATACACATTTACAATAAACGATTACAATAATTTTTCTCTCTATTGTCATTCGAAAGTATACCGGACCCTTTCTTCACTAACTACATCACCACTTCAGTGAGCTTCAACGATAATAACTGTGTTCAAACCTGCTCTGTGTCATCTCCAACCATTTGAATGGCATTTCCTTACATTTCAAATACTTTGTTGCATTTTGCCCCTCAATAAAAACGTTGAATTATTGAAATATTTTTTTTATTCATTCCAGCTCCGAATTATGCTGAAATATATTCATAGCTATATATTAAATCCAAATGAGCATTATTATGATATATCCGTTCCGAAAAAGTAAGCTAAATAGATAGAAAGTACCGTAAGATGTTATTTTTATTGAGTTTTATTGAGTACGTTAGATCTGAGTAACATTTCTTGTATTATACTTCTCACTTTCGTGGGAAAAATATAATTTTATAATTGAAAAACTATTTCTGATGGGGTTATGATAAACAAGCAATTCATCCATGAAGGCTACATCTGACTGAACTTCTCAAATAGATTGGTGTCCAAGCATAAATTATTCACCTGTTTCCTGGTTAAACAAATAAATATTTGCCATTCAGTTGTACCATTACAATCACTATTTGCGCACTTGTCTTTACAGATCATGGTTCCAAGAATCCAAAAATTCATTTCACAGTTTATTATTCTCTGACAGACATAACTCATTAGTATTCATTCGTTTATTTGTGATTAACAAATAAGTCAGATTTGAATGCCGTCCATTTTTTGCAATACTTCATTTTCTTTTTTCTTTAATCGTCGATTCAACACAGATCTCAAGGTATTATTATATCTGAAAACCGTTTGAGCAATGAATTTGTTGCTAATTTTTATTCGATTTTTGCAAATATACAAATGACAAATGAAACTATAATTATTGCTATAGGTTATTGTGAAATATTTTTGGTAGTGAAACCGCGATATAGAAAATACTACTTTTTTTGTAGAATATATTGATATTAATTTTTAAAATGTTATTCATAATTTTTTATGACCACTTTTTGTTATTTTCAAATGGAATGATACCAGAGGAATTGAAATGTAGTACCTAACGGTTATTTCTGTTATTTTCCAAATTTTCTATAAACAGTGTTTTCAGGAAGGGCTTTTATGATCTTAGAGAATAAAAAATGAGCTCATTTCGTGATACGTCTTCAGATACTTTGATCTTCATATATATATATATATATATATATATATATATATATATATATATATATATATATATATATATATATATATATATATATTATATATATATATTGTTATAATGGGATGGATTTTGAGTTTATATATTTTGTAGATTTGTTTCAAACATTTGAATAATGAATCCCTATCATATCAAAATGAAAACTCCGGCTATGTTATATTACCATTTTTCAAACCTCTTTTCACCTTATCCCAGCTCAGTCGGTACACCTATGAACAATGAGTCTCCTCTCTCTAGATTAGCAGGTTCAGCAGTGCCATCTTTTCGAATGGCTCGATATCGAATGGTGTTTAGTGGGGAAAAGTGTGGTTAGATGTTCAAAGATAAAACACAGATTGCAGAGAATGATTAAATGGATGTTTTCATTCGAATAAAACCTTAAAACTGACCTATTCTGCGACAACTACCTTATGGACTGAAATAAAAACAATAATGTGATATGGTGCAAATTACTATGAGTGATTATACCAGTTGAAAGGATGTTTGAAAGTTATTATCAGTCCTTTTTTATCAAATTGTTATGGAATGTTTAATCAAAAAGAAACACAGTGAATCAGATACCCAATGTTATTAGATGAAGTGAAGCGATGCACTTTAGTGAGTTCTTGCGAAAAGAATACCTGTTATTCTTCTTGTTGTGATGTATCCCAGCCTCGCGGAAGTACTTTTGAAATCGGAATGACAGCTTCCTTGCGTGCGAAACAAATTTTGGTTCCAGTAATTGGCTTTTTCAGGATTTCTCTTCTGTCACCAGGTAAGTGGAATTTTGTGATAAATTATTGCTCCCAGTTGTGATTATTGGAATTGCTCTCATTCAGGAATCGTTTAGCTTGTTTTTTCTTGAATTGACTATTATTTTATCTTCTAAAATGTTGTACGTGGCTTTCTTTACTTAAATTTTTTTGATCTCTTCCAAACTCGTTATTTTCTTCCATGGCAACACACACCTTTTCTTCTTTTTCACAGATTTTTAGAGTTTAGTCCCACTTTCTACCTAATTATTTGTCATTCTAATTACTATTCATGATTTTATTAATGAAATCTAATCCTAAATCTTATATACTATTCACAAATTCATATAAAATTCATTTCTGACAATTTTTGCTTTCATATCTTTTATATTTCATCACTTTTTTCACATAACTCTGTCGATATCTCATTGGTGGGTTTCCTGTTGATAATTTATCATACAGGATGTCCAAATTATCTGTTGATCTACTTCAAATACAATGTTTTCTATAAATTTCAATTTTCATAAACTTTAATTGTGAATTTTCATGAGATGTATTGTTGTTCACATACTTTTGACAACAGAGAAATAAGGCTGACCTCTTTACATACATATGCATCGACTAGAGCATAGTATAAGATTCTAGAATATATATTTGGATTGTGTGGGTTCTTGAACCATTAGGTTCAAATATTCCTCTGTGATTTTCTTCAGTTTCTGGTTCGTGGTTAAAAAAAGTACAGAGATTTATTATTGTTTTATTGATAATACGTTTCATTTTGGGGCTTCAAATCTTCTTCAGTTCATCAATTTATATAGGTAATAAAAACTGTTATTTGTCAAGACAACATGGGAAATGATATAAAGGACAATAGCCGATAAAAAGATCCCAGATGCAAAGTTAATCTTACCTTATTTCATTGGAGATTTACCAACACGAGAAGAAGTCACAGCCGACAAAAGGAGTAGCAGTTTCCAGGAACCGGAGAAAAACCGAAACATTCTCGTTATAAGAAGTCCCAGGTATTCTTTGAATCCATAAAAGTTACCACAGTGCAATTAAAAACTAAACTTTCAAAGAATTCTGATGAAACTTCTCACGAATTACTATGAAGAACACATAACCTATAAAACTAGGTTACATTTCACTTTCAGTAGCACATAATTTCACATTTGATGTATATATATTTGCTATGAAGCACTAATTAGGTTATTTATCACAGACTAGGTAGTAGTAAGTTTTTCCTGAATGGAGGAAATTATTATTTTGATGAAAAAAAAAAGAAGGAAATGGAAAGGAGGTAACGTGCATAGCCGGAGAGATCAAATATTTATATGGGTATCCATTTGTCGATATATATTAAATTAAATTCAAAGGGAAACTAGTTTGAAGATTTCGAAAATAGCAAAACAAAAGTAAAACAACAAAATTATATATATTTTGTTATGATGTCTGGTTGTGGAAAGTAAATGAACAAATATAAAATGAAATGAAAACTGACCGCAATCAACGCATTATACCGATATATATATATATATATATATATATATATATATATAATATATGTCCACCGAGAACCCAAGTCGCCCCACCGTACCATTCCAACGATAGTTCACATCCATATCAACCAGCCACCTTATCAGATTGCTCACGTTTGATTTTAATAAGGAAGAAGAAGAACAACAACAAAGTCTCGCGGTTCATTTATACACAATGAAGAGGAGAAAAAAAATTATAAAATTAAGGAAAATAAATCATCTGCTGCCTTTAAATTTTCCTTTTTTCGAAATATTGATCCAGCTAATTATTGTTAGTTAAGTACATTTCATCATTAATATTGTATCTTTGTATCAACGAAAAATATATTTGTAGTTCCTGACGGAGACCTTGGACACGGTCGAAACGTCGACAAAATAAATGATCTCCTAAAAGAAGACTGTCATTCGCAAAAAGATCCAAAACCCCAGGAAACTCAATATATATATATATATATATATATATATATATATATATATATATATACATGTATATATGTATATATGTATGTATATATATATATATATATGTATATATATAATCATAAAACTACTTGGACTAATTGAAAAACAAATAAACCACCGAAATTCATTAGTTTTTCGCAAATTCGACCCATTTTTATAAAATTAGCAGAATGATTTTAAGAACTCGAATATGTTTTATGTTTGAAATTCTTCAAGTCAACATCAACTTTGCTGATTTTCGTGCGAATTCGGGAAATTACTTAATTATTTTTGATCTTTCAGGCGGGGCTTGCAATTCACATAACCTCTATGCTGTCTACTTGAGTCAGAAGAGAATTCGATTCATCGATAAGTTCCATTAGTCAGCAAAAATGAACCCCATATGCAAACAATCTCCATGTTATTTGCGCCATTGGTGATGGCAAACAGAATGTAAATGAGCGGGTAGATTATTATTTGTCAATCCGCTTCATGCCGAACAGCAGTATTAGCTTATACTCATATCATGGAACACTAGAAAAAAGAACCACGAGTACAGCGAAATATTAATGTGAATGCAAACAATTTACTCTATTGCTATTTCCACAGGGCTGACACATTTCATACTTAGACCAATCAAAGTAATCAAAATCATGTTGAAACTTCAAATGAAGTCTGGGCAGGATGAAACCATCACAAACATGTGTTTTGATTCCGAACATTGAAAACATCTCTTCCCAACTATTATTTTTGCAGGGGAAATATCAACAATATATTGCTGGAAAGGCCTTTTTAGTAGTTTTTCTCGAATATCTAGGTAGCTGAAATCACACGAAGAAATGGTCCAACCCATTATCAATTTTAGACTATTGGCTTTCCTCAATTCTTGAAAGCACATGACAACGTAGTTGAGATATAAAATTATACTCATGACATTTTGCAAAAAAAAATTCACACTATGTTTTGTAGCCAATCAGTTGCAGTTATTTCAAAAATGTTACCAAGGCAATGAAAAAATATCCACAATGTTCTTCCTTGTAGAGTACCTTTGTACCTTATATACCTGTATATATGCTGCATTTCATTGACACTATTCTCGTTTTGGAATAATTGTTACTCTAATTTTTTCAGTAGATTTGGGTTTATTACAAGCTTTTATTTGATTCGCCTCGTTCGCATATCATTCTGTCATTCTTTCCGGTACAAAATTTGTAATCCATTTTTGGAGCACTTGCCGAAATCCGATTGAGCTGCAATTTTGCAGGTGTTCATAATTTCAGTGACAATGACAATTATGAAATTTTTGTTGAAAAAAAAACAAAATGGCGGCTCCAAGATGGCGGACGAATTTTGTGATTATGGTCCGATTTGATTCAAAACCGGTATGTAGGGGTTTTCGGGGTCGAAGATTGTGAATTTTCTGTCAAAATTCAGAAGTTTAAGACAGCGACTTCAAAATGACCGATCAACTCTGTGTTTATGGTCCGAGTCTATTGAAAATTGATATGGGGGAGGGGAGGGGGGTTTGGGGTAGGAGATTATGAATTTTCTATCAAAATTCACAAGTTCGAAATGGCGGACGAGTTTGGTGACCATGGCCATTCGATTCAAAATTGGTATGTGGGGGTTTTTGGGGGAAATTATAAATTCAGTCGAAGATTATTGATTTTTAGTTAAAATTCATAAATTAAAAATGGCAACTCCAAGATGGCGGATGAGTTGATATTCAGATGGTCTCCTCATTGAAGGACTTATAGCTCAGAACTTATAGGAAACAAAGGCCTCCTAATAACGATGCTTTAACAAAAATACATAGATAAAGGCGTACTTAAGTACTAAAAAGCACAAAAAAACTAATAATTAAAAAACCATTTTAAAGGCAAGGTTGTATTCAAATGCAATGAAAGTAAAAATAATTGCTTTGAATGTGTGACGTAGGTTATTCTGTGAGTTATAGATTCAAAAGTTCGTCGCTTTATATATATATATATATATATATATGTTATTGGCGGTGGTGGAAAAACAGAGGTGAGAGGTTGTCTTGAAGGTGTTCTCTCTGAACTAGTATGGTCATTTGTCTACAGATAATATGCAAATATTTTCATTTGGTGACCCTACGAAGAATGGGATGCTTCACTTAAATGAACAATGCAGAAAATCATAACGATCTCTTTATTTTTTAAATCAACAAAAACATATAAACATGAGATACGTAACTATTCTTAGGTTCTAGAAAACAAAAATCATCTCCACATTTGAAAAAAAATCACATTCTCAGTAAAATTATGTATCACATTTTAAGTTTCTTATTATTACTTATTGATAGAGATCAAGTGTTGCATTTCAAACGAGTGATTGAACAAAATCACTTTCTATGAACATGAGTACCAAATTGGCCAAACGTAATTGATATAATAAATCACGTAAACAACTCTCAACCCGTTTAAGTGCGGAGAATGAACATTTCCCGCTTGCATTGCAAATAGGCATTGTCAATAATATTCTTACAATTGTTTCTTCACAAGAAAATGTAGACTGCAGTCCGTCAATTAATAATTTATACATATCGACAGGATTGGAAGAGTTTCCTTCCTGAACATATTTGGTGAAATGGAGAACTTCATATTTAAATTATTTCATGTCGATATAATTGCCGTATTCCCACGTAAGTTATCCACACATTTAATAATTTCATCCGACTCATTTTCTCATTGAAAAAACTTGAAAATGATTTGAAACATCGCTGTAAACAGTGGATCTCCAGGATTTCTCAGATATCCAGAACAGTATATCACATGCCACATTATGTATGTTAACTGTCAATATTGGATGTTTCTCCAAACTGCAATTTTCTTTTCCTTATTGCTATTTGATTTGCAGTTTCTTTTTTCAAATGGACATCATAACTATTTATTTATTAATTCTCCCTGCGCATTCAACATCCAAACACATTGGAAAACGTATGTTGCAGCAAATTTTTTCCACATCTGTATATGAATGAAACATTGAATCTATGTTTGAGGCGCAATACCTTTTTCGATTAGGTGTGATCTTCCGTGATAACATAAATTTAGCTAGCTTGAAATGCTTACGATAATAATTTTTCTCACTAAGTATTGCATATGAGCTCATGACAAAAAAATATAACTTTCCAAAAACGCACGGCAATCGCGTCAAAAAGCTCGTATATTTGAATTATATCTGTTTCTTACTATGCCTACAATTTGGCATACCAATCTTTGTTTTTTCAAATTCAGTATATCTTACTTGATTGTAGTTCACCTTCAACTCTAGAAAACGAAAGAAACAAAAACCAATCCTGTAAAGTGAATAAGTGTTGAAATAATCAGTTATTCCATAGTGATTATATACTATAGTTTTCAAATCACGATAGAAGGCCATTTTTTATAGTTAAAATACATAATGAGACATGTGACGTACTATTCTGGAGGTCTGAGAAATCCAAGAGATCCACTGTTCACATCGTTGTTTTGAATAATTTTCGAAATTTTTCAATGGGAAAATGAGTCGAATAGAATTGTTGGAATATGGCAATGATATCGAAATAACTCGAAGAGAGTGCCAGTGAAGGTATGAAGGGGTTTCACATTTCCAGACTTTGTAAGAGAAACAAGCAATGTGATGGTGACGTCTGTTATACATATAAAGCCAGCGCCTCACGGAGCGAGACTTGACGAGCTTGGCTTGGGTATTGTGCTCGGTGCACAGGAGTGAGGTGAGTGGTTAGAAGTTGGTGAATGAGCGTAGGAAGGCATATATTGTCCAGTGCAGTAGCTATAGATAACGCCGATGAGAGGATAGTATATGCAGCAGCGAATATTTATATATATATATATATATATATATATATATATATATATATATATATATATATATATATATATATATATATATATATATAAAAATACAGGCTGTCCCATATAAAACTCCGCGGGCAAATATCTGGGATATGAAAGATGATATCCATATTTCGTGAAAGCAGATGATCTTGATGTCAAAGGGTCCTGTTATTCACTAGAGACTAATCACTAGGCGTCATCCATTAGGGCGTCGCGACACCGACTCTAATTTTTTTTAAATGGCATCACTAATTTTTCCGTGTTGTTCTGGATTCTGCATCAAATTCTGAATTCAGCCATATAGCACATTCATAGTTTTTCCCCAATACTGATGAAAAACAGCAACTTTATTGCATATTTTAAAGAGGGCCATGAATAAATCAAAATAAATGCAATAAAACGAGTAATCATCGATCTGTCTAAAAATCTGTCTGATTTTACGGCAGTGTATCCAGTTCAATGTTGGTTTTTCGTAAAATTCAAAAACGGTTCAATTTTAGAATGCAGAAAAGTTGGATGTGATATGTATTTATGGCGAAGCAAGAAGGAATGCAAAAAAAGCAGTGAGAATATACGGTAATCGGTATCTCGACAGAAGATTACCGTGAGACAAAACATTCACTGCCAAATCTTTGGGACAACATTTTTTTAATCTCATGTTATTGCTTTTTATTTTGACTTATTCATGACTCCTCATATGCAATAAAGTTGCTGTTTTTCTTCAGTATTCAAGGGAAATTATAAGTGTGCTATATGGCTTAATTCATAATTTGATGCGGTATCGCAAAAATCATTGGAAAATGTTTGATGACATTTAAAAAAATTGGCGTCAGTGTCGCGACGCCCTAACGGATGATGCCTAGTGATGGACCTCTACCTGAATAAGAGGACCCTCTGACGTCAAAATCATCTGCTTTCACGAAATATAGATATCATCTTTCATTTCCCAGATATTTGCCGGTGGAGTTTTATATGTATATATATATATATATATATATATATATATATATATATATATATATATATATATCAATATTTTTTTCCCATATGAATCTAGAAATTAAACAATTTCCTCTAAATTCCATTTCATGTTGATACACAATATTAGAAACAACAGTCAACTATGCTCTGCCACCATCAAACTTCCTCTCCGAAGGGACTGGGCTCCTGTCGTAGCCGACACTGTGGGCAAACACCCTCGCGCCGTGTGACGCCGGCTTCAAGCTACTACAATTCTCTAAATTTAGTTGAAATATGTTTTTTTCTTATTATATCTGGTACAAGAACTTTTAATTTTTTGCATTCTAGTGGAATCATTCGACTTCAGGCATGGTACGCAAACTATGTCACAGTGGTTGAAGTGTGACCATACAGATGCATCGCACAGCATTTTTTGAAGTAAAACTTTTTTACGCACGCTTGACTTGGGGAGTCAGCTGGTGATAGCGTGACGAGAGCGTTACGAAAAGTGTGATTGGGTGAGGCAAACAGTCTCGATGCACGCTTGACTTGAGGAGTAAACTGGTGAATGCGTGATGGGAGCGTTACGAAAAGTGTGATCGGGCGAGGCAAACGGTCGAGACAAAGGTGAGTGCGTATCCCATACTAGTTGCTGGCGTCGTAGCGTCATATGCAGCGTTCCTTTTTCCTTGTCTATTTTCTCCCTCTACTAATACGCGGCATTCTACTCTCGACATTGGGGCGCGTTTGATTATCTGTCCTTCTCTTGTCTCTCTCTTTCTTTCTCCTTGTTACTCTTCCGTATTTCGGCCTTGTGTTTCTACAATTTACTCCAGCAAATTTTTCAAATAGAATAACATAAAATTTAACTTATACGTAAATAATAAAATACTTATTAATTGTAGAGGTTCACCATTACAAATAATTGGTGACATCGTGATTGAACATGACAATAATCAACTGGAAGTTGATGATGAAAATCACACTATAGATCATGTACAAAAACCGAGAAAAATTATTGGAGTTAGGTAAATTAATTTTTATTTTATTTTCATTATCATTTATGACTCTTATGATAATTTACTAAATTTACCAAACTAAAATGATGAAATTATAGGTGGTCACATCCTTCAGTTGATAAGAGTTTTCAGGCATGAAACTGATCACAGGTCCAAGAAACTACCTCAATACACCTAATGAAACTGGACACGTTTGATCACAATACAGAAACTCATTTATATCTCAGTAGGTACATCTTAGAAATGATAAAAAAATAACCTCTTTCATTTCATCACAATATAGGTGGGGAAGCGTTCTTACAAAATTTGGGATGCTGGTTGTATTTTCCTTGAAATCTTGTGAGAATTTTTACAAAAAACATTTTCTTTTTTGCACAGTTTTTGATTTTGAAGGAATACTGGTACTATGACATTTGATGTATGGTACTATTAGATTTGATGATGATTGAAATTAATTGTTGAAGTGAGAATGGAAGGATTCGCACGCGTTTGTTGTTTTGTTCAATTCGGTGCTAGCATCGGCCCGAATATTGTCGACCTACCCTTCTGAGAAAAGTAATAACCAAGAATTTGCAAAATATATCCGTATTCAGAGCAGTATGTAGCCATGTCCCTGTTACTTCTATCACATCCCAATCTTCATCACAAACCCTTTTTTGAATTTGGAAAAAATTGGTGATCTAAACTCGAACTTTACTGAATAAAAAAATATGGGAGCACCACAAAATCAATCCGCCACTGCTCCCACCTCTCTCCTGTTTCTATTACTGTGTTATTGAAATCGTTTCCTTCGAAGAAAAAAACAGCTTTAGAAAACCTATTCCCACTTAGTCAGTTCCATCATTCGCTCTGTTCAATATTGTGTTTAACTGTATTTTCAAGAATGTACGGCAAGTGTTATTTGGTTAATTACTTCATTGAGAATGCCATTTTCTAATGATAATATCAACCGTCTGTGTATTTTTTAGTGATTCTCAAGTCCTGATGGGAATACGGTATCCCATTCGGTATCATATTTCGCTCATTCGAACGAATGGCAGGAAACAAATAGTTTGTTTCATATTATGATAATTTCAATATTCCCATGAGAGTTTCCACATGATAATAACGTATACGGCAATATTCGAAAAGAAGGCATGTTTATTTTACTGCTTTACCTGTGGGTTCCATATATGATAATGAACTTCACACCAGATAACATTTCATTAACTTTTTCATGAAATCAACAATATTATTTGAAATATTGACGCGGGTAGAGCTTCGTATAACATAAAACTCATTCATAATTTCATGCCAAGCACAAAATTTCATTATGAACAGACATCATATGAAAAATAATATCCTAGGATATGGTTTACATTTGTTGAGAATATATGGAAATACTAAATCCAGCAATATCAACACTTATAAATACCTTATATTTTCCCAAATTATCGACATTTTCGACACTGCAGGTCAGTATAGCCTCTCTTCCAGCCGCTATGGTAACGTTTTGGATGGAATTCACGAATTCGGGTTCAGTTGATAGTTTGGCAATCCTCCAGTCCTCTGAAATTAAAAATAATAACAATTTACCTTAAGAATGAAATTTCTCTATTTTGTGACAATTGAATGCAGTTATTTTGAAACGGTAACTACTGATCTTTCAGAGTGGGTATTCTATCAATTTGTTCATACCTGATGAAAGAGAGTTGGACAAGAAGAGGGAGACCTAAACGAAATTTTACTGGAATTTTTCCGGAAACTCTAGAAGTATGACGTCTATGATTCGAATGTGATATGGAAAGTGGGATTTCATATCAGTTGATCAATTTCAAACTATTGAACTTTTTTCTGCATTCTGGTATACTTAACACAAAAGTCTTAAAGAACTTTTTGGCACTTGAAATTATCAACTTCTGCTAACACTATCAAACTGTTCATATATTTTCTTATTTATTGCGAAATCTGTGAAAAATGTATTTCTACCCAAATGAATTTTCCGAAAATGGAATGTTCACAACTGCGGGTACTCTTACAATACATAAAATTAGGCCGAGGATCTGGATGAACAAGAATGCAATATAATGGAATAACAAGGATTCTTCCGACCAACTTATTCTTTGGAGTTAGTTTGTAGTTGCAAAAAATAGGCATAAACTCGTAATACCTATGAAAAAAGTCGATAACTACTAAATGGAAGCCATATACAGTGTGAATAATTTTCAATTGCACATCCAATAACAGTTGTTGCGAGATTCATTTCAACAACTTTAACTGGATAGTGTTGTTTTCATTACCGCAATCACGTTATAATTCACATATAGAAGGGGGCTACATGTCATGTGCAGGTATCTTGGAACGTTTGATTATTCGAATGGATATAGGGAATATGCTTTTTATTGACAATACAGGTGGTTATTCATAGAAGAATTCTCCAGAGGAACCATTTTTTTTTTTTCAATAAACCTCCTACAGACTAGGCAGAAATGGATGTGGTAAAATACGTAATAAATAGTTTTAATGACTCATGATTTCGCGAGCAACATCTGAGATTGTAACTGATGGAAGGAATAACTTCAATTGATGATTCTGGTTAGTGATAAATGGATTCAGAATGGAAATAACTAGAAATCAAGTTATTTGTACTGTAGAACTATCACATTCTGAAAATTGGCAATTCCAATTGAGATTTGATGGAACAATACTTCCTCAGCACAATTGAAATTGTGAAGTATCCTCAACCCGCCACTGAAAAATGAATCTAGAATAAAAATATAAGTCGACAATAGGAAAGTGATTATTACTATAAAACTGTAACATTATAAAACTAGGCAATTACAAATACAATTTTTTGATAAATTCCTCAGCACGATCCTACTCGTCCAATTTTGTTACTTAACTTCTCCAGCTGATATGTCAAATTTTCGTGATCTATAAGTAAGTTTTCGTCGTGACTTTACGAGAACAATTTTTGAAATGATATAGAAAACCGAATTTGGAACTTGAACAATTCATTAGAACATGTCTGATACAAGTCAAAACAAAGATTGAGTAATTATCAGCTCGCATACAGTTTTGTTATGGTCTTATTAGTTCCTCCTGCTGGAACTGCAACCAAATATGGTTGACGTCCTGGTTGGCATCCTATTCATTCAGTGTCCCATGACTCCTCCATCCTCAAAGTAAAATTCTGGGATTATTAACGGAATTTCTGGATTATTTGGTGAATCTGGCTATGATTAGGGATTTCATGAGTAATTTCTTGAAATAACGAGATATCGCATGAGGGACTGCTGTAAAAAGCGAAATATATAAAATTATTGCCCAAATTTAATTATGAGCTGAACTCGTTGAAACATATTGAAATTTCTTGGTATCTTCTTCCTTGACTTCCAGGGTTTCTTGAATATGTTCCATTTCATCAAGGTTAAAAGCTTCTAGTTTGAAATTTCCAAAATGAGAGTTGAAATCTGTGTAATTTCCAGAATTCAATTTTGGCAAAATAGCAGGTTTGAATTGATTTTTTTTTTACTTTGGAAGCTTCTCGCGACTGTATTTCTAATATCCACTTGACATTCAGGAGGAATTTCTACTACAGAAGTTCTTTGAAGGGGTATTGATTCTTTGTCATTATTGCAAATTCATTTTGCTACAGTTTGATTTGGTGTGATGATAATCCACCTGTTTATAGTCACTGGCACTGGTTTACAATTCGTCAGCTTCTTGGAATATTTTAACATTTTGATTTCGCAAGGAGCATCTGTCATGACAGTTTCGGAATCATTCAATTGGCAAATATATTCTTCATTATAGCTCTCCTGACATTAAGTGCCGGAAAGTACATAATTTTAATCATTCAGGATCATTCAGGATCAGGTTTTTCAAATATATTTGTTTTAGGAGTTGGGAGTGAATATAAATGATAATAGTTATAACTCTCCGGTTCAACTATTGGTATATTCAATATAAAAATGAATTGATTGTCTCAACATATGCTTTCATTTCGATTCTTTTTCCAAAAAGAAATATATTTTTCAGTTCAGGTTCGAATAGTAATTTTTTATTTATTAAAAGCTTTTCAGTTCCCTTTATTTTATCTAACAGATCTGCAGGTTCAACTATGGAATCATGGAATATGTTTGACTTTGAAAGAGTAATAGCAATTTCAATTATTTCTAGAATATGATATATGGCTCAAAGGGCTGTTGTTATTTGAGAAATTATGAATTGGATTATCAAAAATTCATATTTATTTATATTTGGAGCTTCCTGTTTTCGTATGAATTTTCCAATCATCAGTATTCTTTAGTTCAACAATTCTTGGTTATGAGCTGAAATCATGGTGTTTTCCGAAAATTATCAATTTACTTTTGCAACAACGTTATCTGATCTGATTTTGACTTGAAGAAAGAGTGTCAAATTTCTGTCTATCATTTTGATCGTGATTTTCAGTTATGGATTTTATAATTGTTCCAAATCCTTCGAAAAGTCATCGTTTTTCTGTTTCTATTGAAGGAGTAATTTGTTCAATTAGCATAATCTTTTTTTTTTGAAACTGGGTTGAATAGTATGATTTTGAGGTTATGGAATGGTCTCGGAGCCGTTATCCACGGAAGTTAAACAACTTGAAGTTGAATAAACTGAATGCATTTCGGAGCTATAAAATTTCCATCTTCAGTAGTTCAGTTTGTACAAGCTGAAAATATATTACATTTTCATTGAATTGACATCCAAGATGGAAAAAGCTTTCTCACCAGATAGGGAAGATGGTTAACGAAAAAAATATCAAAATGTAATTATTTTGGTGCTACATGGCATTTGTGTGGTGAAACCCAATGTCAAGGGTACTTTCAATTCTTGTTCTATTGTGCATGTCAGAATTTTTGGTTCTCAACATTTGAAAAAAACTTTTGTACTCAGTCTGATATTTGTCATATGAGCAGAGAGCAGAGAGTGATAGAAATCAAGAAATCATTTTGGAAGATTGTCAGAATATCGAAGTCGGCCACTGTTTGAAGTGATATCAGTTAATGTGTAGGAACTACAGTAGGTTGCGAAAAGCTATTCGTAAAAGTGGTCTTAAAAGTATTTTCAACTAAAATAAACTAGATGGCACTATGAGTCACACAGTTTCCAATAGTAAAAACAGAGATGTGGAGGGTGGGAGTAGGAGGGATAGAAAAATTGGAAGATTGGTTTATGAGAATGGAAAATAAAAAATAATTTGTTTTAATGTTATTCAACTTATGAAAGATCTGGTCATTTACACAATTGGGGCTAAGAGAAGTTATTGCTCTTTGAATTTTTAAAATTTCTAGGTTGTTTAGTTTGGGCCCTCAGGCCAAAAATGTAAAAGATCTACATGGTCGTTAATAGAAAAATTTGAATGTCCTGATTGAAGCAGATGGTTGACTAATGGATATTGGGTGTATGTATGTCTGTCTCTTTGTATTTGTTATAGAAATTAGTATGTTCTTTCAATCTTTCAGAAAATTTTCGGCCAGTTTGCCCTATATAAGCCACTGGACATTCGGTGCAATTTAGTTTGTATACCCCTGATTAGTCGTAACGATCCTTTTTGTCTTTGGAATTTATTAAACTTTCATTTAGGTTATTGAAGGTTTTATAACAAATTCGAAAATTTTCTGTTGACAGAATTTTACCCATCGAGAAAATGGACTATTTTCGCCAACTGAAGGATATGAATAGTGAAATTCTACTTCACAAGAAGAATTATATGTCGAATTATCATTTGCGAGTGTCACGGATATGAAATTCTTTTATAGCTAAGTTTATATCGATTATCTGTATGGATGACTATTGGTCGATTTCATTTCGGGCGTTTTCCAGTTCCAGAGGAGTCCTGGGTTGTCGTTAAGGTCGTGAAACCGTGGCGATGTCAATGTTCCGTGGATTTCGGTTTTTTTTCTGAACCTAGGTGTGGTACCAATAGAATCTCGGAGATGCCTGTCCTGGTGATGCCAATATAATTCTGGCGATGTTTGTTCTCCTCTGGTTGATTGCCCCAAAATATTCGTTCTTCTCTACTCTTTTCGGGATTGCTGGGTTTCTTGTCGACAAATCGTTGATATGAACCAATTCTTGATATGTACTCAAAAATCGTTGACCAAAAATTCAGAACGACTGCGCCTCTTTCCGTCGTGACTTTATCGAAACAATGTTTATAAAGATTCAGACGATTCATTAAAACATGTATACTAGCTCGCAAAGAGTTTTTTTCTGATCTTATCTTATCAGTTTCTCCTGTTGGAGCTGCAATCAAATATGGTGGGAATCCTATTCATTGATGTCCAATAACCAGTCGGAATTCAGTGTCAAGATCTACGATCGCTATTCAACAAAATAATAGAGAATGCTAAAATAATAGCTACGGCACCGAAGTACCAGGAGCACTTTCTTGATAGGGATCTAGAACATAGGAGCTCCAGAAGTAGTCAAATAGGGGCACAGTTATTTTTGTGAAGCTCACAAATGTGCTTCTTACCTGAATCAGGTTGTCTTTTGGATCATACAGTGCAACTTTTCATACCCCCCCCCTGTTTATTTTTGAACGGTTCGACGTAGAACAATGGGACAAAAACCTCTCTGAATGGTATCACCAATACTACTTTTTGAAAAAAAAAGCATTGTGATTGCTCGAGGGGGCACATCAACTTGAAAATTTCAAGTAGTAAAGGGGATAGAGTGACACATCGTCGAAAAGATAATTCAATTCTCTTTTCAACCACCTCATTGTTTATTGAAGTGAAAACTTCTTATGGCGCGGTAGGCATATTTTAGGTGAGAGAAAATCGCTGGACTCGCGACACCGTAAGGGGACGAGACACCATAATGAGTGAGACGCAGCTATAGTGTGTGCATATATGCTTGGAGTGAAGACTGTTTGTAGCGCGGTACGCATATTATTAGCTATAGTGTGTGCATATATGCATGTACATATAGCAGACCGCGAACGCGTCTAGATAAATTAATTGAATGTGTGAATAGACAATCTGATGTTACTTTGTCCAATCAACGCAATATTAGCACAACGAGATATAAAAGTACGATTGATGCGGTATTCAGGAGATATTTAAATAACTTCGAATCAGAATTGTTTATGTCCTATTTCAGTTACCATGAACCTATAGTTTCTAATTCAGATTGTAATGATGTTAATGATGATGATACAAGAGTTGTCGAAATTGTTAACGATGATTCATAAAAGAATATTAAATGTATTTTGACTTTTCTGATAATTAATACAATACAATTAATAAATAAAATGCAATTCATAACCCAATAACCCTAGTACCAATCTAAAAAATGTCTAACGCGCCAAAATACGTTTTTACTTCTGTCGGCACTTCCGGAGTGCAACCCGGAATTTTTTCGTTATTACATTTTTTCACAATATGCATTCAAAATGTCAAGTAGGAGTCGAATCTGAATGAGACAGAAAATATTCTGAATGGTATTACCGATCCTACTTTATGAGAGAAGATACATTTCTATTTTTTTACAGAGAGCGCTGGGGTCGCATCGACATCCAAATTTTGAAAGCCATAGTGGTCGACTTACGCATCATTGAAAAGGTAATTCAATTTTATCTTCAACCATGGTTGTTCTATGGAATCACGATTGCGATGAATAACACAAAAACGGTCAATAGAGAAAGATTCATGACTTGAATAATTTTTCGAATTCGTTTCAAAGCTTGATTAGGTACAAATTTTCAATCCATACAATAATCCAAGTTCCGACCAAATAATACCCCATTCATTTATTTTCAATGACCATAATCATAACGGGTACCATTTAGTGGATTTGGTAAACTGATAATTGAGCAGTTACCTAGAAATGACTAATATGAAGTTGGATTATTTTGTCGAAGTTCAAGACCTTCTAATGTATAAATGATTATAACACTACTTACCTGCTCTCCATATTGAAAATTATCTATCGCATTAATATTCAGTGGAGAGTTTCACCTAGGGTGAGTTGGGTAATGAGACAACACAATGATAGGTAGGGAGGAAAAAACGTTATCTCTTCAACGATGTGCTACTCGACCCCCCATGCTATTTGAAATTTGTGAGTTGATGTGCCCCCCAAGCCATCTATCGAGCAATCATAAAAACAAATTCAAGAAGTAGTATTGGTGATATCATTCAAAATGGTTTTCGTTCCATTGTTCTAGGTCGAACCGTTCAAGAGTTAACAGAGGGGGGGGGGCTATAAAAAGCCGCACTGTGTATTATATGATTCGACATTCATGCAACTTTTCTCAATTCGCGCTCCCTTCAACATTTGTATATATTTTCTACCGCGTTTGATATACATTTGATTTGATTCTTGAATGAAGGTATACGTAGTGGCATCACATAGTGAGACAAATACCATTAACAATAAGCAAATGAGAACAGACTAACAAAATAGTCCACTGATATCTACCAGGAAACAACTTCCACAGTACTATGACAATGCTGGTCGTTGAAATAAATCTTATGAATTTTTTGAAAGAATCTAACACCTGGAAAAAAAATTGAAATGGTGTTTTCAAGCAACGTAGTTTTGGATCCGAAATCTATCATAGATGAATGGGACGGAGAATAATGTTTTCTACAAAGTCGTTCCTTCCAGAAGTCACTTGTGATATCGTCGAAAGAGAGCAATCACATACACTAGGTTTCCAACAAATTTTTGTCGTTAATAATCCATTTCACGCTATTACAATCCCAGTAAGATTGGATAAATTGGGAAAAATATTTTCCTTGACAATTCACCTCATATTTATTCGGAGTTAATAAAGTAATGTTCATATAATCAGATATAAAATAATCTGCTACTGTAAGATAAACCCTGGCACTATCTTCTATCCTGCAAGACAATACCTTTGGGGGCAAAATGATAAGTAGGGATGTCATCAATTGTTCATTCAACATAGTTGAATATCCAATTTCAGCCTAGTGCTAGGGAACACGTTCCTAGTAGATATTAAAAAAAAATCCGCAGATCCTTGAATTTCCAGGAAACAATATTTTTCAATTTTCAGTAGAAAACGCTTACTTTTTCAATATGATTACCTGTCGAAAGGTAATCTTGAACAATTTGGAAAAGTAACAGATGTTTATCAGTCACAGATCATTTCATGTTCATCCTGTTCATTCCATCAAAAATAATCAATGCGATACCTCATGACAGGCTTAATCAAAAAGCACATAATTCAAAATGTCATTCCAAAAGTTTCTAGCGTTATTCATCATCATTATGTGAAATTGCCTATGTAAAAATGATTCCTTCTTCAATTCATCTGGTCCTATTCATGATCATGAATCCGTGAAATATATTTTGGTCGATTAATATCAATTCTAGCTCCAATTAGTGCGATACCACACAGGAATCAATGTCAAGTTATTTCTGCTGAATATTGATTCTTGAAAAAAAATTTTTAGTTCATTCATCCATATAATCCTTGTTCGAAACTGGATATGAACCAACTCGTTGCACTTCCATGAATGACGGATGTATAATTTTAATGTATAACGAAGTACAGTGGCTGCAAATAACAAGAAAGTGGCAAATCCAACCATATTCTGGGAACCACTGTTCGCCTTGCTATATCTTGCATTCCACAATTGGTATTAGTGAAGCCAGCATAAATTCAATATTGCATGAAAAAAATTGTTTGCGTTGGATAACACATGATTGAAGAATTGCTCAAAAAATGCTCGTGTCGATTGGTCGAAAGAAATGGTACAAAAAATACGATCGTGATGCTTCAAAGCAAGTCTTCGACATTGTGATAGAAGACGAATCATTGATTCATAGGTATGATTCAGAAAGTAAACAGCAGTCAGCAGTCTTTCAAGATGAGCCGAATCCAACAAAACATTGAAGCGAATCGTCGCCTGGTTCTTCGAAAAACCGGACATGTCGCAACTGAATTATCTGAATAGTACAATCATTTGTTAGCCAGAAGTCTCCAGGGAAATAATGAAAACAAATCGCCGAAGACAGATCACTCTCCATCAGGACTATGCCAGCTCTCACACATAGGCTCTTTTTGAAAACTGAACAAATTCAATTGATGGGTCATTCACCGTACTGATTTAATCCCCAATATTTTCATTTCTGTACATCAAGAATGAATTACGAAATCAACGTTTATCAACGCCTGGAGAAGCCGTTTGAAGCGTTGGGAATTAATGTTTTGGATTCACCTCAATAGTAGTGGGAATAGTGCTCCGAAAATTGTTTCTAGCGCACAAAAGTGTACAGATCATCATGGGAAATATTTCGAGAAACAACTTTTATTTATGTTTATGTCATGTTCATTCCCAAAATATGGAAGCCAACCCTGGTAACCTTCATGTAAAATTTTATCAAATTTTATCTTTATATCACCGATACTCTTCAAGATATAACATATTTTATAGGGCACCGGTGGCTGGTCAGGTTGACTAGATTCTTATCGATATCTGAATTCAAGCAACATCGAGTGCGGCTAGTAATTGGCTGGGTGACCACCTGACAAGGAAGGTGCGCGTTGAAATGTCCTGACAACTGTAGAATATTCGCAGCTGCAGGCGTCTTTTCATTCAGCACAAGATGATAGATATGCCGTCCTTCGGAGGGGACGTTAAGAGGCGGTCTCGAATTCATAGATGTTGAGCTCGATGGAGAACCCTACCTGTTTAGCACTAATCGGAGAAATGGGCTGACGTTAAATAAAATAATAGAAAATCCTGGTTCATAATAGAGTCAGATTTCTTACTTTGCACTGTCAGGTGTGCTGAATTTAGATATTTCTGTGAAGACTGGCTAGACGCTATGGGGTCACACAATCAAAAAATTGCACGGGTAACCCCTTCACCACACTTTCTCACTTTACACTTATATGCGCATTCCGATAACTAAGTTATCGTCATCAGTATGTTAACTGCACTAAATAAATTGTAACACTTCCTTACAATCTTATTAGCGACTTGAGGAAAAGTTATAAGTATAGAGTAAATTATAGGAAAATGTTACAATTTACTTAGTGTTGTTAACTTACTAAAGATGAAAGAACTTAGTTATTTTATCTTATCATTCTGTCTTTTCTATTCGACACTTCCAAAGACAAAGATAAACATACTCTGGGTTGTTTCAAGCTCCTTGGAATTGAAATGATGGAAAGCGTTGTTAGTAGATATCTATCTCTGAAATTTAATCCGCATTCAAAATTTCATTCTTCAGTTGACGATACTCTTCGAGATATAACCTATTGCATACTGTGGAGAGTTTTTGAGACATGAAGAAAATGTCTCCTAGGGCAACTAATGGTGTTTTTCTGTTTTTACCATTGCAAAATTAGGAAGGAATGTGTGGAATATGAAAAAAAAAATCCACATGAACGAAGTCGCAGGCAACAACTAGTATAAAATGAATAGTGTACTGTGACCTGGTAGGAAGAGCTGAACATTCCTGGACGACCATAAAGATTGCCTGTCGAGTCCGGAAATGTGGCTTCCTCTAGGAGGTATATATACTATTTTTCCGAATATCAAAAATTAGTCACAGGACATAATTTATTACAATCAAATTGTTGAAATTTTGAAATAGGCATCAATAATTTTATGCTCGAATAAAGGATTTGACGTTTTCTCCATAGCTTTTCCTTCATTTTCGAACATCCTAAAAAGCAAAAGTAAAGTGTTAAATGATTGGTGGTGATGACTGTTCTATTTCTGGAACCCCCAAAACACACGGAGGCAGTAAATACTGCCTCATTGGTTTTGTTGCCAACGAAATCCAGAGAAAAATATAACTATGCATACAATAGTTTCATGGAATATCGTCATATTAAAAATGCGGGTTTTTCCTCAGGAAATGTGATGGCATACCTGTTGGAACTTGGTTCCAAAATCAAATATTCAACTTTGTAGGTAAACTATTCAATGTTGAAGGTAACCCTTGCAATTAGACATGATATAAATATATCTTCATATCTGAAACTTCGTACATTGGTGAAACGGCATGCAGAAGGATATAGGCCAAAAAACAAGATTCCAACGGAAGAACAAATCAACGAATTTATACAGGAAGCTTTAGGTAAATGAAATTATTTTTGTGGAAAATATTTAGCAATTGTCAAATAACTCTGAATATAACGGAGAATAAATGTGCAAATGTATTTTATAATATGTGGAAATTCTTGAAAATATTTTTTTTTTTGGAAAAAACTTGTTTCCAATATATTTTTTTTCCAGTTTACAAATAACTGTGAGGATATAATATTTCTTCTTATAAAAATGTATATTTCCTTGTAGTTATTTCCCGTTGCCTGGCAACGACTAAATGCAAGGAAATATTATCAAAAATGTCAATATTTCTGATCGATTTTGGGAAATATATAAGCGAATGAATTGTTAAGATCAGTGAAATATATTTCTGTATTTGAAAAAAAACTGTTTTATTTTAATGTATGGATGATTGATTGGTTGGTTTGGAGTATTTCGTCTATCGATCAGGGTCTACTATCACTATTATATTCGAGTGTAACCCGGAGGCTCCTACTCTTTCCACATAAAAACAATAGGCCACAGCCATTCACGAAATTTGAATTTTGACTGGACAAGGATGGAGAAGCACTTTAGGCCTTACCATGGTGGTGATTCTCAAAAATGACCGAGTAAGAATTTCAATCTGAAAGTTTTGAGAAATAATAATTTTTATACAGGATGCGGCTTCCACTACCCTGTATGGATTAACAAGTGAGCCCATCACTCCAGAAAGCGCCTGAAACGTCTGAAGCACGAGGGGTCGTCTATATTGTGATTAGTGTCTTCCCCCACAAGACTCACGTGAGCTATTTTATGATCAAATACCCTCTGATTGCGTTCTCTCATGATACTTCCGATGGAAGGCAGATTCAAATCCTCAAGTATCCATTCGTTCCGCACGTACCACGAAGCGTTCGTTATCATACGCAGAACTTTTCATTTGCACCCGTTTCAAGACGCGAATGCTCGTCCTGCAGGCCCCAGGCGACTGCAAATGGTAAGTCTGAATATCATTTTGTAGATTATAGCATTATTTTTCGGGAAAGTTCACTTTTCCTGTTTACTAACAGATAGAGTGATAAGATTTTGTTATGGATTCTAATTTCAATCGAGGCTTGCAGATGAGTCTGCGATCCATTTCAACTCCGAAGTACTCGACCTGCTCCATCCAATTCATCTCTCCTCCAGAGACAGTCACTCCTCTTTCCGGCTTGTTTTCCTTGTGACTAATCGAGATGGCATGCATTTTGTCAGGATTCACCCTTATTTTCCACTCCAGATACCATTGCTGGTGGTCGTCTAACACCCATCAGAAAGTCGGCTGAAAAAGGGAGTAAGGCCGTATCATCAGCGTAAAGGGAGATCTTCACGTATTCACGCCTGGGTATGTCTGACATGTAAGGAGCGTAGAGCATAGGAAACAATATTGCCGGCCTCAATTGCTCGCTAATCCGATATCGAGACGTATGACATGGGCGCTGTTGCTGGTTTTCAAAGAATTTTTCGTATTTTCCACCAGCCTCAGAACCTGAAGCTCGGTGGAGTGAGCTCGACGGTAGTCGAACAGCCCATTTGGAAAGACATTTTTGTCCTCCATTTCATTGCCGAGCCTTTTCGAAACGATTTTTTCAGCCAACTCAGCTGAACTGCAAGTCATACTGATTGGACGATAATTTTGTGGAAAGGTCGGGGGAATCATCACCATGATGGCATACTTCCACCTTCGAGGAAATCTTTTAAGGCGCATCAAATTGTTTATTATGTCCAATAATGACTGCAATTCGTTATCCGGAAAACAGTTGATCATTCAATTAATAATTCCATTATAATCAGGCGCTTTTCTAGAATTTAATCCTCTGATGTGCGCCTTTAGTTCATCCAGCAAAGCCGGAAGAATGTCATCTCGATTTGGCTTTCTCAAGATGCGACGAACCCTATCTTCTAACAAAAAGTCTTGACCCACATCATCGTCTGGAAGCACGTTCAGCCTGAATTGCCTTCCTATCGAATTTGCAAATGCTCTCACTTTGGACCCAGAGTCATAGCATATTTTGCCCTCTTCATGAACAGGGGAAACATCAGCTTTCTTAGTCTCCGAATTTTCACTGAGTTTCCATAATTGATCATTGATTTCTGATTTTGGAGTATATTGCCGAATCGTTCATGCCCAAATTCCGTTATACTTTCTCTCACCTCCAACTGATTAGCCTCGATTCTGTCCGCAGGAAACAGACTCTTTTGAAAGGCTTCTTTGCCCTATATCGTTCGCGTATTAGATTTTTAAAACTTTGCAAAAATTCATCATCGTATTTGGGAGCTTGTTCCCTGCGGAAGAATTCCATTGAGGCATTTCAGATGGTGAGTTCGTAACGCGCTACGGCCTTATCCAACTCAAGTGGAGAAATAATTCTTTCGTGAGCGCCATATGCAGTATCAAGGGGTGAACTGAACATTTTTCAGTTCACGCTCGTACACAGACGAACTGTCTGGGGCAGTAAATCACCTTTCAGCATCGAAATAACCGGGTTGTGATAAGAGCACAACTCGGCGAGAACGTGCATGTCCCAGTTTCTGGTGATATTCCTGGCCAGGGCAATGTCACGTACATCAGGTCTACCGTTACCGACACTAAAATACGTCGGCCTTCCTGGAGCCAACACCTGGTATTCATACCTGTCACTGTGTTGCCACAGTTGCCTACCATTCGTGTTGATAACACGGCTTAGCGTTCGGATCACCTGCAACAATGACGGGTTGATCTGTTTCCATCAGGAGCACATTGAGTGCTTCAGGGAGTATTCTATTTTTCGCAGGGTTATAGGCACTGATTGAACGTATACGACCACTCGTTGTGGTAGAAACGATACCTACTGATTCTATACCATCGGTATCATTATTGGAAATGCTGGGCTGCACTTGCGAATGACAGCGTTTCACCAACATGACAACACCGCCACCCATACACCCAATTTGGTCATTTCTGAGCATTTTGTAGTTAGGAAATCTAACAGGTTGTTAATTGAGACGTGGATCTTGCAGAAGAGCGACATCAATATTGTTCTCTACAAGAAACTATTTAAACTCGGGTCTGTTCTGGAGAAGACCGTTACAATTCCAACCGCTTTGTTAAAATTCGGGAGCTGCCCTTAACACATTAGTTGGGATTGAAATCGATTGGAAATTTTGTAGCAGCCTCTGCGAACTGTGCAACACTCATCTGATCCAAAGTGGCAAAAATGTCTTTGGGGCTATTTGTGATTTGAGCTGATTGGATAGGGAGGTTGCCCGAAGATTCAAACGGGTGAAGATAGATGTATGGTTTCTCGACTACAAATAAAACCCAAAAGTTCGAAAAAAAGGGCCCAGCGATAACGGTATCCGTTTCCGTAGCCATTAAGCGTACACTCAAACGGCACCGGCATGGCAAAGGGAAAATACCGATAAAAAGTAAAGGCTTCTCTTAACTCTTCTAGAGGTAATGGTCCACATTTGGTTCCACTTCCAAATAAAGACCATATGCGCAGTGGTTAACATACCACAATTATTGATGTGATTTCGGTGGGAAAAAGGCGTCTGCCGTAGCGTTTTTTCGGTAACTTTCGGTACCACCTCTTTATTTTTTTGTAGGTAAATAAGAATATATTTTTTAATTCATATTTTTGTATTTTCAGCCTATTTCAAGATATAAAATGGAATAGTTGTTGGCCACATAAATGAAGTTTCATGTTTTCAGAGATGCCCCTGAATGATTTGAAACATGTTGATAAAATTCTTCCTCAGTAGTAGGTGGTAGAGTTCTTGAATCAGATTACCAAGAGTGTGATAGATGGAAAAATGTATTTCAATCACCTGTTAAGGCTGGCCGACCATACAACAATTCCATAAAATATCGTGCTGAATTGTGGAAAGGAATTGAATTATGGCTATCTAATAGTGTTTTTAGGTCTTCAACATTCCTATACTTCAAACACAGTATTAACGCACCAGCTTTCCCTTTTTTAAATAAGAAAGTAACTGTATCACAACCAGTTGAAGCATAAATACATAATGGTAAATTACCCAATGCCATTTGGGCTTCCAATGCTTTTTCGGTAATTAATACTCGCATAATATAGTGAATTGCTATAAACAAATAATCTGGGAAAGAAATCTAGAGATAATACAAATATACCTGTATCCGTGGCTTCTATTACTATTCGATCGTATCCTAGATCTCAAAATAGTAAACGATGGCTTCAGTGTGTTGAGGAAAATTGCGCGAGCAAGCGACAAAAATAATTCATAATTTCAACATACTTGTAACTTACAACGTTGCCTTTATCAAAATTTTACGAATATAGTATGTGCCTTTTTTCCATATGTTTTTTTTACAATATGATAACCGTAAATTATCCTATGATCCTACACGAAAAAACACTAATAATATATTACTCAATAATAATTATTATTGTTACGATTCACCAGTTTCACCTGAATAGTTTTTATCGATATTTGCTCTACCATGTCCGTGTAGTTTAAGTGAACGCTTATTTAAACCCTCTGCGCTGCGGCGCGCCATCGTCTCAAGGGCTGAAACAACATAATATATACCGTTGTCGCTAGATAAAATATATTTATTACAAAAAATTTCTCAATTTTTAGGGCACATTTTCTGGTCGAAGAATCATACTACTATCTATCATGAACCGTTCAAAACTTCCTTCGATTCTGGAGTTTCCACGGCAGTTTTCGTACCTTTTCACTTCAAAAAACGAGTTTGACAAATTATCTTACAAAAAATTAATCTCTGACATATTTTGTAACAACTAAACACATAATTTTTTCAAATGGTGGAAAAAGGAAACTAAAAGAAAAACAAATTCATATTTTTAGTCTTAAAAACTAAGCTCCTAAACTAATGTAAGCAACCAATTTCGAGTCGGCGCAAAACAAACAAACAAGCACACACGTGAGGGCATACGTCGTTGCAAGTGGTCGTGTGTAGTGCACATTTTTGGAATGGAATTGTTTATCGCTGGAGATTTCACGTTGCATTTAATGTTATTCTGTTTTGATCATATCTTTGAAGTAATTTAATGATCTTCGTTGATTGTTTGTGAGTTACTTACATAAGTTCAAAAGCTCGATTATTGAGACTGAAACGTTAATTTTATTTTATGCTTCTCAGTTTCTTTTCTGGTCGGTTTGATTTTTGGTCAGTTTTCATTTTTTCAATTTTTGTGGCTGAAATTCACTAATTGCTACCTACTCACTTTTAAAATACCTACTCACCCACCTCACATCAACTATTAAGTGTTATATACTACTGGTACCGGCGACTTCGTCCATGTTGAACTTTGTACTTTTTTTGGCGACAATTTCAATTCACTCACCCCTTTAGGGACTGAATTCCCCAAAATACTGAAACAAGTATTTCTTTATTTATAAAAAAGACCTCAATTACCAATTTTCATGACCCTAACTTGAAAACTAACGGAACTTCCATACAAACGTTCATCCTCTATTTCACTCTTTCAGGGATAGAATTTCTGAAAACACTGAAATACATACCTAAATACATTCTTCTATTTGTAACAAAGACTCCAAATATCAATTTTTGAAACTCCAACTTGAAATCTAATGGAATTCCTCTACAAACTTCCAATCCCAACTTAACCCCCATTTCCAAAAACACCGGAACATGTATTTTTTATTTGTAACACAGACCTCAAAATACCAATTTTCATGATCTCAACTGTAAAACTAACTATACATACTTTCAACCCCCAATTTACCCCTTTAGGATTGAACTTTAAAAAACCTGGAACACATTTATCTTCATTCGTGAAGAAGAGCCCAATTACTAATTTCCATGACACTCAATTCAAAACCAACTGTACTTTCACTTCCACCCTCCCCCCCCCCACCTTCTCACCCACATGTTTGACACCTTTAGGGATGAAATATCAGAAAACTTTGGTGTCAAATATTTAGCTTTTAGATCCAGCGCTTTGGTCTGAGCGTTGATCGTATATCAGTCAATCAGTTAGTCAGGACATTGATTATATATGTACATATCACCCCAAATGCGAGGTAGCTGCTGTGAACCATTGAGGATATATTTCGGCTACCTTCCGTTTCCATCATCAGATTGATTCCGGGCCTCCATTATGTTGTAGTGTCATCAGAACTACATCTGTGCGCCAAATTTCAACAGAAACGGTTCACAGGTATAAAATCAATGAATCATCCCCTTTTTTTCTACCATTAGGGGTGTAATTAATTCAAATGGGACCAACTTCCAAGCATATCCTATACAATAATATTTTTTTCATCTAAATCGTAAAACCCATTACAGAAATATGCGTGGTAGAATCGGTTAACAAAAATTTAAATACAAATGGGACCAATTTCGAGGTATACCCTATCCATTAAAGAAATGATAATCAAAATCGGACTACTCTATACAAAGTTATGCGTGGTCATCTATAAAAATAATATACGCGTCGACTAGAGAACCTCCTTTTTTTTCGTCGGTTGAAAATGACTTCGCAATCGTGAGTTGAACATAAAAAATATATTTTCCGTATTATAATTTAAAAGTCATAATATTTGATTCTTTAACTTTTTTGAAATCGCGAATTCCATGGAGACATCCAGATATATATACGCAAGATCACTCCACACAAGACACATATCTTTTCAAACCTTCATCTTCATGTGCACACCTCAAGAACGAATCAGATGTTGCTGATACCTAACTAGTAAATAGCGAATTCATATATGTGATGAATATCAGAGGAAGCTTTCAAGTAAGGATGATGTTATCATGATATAATTCCATCCACATCCTTATCATGGAGTTACTTCAGGATAAAGACTGGTATTTCAATTTACTGAAAACACATAACTCATAGACATAATCGTATTATAATTAAAAAAAAAAGAGGAATAATTGAAACATAAACTAAGGTTATACATCCTTGGTTCTGAAGCCTTCTTTCTTCAAAATTATGATTTGAAAATATTGTTGATGAAATTACTTTCCAAAACAGGGACATCAGAGAGCATTGAGAACATAGATGTTCGGGGTAATTTTCTGGGGTCAACACTTCGTTGAATTTTTGATGATATTTTTATCGGACGGTTCCTCAAATCCCAATCAATTGAACAACCCATTGTGTCTTATGTATACAGTGCTCGTCTGAAGTCCGTTCCCCCCTACTAATTTTTGAACCATTTGGTACATCGCAACGAAATTTTTAGGGCTCAAATAGGATATGAAAACCTACTTTTTTATGGAAAAATCGTAGCTAAAAGTTTCAAAATTGCGGCTGAGCCTCATCTTCAATTATTTTTTGAAAGAAAACACCCCATATATTACTGCTTTTTTGAAATCTGCTCATAATTCTCAATAGTTGTCTCGAATACACTCTACTCCTGAATTCAATTGTTTTCGAAATATTAACGATTGAAAAATGATATTCCGATTTAAAATGAAGTATGGATTTTGGTCACTTCCGGTGAAAAATTTTGCTAACTAAACGTTATTAATTTGTAGTTGAATCTCTTAATAAATTCGACTGATGAGAGGCGTAAAGAGAGTTTATTAAGATTAAACAGTACCGCCCACCGGAAAATCTTGCAGCCTACGAATGTGTTCTGTACATTCACAATCAAACTGAATTAGTTAGCTAAATAATTATAATCTATTTTTGAATAACACTTTCATTGAACCCCAACAATTATTTCATTAAGTGTTCAATGTGGCCCCCTCCTAATTCTTGACAATAAGTGCCCTATTCTAAATAGCTTCTCCCACGTTGATGAAAGTCTGTTCATCTATTTCTTCACATGTATCTATTATTCTGCGTTTCAACTCTTTCATTGTTTGGCATTCATTGGAGTAGATTTTTGAATTCAAATACCCCCAAAGGAAAAGATCTAGAGATGTAAGATCCGGAGATCTTCATGGCCATTCTGTACTTCCCCTGCGACCTATCCATCGCCCAGGAAAGTTTGTATTGAGGAACTCTCTATCCATGCGATCGAAATGGGGAGGTGCCCCATCCTGCTAAAATATGTTTTCACGCTTTTCAAACTCTTCCTGATTGTTTAATACAATTTGTCTTATTCGAGGTTCAATTTCAGTTCCTAAAAGATTGTTGTGATCAATCCTTTGAACAAAAGAATTCAAACTTGCCACTGGGTATCATCCACTATTCAACGTCACTGATAGATAAGACAATCAGTTTTATTTCACTACCGAAAACGAATCCATAATTCTAACACCCGTCCAAAGCCACTTACACAAACAAAGCCATTAAAAAATCCCGATAAACGACAGTCACACCAGTCCACATCATTAAGGGCCGTATCTAACTCATAAATCACAGAGTATCGCTACCGAGAAATTCATAAACACACTTGTTGGTCATTATTTCCCAGATTAAGCGACCACTACCTGTCAGGCAGTAAAATATTATCCAATTATAACATAAGATAAGCGAGAACGGGTTAGACAAACAGAATCCTTATCATTGTTACAATGTCCCCATACGAGAAGAAATATTATAACCAACTAAGCCCGCCCCAGCTTCCGATCGAAGAATATTATAAAAGACAACGGAGCATAAAGAGTTAAGTTAGTTCAAAACAGTAGTTCGTGGAGTAATCACGTATTTCATACGAAAAAAATTCATATTAGTACCGGTGAAAAATGTCACGAGAAATAAAATCTCTCCACGTGTGAAAATCATCTCAAGTAAAGAAATACTAACATGGCATCCTTTTAAATAGAGTCAGTGTAAAAACAATATTTCACAGCATAATTAGGGAAAGTCTAATCACTCTAACAATAGTTCATTTCATGCGTCGTAAACACAAAAGTACTCCAGTCGAAATTACTTTTCCAGTGTTGTGCGATATCTCGATCAAATGACGTCTGTTTGCTAATGTCCTTAAATAATAAAAATGAGCAAATAATTCATCCTTGTAACTTGATCCGGTAACGAACCATGACAAGCGTCTGAAATAATAATCCGGTTAATCGTGGAACTCTTCGAGTGCGACCCAAGGAAGGCAACTGGACAATTCGACCTAGGTAATGAATTCCTATTATTGAAATTAATGTTTTGGTTTTCTATTACTAGTATATGCTTTTCTTAATATACATGTTATGCATACACATATCTCCCATGAAGCGAAACATTGTCGAGAAGTACTAATCCATGGCCCTTTGCCTTTAAGTTCACAATCCATGTTACCGAGAAATCGCAAGTAATAATTTGGCATGTTGTTACCTATATCAAATGTTTTCTTTGTGTCCTTAATTGTTTGTTTATCTGTGTCCTATACCATAATTTTGACAATGTACTTTTTGATAAAAAGATGACTCAGTCTATAAAGATAGGAATGGGTTATACAGGAATGAACGGAAAGTGCTTATAGGAAGTGCAGTAATTTTTTGTTTGTTATTTTATTGTATTTTTCTATCCCCATTATTAACAGTTTTCTTTTATTTTTGAAAGTTACCACAAAAGTTGCATCCTAAGGATAACAGTGTAAAGTGTCTTTTTTTTTGTTTTGTTGTTTTATCTTATGTATAATTTCGTTTATGAATATAAGTCTTATGATTCCCAGTGCCTTTTTATTGATATAGAGTTCAGCGAACGGTACATACTCCTAAATAAACAACCTATGTTCCCTGGGTGTTAGAAAGAAGGTAATGGATATAGCCGCTCATGTCCGTTAACTTCAGTGCGAATAAATTATTTTATAAATTGCTGCTAATACCCAACAAAGTTGTAGTTTTTCGAGCAACTTTTCAACAAAGGACTAATCGAGTATAGGCTTTCTATACTAGAAGCGTCCTTAGCGTCTTAGACTAATTATATGGAATAACGATTTGTCCCAACCCAGTGGCGTTACAAGAGGGTTAATCTTTTGATAACGAAACAACGGCTTGACCGTAGTTTAGCCGAGGTGGAGATAATGATTATTCCTAAATAATAGTTGGGGATGTAACATTGATGTCAGGTGTGCGAGTAATAATTGAGGAAGCACATTAACGCATATATACAAATAAAACGTTCATACCGAACAATTCGCAGAACTCAATATCAGAAAAGTATAAGAAAGATTTTATTTAGTAAATAATTCATCCAAAAGGAGGAAAGTTCTCAATATGACTCCTCCAGGGGACCTTCGTCAACAACAACTCCTGTAGTGCAGGTTCTGCCAAATCCAGAGCCAACAATAGCGATCACATTAGATAATATACCCTATTATAACGGGCAGACGAGTATCAAAGATTTTATTAGGATAATTGAAGATACAGCCGCTCTAGCTGGATGGACAGAATTGCAAATAGTATCTATCGTTCGATTGAAACTAAGAGGCATTGCGAAACAACTCATTGACGCCGACAATCAATTGAGAAATACAGCAGTATGGAACGAATTGAAAAGAGGTTTACAGGAACAGTTTGGTATAGCTAAAATACCAGGGCAGGACAAAAGGGAATTATTAGAATGCCGACAACGTAGATCTGAAACTTGCCGCCAATTTTTGGCACGTCTGAAAGTTTGTGCTGCAAAAATTTTAGTCTTGACCGGAACAGCTGACGTAGATCGGATACTATTGCAACGCCACGAGCAAGATGTAATCACGCAGTTTGCTATGGGATTATTGGACCCCATCAGGAAACGCATACTATCCGCTAGTCCTGATACACTGACCGAAGCTATCGAACTAGCCGATAAAGAAGAGCTCATAGAAAACCTAACTAGGCCAGGAGAGAGAAGTTTTAGAAATGTCACAGCAAATGGACCACCAGCAACGATAAAGACCTGCCAGTATTGTCGTAGAAGAGGACATGAAATTAGGGACTGTAGGTTAAAAAACAGAACTTGTTTCAATTGTAATCAGCCTGGGCATATGTCATACAACTGTAAAAACAGGAATGGACAAAGAAATATGGACAGAAGAAATTTAAATGGCCATCCGGTTCGCAATTCTCCTCCGTTGGGAACCGCAGACAACCGCCATTAAAACGCAACACGGTAAATAGGAGGCCAACACACACGATACTAACCTATACCACGGGAGAAGCCCAGCGAAACGTCATAGTTCTAGAAATTGATGGAATTTTTCGCACTACCCTGGTAGACACGGGTGCCGAAGTATCGTTGGCCCACGTTAGCATTACGCACGGTATGAAAGTTAATTACGAAGAAAAATCAATTTAAAAGACGTACAGGGCAATAGAATTCCATATATAGGTACCGTAGTTTTGCCAATAAAACTGAATGAAAGAACCCAAATCGAGCACGAATTTATATTAATCGAAACGAAACATTTGAGCACAGAAATAATTTTAGGTCTAGACTTTCTGCAAAAGTATCAAGTAAAGCTAGATTGGAGAGCAAACAAAATGTATTTGATGGAAGAAATAATTGAACTCCACCACGAGCCAAAACGCATTTATCATACGGAAAATGAGAAGGAAAACCAATGGGACAAACGACTAGAAGTTTTAGAGCAACAGTTGAAGGAATTTACTACTACGATAGATAGATGGACGAAAACGATGTCTAAAGAAAAACTCGGTCAGATAAGGGAGGCGCCGCCCGCATCAGACTGCGAAGTATTTGGAACTAAATTTTCACATCCAGAAATGAGGTCGGCCGACTCAAACAGCAATCGAGTAGAAAATCCAGGACAGGCAAAAGAACGTGATTTAAAGGAGACACGGTATCAAGAGAAAGCCACGTCCACTGAAAAACCAAAAAAGTCGAAAAGGAAACAGAAAAATAGAGATAAGCGTTTACAGAAGCAGAACAGGAATAAGGATTTAAGGAAGACTTTGTTCACTGACAGAACGACGAACAATAGAGAAAAGAAAATCTCACCACGAAGGGATGGGAAAACTTCACCATCTATCGGGAATGTTGGGACAGCCGAAACACCCTGTATATTAGGAAGGTTAGTTAGGCGATATGGCACGGGAAGCCTGAACGACATTCGTACTGAAAAAGCCAGTTCATCCAAGGATGACTCTTTTACTGCCAGAGACATGGAAAAACTCCAAACTCTGAAAACGAAAATCGTGGAAGACATCCCGCCGTTCGCACAGGACAGCCGAAAAGCAGAAAAATGTCCGTCTAAGGGCGACAATTTCTCTCCTAAAGAAACAGTGAAGTGGAAAGGAAAATCCAAATTATCCCGCAGACTCAACAGTGAGCAGGAAGAAAAGTCTGGGTATGAGAATATACGCACTAAACAGACAGACAGCCGATACAAGGAGGCAAATACGAGCCAGGAAAGGATGAAAACAATGGATAGAAAATTTTATGAAAATAAAGCCAGTCAAACAGAGAATGAAAGACTTATCGGAAGGATAGAAACTCGGGACGCCGAATCTTCCAGAAGTAAACAAGAAATAGTTATACAGGGAGGTGAAAAAGTGACTGAAGAAAATTATGGGACAGGACTGTACTTGCCAAAAGATATGATTTTACCCCCTAGAGCAATGACAATATGTATGGTTAGAACAAAAAGAAAATTATTGTCGGAAAATATTATAGTTGAAGATAAAGCAGCTATAAAAGGACTGATGATCGCGAGATCGATAGGAAAAAATGATACCGAAATACCCATCAGACTGATAAACATTTTGGAACAGGAACTGATCATACCCCGGAAACATATTATAGCACATGGTTTCGAGGCCGATACAGAAAATGAAGTGGAAACTACGACGAATGGACTCATGATCCGTAGCATAAACCTACAAGATGAACAGAAAATTTTACAACAATTACATCTCGAAAATCCAACGGAAGAAGCTCAAATTAAATTGGCCACCCTCATCAAGGAGTACATTGATGTATTTAAGGCCCCTAGTCAAAAATTAACTTGTACTCATCTAGTAAAGCACAGGATACACACTGAGGATGTTCCGCCTATTTCGAAACGACCTTATCGAATCCCATACCAGCGGCAGAAGATAATGCACCAAGAAATTAAGGAATTGTTGGATAACGAAATAATAAAAGAATCCTGTAGCCCTTGGAGTTTTCCCGCGATCCTGGTTGAAAAAAATTGCACCCCGGAGAAGATCCCCAGTTCAGACTGTGCATTGATTACAGGGAATTGAATGCCATCACGAAGACAGATTTTTTCCATTACCACATATACAGGATACGATCGAAAAGTTGCAAGGTACTAGCTTATACAGTGTGATGGATCTCGCTAGTGGATATTTTCAAATTGAATTGGATGAAAGAGACAGAGAGAAGAGTGCCTTCTCCACACCAAACGGACACTACGAATTTCTCCGTATGCCTATGGGGATGAAGAACTCCCCTAGCACTTGGTGCCGGCAGATGGAGAACATTTTTGCGAAATATATAGGTAAGCAGTGCTTAGTATACTTGGACGATATCATCGTTTTTAGTGGACCCAACATCTCAGAACATTTAGACAGGTTACGCAATGTTTTCGAACAAATGAGGAGCAGTAATTTGAAATTCAAGGCAACTAAGTGTAATTTTATGCAAAAAGAAGCCAAATATCTTGGACACATCATTTCCGAGAAAGGTTGTCAAACAGATCCCGAAAAAACTAAAATTATCAAGGACTATCCACCACCAAGAAGAGTGAAAGACATCCGAGCATTTTTGGGATTATGCGGATTTTACCGAAAGTTTGTACCAAACTTCTCGAGAATATCCCAACCGCTTACAGCACTCACCAAAAAGAGGTAAAATTCCAGTGGGGACAAGAACAACAAAATCTTTCGATACACTAAAAGAAGTTTAATTTCCCCTCCGATCTTAAAGTACCCCGATTTTTCTCGACCTTTTGTGGTTACCACAGATGCCAGCGCGACCGCTATAAGTGGAATTTTGAGCCAAGACTATTCTGGATTCGAACATCCCATTTGTTACTCGAGCAGAACTTTGAATGCCGCTGAAACTAGGTACTCTACGATAGAAAGAGAATGTCTCGCAGTGATTTGGGCTGTAAAGAAATACAGGTGCTATCTGACTGGTACGCACTTTACCATCATTACCGATCACCGGCCATTGACCTATTTATTGTCTATCAAAGATCCAAGCAGCAGGCTAGCCAAATGGGCCATGGCACTCCTGGAATTCTCATTCACTATTAAATACAGACCAGGCCGAGATAATATAAATGCCGATACCTTATCCAGGATAAAAACAGACGAACATAGTGCGGAAATGACTCAAAGAATGCCAAAAGACTGCCAAGTACGTGTGCTTAGTAAATCCAGCGAAAACATAGAACCTGTAGTTGAAACGTTATGGCACTTGGACGACATCCGCATAATGCAGAAGACAGACCCCCAAATTTCTGCATTAATACCTACATTGACCGACGAAGATGACAATTTTTATATTCACGAAGAAATTCTATACGTGAAACGACGAGTAGACGAGCGTCGGGACAAAATCTATGCTCCCAAGGTCATTAGAAAACAAATTATAAGTTTGTACCATGATAACATATTTTCTGGTCATGGAGGACAAAAGAAAACTCTAACCACTATACAACGAGAATTTTACTGGCCTAGCATGAAGAGAGATATCAATGAATACATACAGAAATGTCATTCCTGCAACATTCATAAAACTACGAACCAAAAACCAACGGAAATGCAGAGAATGCCTATTCCGGAAGCAGTATTCGAAATTGTAGCCATCGATATAGTCGGACCACTAAACACCACCAGAAATGGAAACAAGTATATATTTACAGCAATTGATCACCTGACTCGATATGCCGAAGCCATTCCAATACCTAATATTACTGTCGAGACGGTAGCGAAGGTATTTGTAGAACATATCATCCTACGTTATGGAGCACCGAGATATTTATTGAGTGACAGAGGATCTCAATTTTTATCTGCTCTATTTCTGGAAATTTGCCAACGACTAAAAATCAAGAAACTGAATACTACAGCATATCATCCCGCCACGAACGGCATCGTAGAACGATTCCATGGACACTTGAAAACTACCTTATCACACCTAGTGACTGAACAACAATCCGATTGGGACGAACAGTTACCGTATGCTCTTGTGGCTATAAGAAATCAGATTCATTCATCCACACAGGAAAGCCCCTTTTTCTTAATGTTTGGCAGAGACATGCTACTACCACATCACCTAACATTAAGAGCACCCCGTATAAGGTATGATACCTTAGAAAATTACGCCTCAGAAATGGTCCAGAGATTGCAAGTTGCCCATCAAAAGCCCGAACATCCGTAGAAACTGCCGCGGAAAAATCACACCGAAATTTCAATAAAAGGCTAAATTAAAAGAGTTTCCCATAGGATCGTTAGCATATTTAAAGACACCTCCCAATGTCAGAGCAGGTCAAAACTAGCTCGAAAATTGTTACCACGATATACCGGACCGTGGAGAATTTTAAGAAAATTATCACCTGTCAATTTTGAAATACAACAGGTAGGGAAAACCAAAAGCCAAGTTGTACACGCAAATCGACTGAAAGTTTATAAGAATATAGAAATCCTCGAAGACTGTAGAAAATCCGTCAAAGAAGAGATTCCTAAGGAAAGTGGAGAAAATCGCCCCAGCGTATACAAAAAGAACCCGAAATGTTGGACATGAATTATTGTATCACTCCCGAAGAGTTGGAAAAACATCGTAATTTAAATAACATCCATGAAACACGTGTAGGAAACGAAGATAGTGTAGGAACTGAACCCGTTTCGGGAATAGCGCTAACGCCTAGGCAAGACGAACTACCCCAAAAAGATGTGGAAAGTTTCGAAAGTAGTAACCCCAGTGAAACATCGGACGAAGATCGGGAAAGCGTCCCTGAAGTGAATCATGGTTACCAAACAAGGTCGCGGGGACAGGTACCTGAGGAACCTTGGATTTTGTCAAAAACAGGCAAACATCAGTAAAACAATACTTTATGTAAAATGAAATGCGCTGGGAATGTATTAAAGATATGTAGGTATATATAGTTTTAATTAATTGAAAAAAATCTAGGAGATGTATGTATGTATAGGATTAACCGTGACCTAAATTAAAAAAAAAAAAAAAAATTTTTTAATTTTTGCTTTCCTTGCCAAAACATAGTTTCAAATTGGTCCATTATCCTGGGACGTTAATAGAGACAACCATACCAAGTGAACCAGTGCGGAGAAAACACGAGACTATACCGCTAACCTAACCCGGTCAGCTGAACGATAAGTGAAGTTAATAGCCGTGATTATAAACATTGAACCATTATACCTGCAGCGCGGTCACACCCTCCGAAAATCCATAGTCCCTTCTTCACAAATCTCCGAGACATCTGCTTTGTAACAAGATATGAAGTAATCGTTCAAAAGGGCAAGATACGCAGGTCAAACACTCGACATTAAGGAACAAGTGTAGGAAATGGGCCCAACGATGGATTTAGTCCAGATGTGCTCAGCCGATTCCGTATCGACCGAAAATGAAACGATAAGAACTAACAGGTCAAAGTCGCAGTTAAAAATAATCTTGATACTGGGGACTGTTATTTTTAATTATGAAATTCCCGGTACAGCTGGATTAATAGCCTACGACTGTCGAAATCCAACCGCCAATATTACTGCGATATCGTTAAGAGATGTACAAAAATGTCCCGAATTATCCAATGCATACAGCGTGCAGGATCTTCGTGTATACGCGGTTGAGAAACAGAAATTTGAGACCATTCATGTAAAGTCCTGTTTAGTAGAAATTACTCAACTGATGGTTCATTGTGGCATGTTCTCACACTCGGCGATAATACCAGATAGCCTGATTACATATATGCAAACCGTAGGAAAATCAGAATGCTTAAAGATACATCAGTATTTGGAATACAGAGGTTTTTCTGGAGACATAATTAAATTACAGCCCAACACCACACAAACCGCGAGAATCGTGATAGCCGGAGAATTAGAGGAAAATGGTAAATGCCAAGGTGCCACTTATACCTTCCAAGGTAAGGTATATAAAGATGTTGTGGTTACTGCAACCGCAAAGATCATCTTGAAAGATTATTCCGCCATCGCACACTTGGATACCAATACAATTAGTTTGGAGAACCAACTCTCTTGCGAATTTAGTACAGGATATTGTATGGATGCGTTCCAAGGAGAAATAGCCTGGGACCCTATAAAACCTCATGAATGTAAAAGGTACCGCCAACTCTACGAAGGAAAAGCCACTAAAATAATAGAGAAACTAAGTCAGACGGACATAAACCAATACATGGTTATTGAAGACAGGACGAAACTATTTGCCGTGCAGTTAATTAGAAAGAAGCGAATTTGTGATTTTGAAATGTGGTTGACAGAACATCCCAGAATATTAATCATCGAATTACCAAGAAATATGACCCCATCTCAAGTAAACTTCGCTATTACCTCAGGAGAGCCAACTGCCGATATAATAACATATGTAAATTCGAAATTTTTATATATCGAGCAATCGTTTAAGAGGAGTATGAACACGATGCTCGCCGACACTATTCACAGAAGGTGTATATTAAAAGAGAAATTCTCAAGAATAGATTATTGATGGCACAACAATCTCCGAATCTCATATCACAGTTACTATCCCAAGACCCAGGGTATATTGCAAAAATAAATGGAGAAGTACTATATTTGTTGAAATGCACACCTGTTATAGTCCAAATCAGGAGAGAAAAAAACTGTTATCAAGAGTTGCCTGTGACATATTTAAACAAAACATATTTTATGGCGCCATTAACACGAACTATACAGGAAATAGGACAACAGATCGAATGTTCTTCAATCATTCCCGCCAAATATTATATAGAAGGTACTTGGTTAGCCTACGACCCCTATCCCATAGCAGGAAATCCCCTGTAGAATTATCCATAAGTGAAGAACAACAAATGCAACTAGCCAGAATACAACCTATTGGTGACGGTGGGATATACACAACAGAAGAAATGAGACAAGCCCAAGAAATAATACTTTTTTCGTCCGAAAGACAAGCAGTAAATAATATTCTGATAAACAAAATGGCCAATAAGCCCGTATCAAATCAGGGTTTCTCTACGTTAAACCTGTTCAACCCCGAGGAGATAGAAAAACTAGCCAACAGCACTATGAAAAAATATATGGAGTATTCACTTTCATTGGAGACGTAACCAGCAGTTTCTTAGGGATATATTTTTGCATAAGGATAATAAAATTCTGTATGGAAACAGCCATAAACATGATAGCCATACACAGAATCACTGGATGTACCTACCATGTAATCGCAGCTTTCTGGGATACGTTGACGCTACTTGTAATCAACCATAAATTACCCCGACAAGTTCCTGCAGAAATGTCGACGGATAACAATCTCACGGTTATTGAATCTCAACCTACCCAGACTGGCATTGAGATACCACCCCATCAGCCGAAAGAAACAATTTATGCGACGATAAAATCACATCCATTCAAAGGCCTATCTTGGACCCAAGAAACGAAAAATATATAATCAAAATAAATAAGGACATTTTATTACCTCTACGCGACGCTTGACCTAAAATTACTATAAATAATGTGATCTTCACGTCCCGTCACAAATAAAAATAATCTTTTCCCAGTTCGCGATAGTGAAGCTAAGAAAAGGGACCCTTTTCCAATGAATATTACAAATAAGTGCCTCATTCCTAAGATAAGATAACTCCGAAAGGACGTTAAAGCTGACCCCATAAACAATTAACCCCTAGTGAGAATTAAAATAAAGAGATATCGATTCTATATAAATACGTGCGTGGGACTAGATTGAACATTATTGTGCTCCGAACTTTTACACGAAACACCACGTTAATCAGCCAACAAATCTTTTGTTTATAAAATCAGTCGTGCTCAAAAGTTACCAACACCAGCTACCCCATGGAGATGCTGCTAGACTCCGTAAAAGAAATTTCCAGTTTCGACACGAAGCGAAGCATCCTGAAGGCATCCGTAAACAATCTGCTCTACGACGTGAATACGTGGATGCAGAAACCGCCATCCGAGCACGTGCGCACTTACATCGCATTTTCAATTTTGCACTTTAATCGCCATCATGCGGAATACATGAGACTACTGGACACCAGAAACATTACCCAGTGTGATTGTTTCCACTGCACCACCGAGAGTACCCGGCATTTGCAGACCCACACCGAAAACCCTGGTCCGACGACAAACACTGAAAACACACCTACGAAGCCCGTATGCACTTGTCAGGTTTGCACCGACGATCGAAACCGACACGCACCACCCCGAAGGAAGAATAGACTGGACTCAACTAACCCCAACCGAGTCGCCAGCTATGTCTCAAGAACTGTAGCCGACTACACCTCCCCGGACGATGATTCGGATGACAGCCCAAGTGATGCCCTAGCTGCCAGTTCGAGCATAATCACTCAGGCGTTCAACATCGCCATGTCACTCCCGACCGAGTGACAGATACCGGTCCTCAGGCTCACCTGAACTCTTAAATGGTGACGAGACAGAACTTTCTATTCAAGTTTTATGCAGGTCCAGTTGTAAAAGTTTTTTTTTTGTGTACTTATCATTTTTTATTATTATTTTTAGTTTTATGAACTCTTATATAGTGAACAGACATTGTTTCTCTTTCAAATTTCGTACATGCCAACTTGTGCTTTATGTGTATATTATTTTGTTTACTTTTATTATTTTACTAGTTATAATAAACCTCTGAAATTATGAATACCATACTCAGCACAGACTATCATTGTTATAGGTAACAACAAAGGTGATTTCATACCATAAAACATGGAACCAAATACTTTAATTCAATAATGAAACAAAAAGGTCCTATTATTCAAAGTAGAGACCTTTTTAACAGGGCAGGGTCGATTTGTTGTGATCAATCCTTTAAACAAAAGAATTCAAACTTGCCACTGGGTATCATCCACTATTCAACGTCACTGATAGATAAGACAATCAGTTTTATTTCACTACCGAAAACGAATCCATAATTCTAACACCCGTCCAAAGCCAATAACACAAACAAAGCCATTAAAAATCCCGATAAACGACAGTCACACCAGCCCACATCATTAAGGGCCGTATCTAACTCATAAATCACAGAGTATCGCTACCGAGAAATTCATAAACACACTTGTTGGTCATTATTTCCCAGATTAAGCGACCACTACCTGTCAGGCAGTAAAATATTATCCAATTATAACATAAGATAAGCGAGAACGGGTTAGACAAACAGAATCCTTATCATTGTTACAATGTCCCCTCATTAAAAAAACTCATAAAACACACTAAGTCCCGCCCCAGCTTCCGATCGAAGAATATTATAAAAGACAACGGGAGCATAAAGAGTTAAGTTAGTTCAAAACAGTAGTTCGTGGAGTAATCACGTATTTCATACGAGAAGAAATATAATAGCATTCATATTAGTACCGGTGAAAAATGTCACGAGAAATAAAATCTCTCCACGTGTGAAAATCATCTCAAGTAAAGAAATACTAACATGGCATCCTTTTAAATAGAGTCAGTGTAAAAACAATATTTCACAGCATAATTAGGGAAAGTCTAATCACTCTAACAATAGTTCATTTCATGCGTCGTAAACACAAAAGTACTCCAGTCGAAATTACTTTTCCAGTGTTGTGCGATATCTCGATCAAATGACGTCTGTTTGCTAATGTCCTTAAATAATAAAAATGAGCAAATAATTCATCCTTGTAACTTGATCCGGTAACGAACCATGACAAGCGTCTGAAATAATAATCCGGTTAATCGTGGAACTCTTCGAGTGCGACCCAAGGAAGGCAACTGGACAATTCGACCTAGGTAATGAATTCCTATTATTGAAATTAATGTTTTGGTTTTCTATTACTAGTATATGCTTTTCTTAATATACATGTTATGCATACACATATCTCCCATAAAGCGAAACATTGTCGAGAAGTACTAATCCATGGCCCTTTGCCTTTAAGTTCACAATCCATGTTACCGAGAAATCGCAAGTAATAATTTGGCATGTTGTTACCTATATCAAATGTTTTCTTTGTGTTCTTAATTGTTTGTTTATCTGTGTCCTATACCATAATTTTTGACAATTTATTTTTGATAAAAAGATGACTCAGTCTGTAAAGATAGGAATGGGTTATACAGGAATGACCGGAAAGTACTTATAGGAAGTGCAGTTTCTTTTTGTTTGTTATTTTTATTGTATTTTTCTTTCCCCATTAATAACAGTTTTCTTTTATTTTTGAAAGTTACCACAAAAGTTGCATCCTAAGGATAACAGTGTAAAGTGTTTTTTTCTTTGTTTTTGTTTCATCTTATGTATAATTTCGTTTATGAATATAAGTTTTATGATTCCCAGTGCCTTTTTAATTGATATAGAGTTCAGCGAACGGTACATACTCCTAAATAAACAACCTATGTTCCCTGGGTGTTAGAAAGAAGGTAATGGATATAGCCGCTCATGTCCATTAACTTCAGTGCGAATAAATTATTTTATAAATTGCTGCTAATACCCAACAAAGTGTAGTTTTTCGAGCAACTTTTCAACAAAGGACTAATCGAGTATAAGCTTTCTATACTAGAAGCGTCCTTAGCGTCTTAGACTAATTATATGGAATAACGATTTGTCCCAACCCAGTGGCGTTACAAGAGGGTTAATCTTTTGATAACGAAACAACGGCCTGAACGTAGTTTAGCCGGGGTGGAGATAATGATTATTCCTAAATAATAGTTGGGGATGTAACAAGATTTCTGTAAAGAACTCCTGTAAGATTGCCTCTGATGAGAATTGGTCCAACAACGTGATTGCCCAAAATCCCCGCCCTAAATCCCCGCCCAAACATTCACCATTTTAGGAAACTGGGTATGTCCCTCTCTAAAAATATGCGGATTAGTATCGCTTCAGTATCGTACATTCTGTTTGTTGACTTTTCCATTAAGAAAAAACGTACATTCGTCTGCGAAACATACACCTCTCAGGCAGCCCCGTTCTCCTTCAATTGTTCTTGTTAACCACTCACAAAATTCAACCCTTCGGTCTGGATCATCCTCCGTGAGAGCATGCAGGATTTCCATTTTATAGGGATGAAACTTTCCTTTTTCGAGGACTCTTTTGACACTTTTTGAACTTACTCCATGGGATCCATCAACTGCAGACGTCGACTGGTTCGGATTGATAATCATTTCAGCAACAATTTCTACCTTTTTTTCCTTCTGAAAGAGGCGGTCTTCCTGATCTTGAAGCATCTTTCAGCGTACCAGTTGCTTGGAGCTCATTTAAAAGTTTGTGCAAATATGACCTCGAAATAGGATTCTCGAGAAACCTATCATTAAACATACGGACTGCTAGATGAAAATTCCTTCCAGCTTCTCCAAATATCAAAACTGCTCCAAATTCATCGTCTAAACTACAAGCCATGATCACACTTTTCATTGAAGGATTTAGGCGCTCAACGGACTATTTGACAGTTAGCAGTTCAGTTTGACAGTAAACAAGATGTTACAGCGACAACAATTTTTTCCAATGCAAACTTGATTGAAAGCAACATTAGTGTTTTTGGTTGGGTTTGAGATGAGGAAAATGTCACTTTTCGAACGTTGATATTTCAAAAACACTTGAATTTAGGAGTTAAGTGTATCGGAAAAAACTGTTGAGAATTTTGAGCAGATTTCGAAAATACGGGGTGTTCCATTTTGAAAAATTATTGAAGATGGCGCTCAGCCGCCATTTTGGAACTTTTAGCTGGGATTTTTCCATGAAAAAGTGGATTTTCATCTCTTATTCAAGCCCTCCGAATTTTGTCGCGATATACCAAGTGGTTCAAAAATTAGTAGGGGGGGAACGGACTTTGGACGAGCACTGTATGTCTAAAATATCAGTTTTTAGAAAATCATCAATTGCAGACGTTTTGAATAATTTTAAAATTTCTGAAGGGTGTTATTTGATGAATAGATGTTAGAGTAACTATCTGACTTAATTTTTTTGTTGAATTGTCTCAATTAGCCTATGTAGGCGCCATCATGATCTCAAATTTAAAACCTCCATACAAAACCATTGGAATATTCGTTGGTGTACCCTCTGAGATGTTCTCCAAAACTAAGTATATATTAGTTAACAATTATTGGTGATGACCTGATCATCGATGTCAACATGCATTACCTGATAAGATAAAAATTCAAAGTTCCCGTATTCAGATTTTTTGCGACAATGGAACGGAATTCCTGGTGGATTTTCTATGCGCTTGCCAACTCGAGTTTCTACATTTATTCTATATTGCTGGTCTGGAAGTTGATGAAAGCAAACAAGAAAAATAGACACATTTTCCTTTTCTGTGGTTAGAGATTCAGATTAAAATGGTGAATTTCAGTCTGCATGGGAAGAATAACAATGTTAATAATTCATTGCAACGAACACGTAACCATGCTAGAAAATTACTTTATATTTATTCATGAGGAGCTCTTAACGAACTGAATTATTAGGCATTTGATAAAAAGTATTCTTGAAGGATCTCTGGCAAGTTTCAGAATATTAAGTGGTGATTTCCACCCAAATTTTCAGTCAGTCAGGGGGTTTGATGAATACATATAGTGCTGACAAATGATATATGAAAAAAGTGAGAGTAGTACACGTAGATATTTTTATATAAAATTGAAATTCAGTCCTGCAATGGAAATTTCTGCCCGAACAAGAATTCAAGAAGATGAGGCATTTCTCATGATGATTATCACTTACGGTGCACCTAGTGAGTAGCCGTTGTAACAGCTGCATCTTGTCTTTATCGCTGTACATGGTTATTTTTTAGTCGAGTGTTTGCGGGCTTTCTCATGCTGGTTTGCTGTTGTATGATTGAATTTCGAGTTCGTTTCAACGTTACGTAAGTTTTCTATTCGTGTTTCAGTCTGGTTCTATTATTCATACATTGCCCTGTAAAAAAAGGGGACGCGCAATCATTTCTATTTGATGAGCAAACATTTTTGTAATCAATATTTATTGTCCTTCTTTGAAGCGATTTATTGGGATATCAGTAAATCCTTCTTTTTTTTGTGCGGTATTCTCCTATTCCAATTCCTTTCGATCCACAACTATATGATTATGTTTCTCAGGATATCGGTTCGTCATTTTAAATATATTTTTTCGGCAACCGTCCGGGATGTACCCACTTCCCGGATGCTTTTTCTTTGAGAAAGTAGTATTTGCCGGCCTAGTCCGGGAAGTACGTACTTCCCGGACTAGGCTGGGAAGAATCACGTCGTTGTTGTCATTGTAAATATGAAAATTTTGGTGGGTATGGTTTTGATGAATGCAGTTGATCATTACCATAGCAACGAAATAACGGCTGACAGTTCATATGAAATTAGTTGTCAAAAGTTTGTATGTTTTTTTATAGCAATTCGCAATGAAATATGGAAAGCAGCAGCGATAGTGACTTTGGAAATGTGCCTTGGAAAATTTCCATCAAACAAATTGAATCCCTTCAATATTAGCAATTGCTCGAATTTTAATTTAAATATTATTATAAATAAGAATTAGAATGTTTCTGTTAATATGTAGTATTTTCTGTTCTGTTTTCTTTAATTCAAATAAGAATTTTGTATATTCGTCCAAAAAACCCTTGTTACGTAAATTACTATTTTCTGATTTTGACATTTAAAGTGACACCACCAGTTGCGAAAAGTAAAATTTTTCGCAACTGGTGATGAAAAGTAAATTTCACCACCAGTTGCAAAAAATACAGGAATAAAATTTGTTATAATTTTGAGGCAAATCTACTTGAAGTACTTCTTCATTGTTATTATGTGCTCTAAACATATTATGAAGATTACATTTTATTCGAATTCAATACATAAAAATTAATTATAAATAGTAATAACATAATTTCAACAATTGGTTAGTATATTGACCCCAGCTGACAACGTAGTTTTTTATGTAGCATTAATTTCCGTTGTTTCCATGAAAGTCTCTCCACAAATGAGAACACGCTTTTAACGCAATAAAAAGTAAAAAATAATTTCAATATTCAATGACTATGCCAAAAAGCATGGGGTGCTTTGTCGAAATCAATTGAAATAGTCCAAGATCCCAGAGCCAGCACACCTACGTCATTTTAGCAAAGCTGAAATGAGTATGAGTAGTGTGATATATAATTAAGAACGTATACATACTTGCTAGCTCGAAAGTGGGGCCCTTTTACGGGTAGCAGGTATAAAAGTACATGAAAAACTTTCTCACTTACGTTGATGTATGGTAATATGGAAAACTGGCGAGGGTTCGAATCGCATTACCATACTTTGATGTATGTAAGAAAGTTTTTTATGTACTTCCGTACCTGATACCTGTAAAAGGGCCCCGCTTTAAAACGAGCAAGTACGCATACGTTCTCAACTACAAATCACACTATTCATACCTTCTTGAAATTTCAGCTTTGCTAAAAGCTCAATGATCCCACTATAAGTAAGTAAGTATTATGTTTTCCAAAGATATGTTACCGAAAAGCACTCCATGCTTTTCGGCATAGTCGTTGAATATTAAAGTTATTTTTTAATTTTCAGTGCGTTAAAAGCGTGTTCTTCAGTTTGTTCAAATATATATTTTTTATATTTTCAACTTGAATTAAAAAGGATCACATACCAATATTTTAAAAAAGTTGTGTGAAACACGTTGGAAAACCCTACTTTTCGTAAATCGCTGGTTGCACAAATAACTATTTCACACTTAAAATTGACCAAAAAGTTACATTTTAACTGGAAGATTCTGCTGACTTCAAGAATATGAGTTTGAATCATAAATTTTTTACTTATGCAGCTAATTCACTCTTCCATAGATATTGAGTCTGAGAGGCATTTATACCGTAATGCTCTGAAACAAAATGATGGGGTCATTCGGAATTATATTGTTTTCACAAAAATACTGAAAAATACACTAAAAAATGTCAAACCGTTACATATAGACAGCAAACCATTGAGCAACTTCCACCATATTCAATGGAAAGAAGTGTAGTTATGAAAAAGAGGTCTGAACAACTATTTCGTTTCGATCAGGATCATGTCGAACCAATTGATTTGGAGGCATACAAAAAAATCCTGAATATATCCATTGTGTTGAAATACATTTTTTGTTGAATGGTTTCGAAATTGACAAATTTTGATATTTATTAGAATTTTGAAATGACACTCTTTTAGGCATCAATGCCTAAAAGTAAAAATAAAACATCAAAAACAATGAAAATATTTTTATGTACTAGTATAAATTCGAAATTATAATTAATATCAAAATTTGAAAAAATTTAAATTTTAATAAACATCAAAACTTGTTAATTTCCAAACGCTTTCTCAAAAATCTGGTATGGAATTTGTTGCGACATCGATGTGTTCTAAGCACTCGATGCATTGCCCAACGAATTTTGCGTCTCGTGCTTTAAACATACTCTCTCCGCAACTTGTCACATAAACAGCTATTTTGTTCACATTTTCAGTCGAAAACTGTTTGTCGTGATTTTTAGTGTGACTTTCCCAACAAAACAAATAATAATTCACCTCGATGCTATGGGTTATGTTGTAAGAATACTACAGAATTGCGATGAAATAATTCTTCATTATATTGGAGTAGTACAAATCTCCCATGATAAAAGAATCCATCCTGTACTGAAAACATCAAAAGTCATGACGAGGAATCTATTGGCTTATATGGTTGAGTAGATTTTGTATATACGCAGAGCAGATATTGAAAAAAATGGCCCGTCTTCGAGAGTACATCAACTATTCTGAAATAATATGAAATTCATTAGATACGTAGACTCTACGTACCCTTGGATGATTGAAGAATCGAATGGATATGGAATAAAAAAATCACTGAAATACACATGTGCATTTGTCAATTCTCTGAAATGATTTCATTGGACAATAACAAATGTTTCAACACCGAAAAGACCAAATGATAATGAAAGTCTTTGTTCTATCTATTTTCAATATGAAAACACAGATGTCTCGATTTGATTCAGTACCATGTTTATCACTTTGAACAGTACACTTGAAACTGGAATGGAATAAGTATCACCAAATTTATGGAATTCACTGAACTCCATGTAGAAATGGATGCTTGTCAGCACTATCAGAATAATTTTCAGCTTTATATATGAACAAAGTTCATATTGAAGAGTCCATTGACATGCTTGGATAAGAGTAAATTGCATAAAACTGTTTCTTCGAAACAACACTTCAGATGATGATATTATGAGATGTCTATATTGTCAACGAGGAAAATTGAACGTTACTAGCACCTGGTTCCAGTGTGTCGCTTGTTATGGCTGGGTACACGAACAATGTTTTCCGAGATATGCCAAATTAGGTGCTTTTTCTGTTATTTTTGTGCTATTAGTCAAGGTTTTCAGCAGAGATGCTTCCTGTAGTACCGTCTGATTTGAAAGTGAAATTCACCAGATATTCAAAAAATAATAGAATGAGAGAATCCGAAATTCTAATACAGCTGATAGTCAGACAACACGAGAGTGATCTCTGGCATTTAGGACGGAGTAAACTACAGCATCTCTATTTGGGAGCCCTCTCCAGAATAGTGATGTAGATACTAAGTTGTGATAAGAACTATTTATGCAACAAAAAAGTCATTGATTATGATAAAGAAAATGAGAAGATGTGAATCCTTCGTTTCGAGTTCTACCAACTCTTATTAACTCACCAGATGGTCGAGCCAAGATTACGGACTAGTAGAGATCAAATACCGTGAAGCAGGGAAATAAATCATATCAAAAACTGGTTATCTAAGAAAAAGACATAAATACTATCATCAGTTACAGGGTCCGTTACACATTTTCAATCAAAATTGGTGTGATTCAGTATTCAACACTCCTCAAGGAATATTCACCTTGAAAATAAAACGGTTCAAAGAAAATTGGAAACATCTGAAATTCTGGGAGATACCTCACTACGAGCTCTTATTAAGTTTCACCTGTCCCGATGTCTGTAGGTTTGTAATCAAATTTTACAAGTTGAATTTGACCCACTTTTCGTCGTCCGATTATCTTGACATTTGGCAGGTGTTGGGTGTTGTGTTGTTAGAGGAAAAACCCAATGTCGGCTCCAATATAGCGGACGAAATTCGTGTTTATCGTCTGATTCGATTCAAAATTGGTAAGAGGGAGTTTTCAGGGTCGAATTTTGTGTCAAAATTCATGAAACCAAAATGCGGCTCCAAGATGGCCAACGACCTCTCTGATTATGGTCCGATTCCATCCAAAGTTGGTATGTATGTGTTTCCAGGGTCGGAGATCACGAATTTTTTTGTCAAAATTATAACGATGCTTTAACAAAAATGCATAGATGAAGGCGTACTTACTAGAAAGCACAAAATAACAATTATTTAAAAAACGTTTTATCAGACAAGCTTTCATTCAAATGCGCTGAAGAGTTGAAAATATTCGCTTTGAAAATGTGACGTAGGTTACTCCTTGATTTATAAATTCAAAAACTTGTCGATTTTGTATTCGAACTGGAAACTTTGCTCTTGAATCTATAACTCGGAATAACCTACATCACACACCCACAGCAATAATTTTTTACTTTTTATGGCATTTGAATGAAAGCTTGTCTTTAAAAAGGTTTTTTATCAATTATTTTATTTTTATATTCTGCCTGAAATGGTCGACCCCAAAGGAGAAGCGTTGAATAGGAATTCAAAATGGAAACTGTAAATACAACAGAAACGGAATTGCCCCAAATTCTTTCATATTAATTCAGGATTCTATCTAATGAACGCTTCTAATGGAAATTAATACATTGCAATTCCTGGGAAGAATAATATGACCGCATCGAAAATCCATTCAATCAGTTTTATTTTGGAGATTTCAAAACGCTTGATGGTTGACAAACTTTGTGATCGACATAAGTCTTCAGCTGATGAATCTTGGAAAGAACAATCAATATCAAATCTTCACCAGTGAATGGCGAACCAATATTTTCGTGAAAGAAATTGTTAAAATGAACCTACCTACTCAGTTCACCAATAAAAATATAGTTTTTCCGATTTGGTTTGACCAAAACCATTTTTGGTTGATAACGATGGATCTTGAAAATGATTTCACTCATAAATCCACAATTTGAGACTGATTCTAAAAGAGAACGATATTGTTGAACACTTCTCAGATTCTGGAGGTCTTATAAATTCTTCTCCAAAGTTGACTTTAAAGAATGGTGAATAATAAACACCAATATAGATAGATAGAGTGTCATACCCATGAAGTATTTACTATTCTATTCTTTAACCAACTGACAAGAAATCAATCTTTGAATAAAGTACCAAGTATGACACGATATAAAGGGAATTTGAAAACTAACTTGCTGCACTACCGCTGATAGTTGAAAGTCCATATATTCACGATGAGTCCTCAATAAGTCAGGAAAAATCTAAAGAACCTACCGGTTTGGTTACTGCTGAACGTGTGCAATAACGTTCACCCTAATAGTGCGTCAATATCGAGACTGCCCGATGGCTACTTGTACCCGTTTATTCCTCAATTCATATGAACTAGTTGTATTTTGGATGAATTGAGAATATGCCGTTTCATTGTATTAGCGTATTATCAAAACAAGGCCCTCTCAAATATTTTCAGAAGACGAACGAATAATATTTTCAGCGATATTCTCGGCTACCGGAAACAAACAAAATTTGCAGTTTTTTAACCAAAACGCCACACACATCCGAAATCACGTGTCTATCTCACATAGAACTGCCGTTGTTTTTTTTATTTTTCAATGTTTGCACATCATTTTTAAGATTACATATTCTACTTCCACTCTGTCACTCTTCCCATCGTTTCTTTCGATTGCGAATAAGTTTATTGTAGTAGTGTTATAAAACAAAAGTGGAAAAACAGACATGTTTAGTATGGCTTATTGTCGGAACATTGCTTCACTCCGCTACAAATCGAAGAAATAATTTCCACGATATGGCAGCCTCACCTTGGATGATGAGATAATCCGAAAAAAGAACAGTTTTTTAATTTCCCGCCTGCAAGGATCTTCACTGGCAATGTCGCTTATCTATCAAGAAGGGCCGCCGAATTGTTTGGTTTACATGCGAATAATTTCTGGTATTTGAATACTTTTCAAATGATTTTTTCATAATTGTGGTTTGTTTGTAGTGCCTCAAAGTATGATGCCTTCATCTACTAGTTCTGACTAGTGTCAGTTTGGATCTAACGATGTTTGTTTATTTCAATTAGTGTAAAATTGACATTATTGTATTTCAGTACGTATCGCTGTCCTTGCCAAACAGTAAAATTGACTTTTCTAGGCGAATGCACGGAAAAAGTTTTCCCGATCTCTGATTTTTTCCATAGCAACAATTTATGTACCTATTGTTTGTTAATTTTCCTCATTTTCACTATAATTACATGTGTACATTATGTTGCCTATAATAATGATGAAAATAAAAATGTTCCAAATTTATTTCGCATGTATTATTTTATATCATATTTTATTTTTTATGATATTGTTTTCAAAGGAGAATTATGAAAAACATCGTTTATTACACGTTCAGAAATGGATTTTTCTGTGCTTGCATGACTTCCCGTGTTCGGTTTCCCTCACACGAGAAATTGTTAGGCGCGCACGGAAAACTGGACATAATTGAATTGCTATTTGATATCAACTGAATATATCTCATGAATGTATCCCACATAGAATTTTTATTGTGTTAGAATTTGTGGATACTATTTCATTTCTAACTCCACACCTATCGAATAGGAAGTGTTCTACCCTAATATTACTTTGTACTTCTTTCCATTTTGGCTCTGATTCATCGTTTTGGGTAGACTCCATGGACCTACTGCGGACGTCACCATTCCATGACTTTCAGAAAATTATGTTATATCTTCCCCGATCAAAATCCTCGGAACCCAAAAATACCAGCTGTTCGAGAGTATACAAGGTCGCTGATATATATGAAAAACGGTCGATTATCTCCTAAAGTAAGATAGCTAGCAAAAAATGTTAAGATACAAAAGTTTTGAGGTTTTTTGAAATCTATTATATTAAAAAATAAAAAGTATACAGAATCAGTGAAAAAGTCATGACGAAACAAAGTTGCTTCCTCTTTAATGGAACACCCTATATGTTATTCTATATTGCAATTCTTTTCAAAATTCTTAATGAAATTGATATAGCTTATGATATCCTGAATTTAACCGTTTTCGAGATAACGAATTTTGAAAATAACTTTTTTATAATTATACAATAATATTTCAATCCATTAAGTTGAGAGTCGATAGTTACCTTCGAAAGTTTCTAGCTCCATAACAACGCCGCATCATTCTTCCGTCTAACAGTGATGATCTTGACAACACATGTCAAAAAAATACATTAGGTGGGATTTTCGCGCGAAAATGGCACGTTTAAGTGAAAAAGAGCGTATTGAAATTTTAATGATCATAGGATATGGTGATAGAAGACAAAGTTGTGACCAAGTAGTGGATATGTTTAATGAATTGCATCCTGATCGCGAAACTCTTTCTAAATCAACCGTTTCAAAAACATTGCAGCGTTTTCATGAAACTGGAGGTGTCAAAGATCGACCAAAAAGTGGAAGACCAGTAAGCGTTTCAAATGAAGAGAATTCTTTGAATGTCAAGTTAGATGTGGTGGAGAATCCAATGAATTCGACACAACATTAACATTAACAAAAAATTTGCAAACTACAAAAATTCCATCTATATAAAATGTATTTGTGACAAGAATTGAGTGAAGTTACCATGGATAAATTGAACGAAAATGTCAGCTTTGTCAACCACATTGTTTTCTAACGAATCTACATTTTGTTTAAACGGGCACGTGAACCGACCTAACTGGTCAGACCAAAATCCATATTGGATGGAGGAAGTTCACACTCAACGACCACAAAAAGTAAATGTTTGGTGTGGCATTATTGGTGGACACGTCATAGGACACTATTTTATAAACGGAAATTTGAATTCTGAACGATATTTATTACTTCTGCGAGAGCATATTATTCCAGAGCTTGGACGATTATTCCCAAACAATGACAATATCAATTTGCCAACAGAAGAAATATGGTTTCAACAAGATGGGCCTCCTCCACATTTTGGACGTGTGGTATGGGCATATCTAGATGAAACTTTTCCTGATAAAGGGATTGGACGCAGGGGAGCAATTGAATGGCCATAGGTCTCCCGATATGACCCCACTTGACTTTTTTCTGTAGGGTTACATGAAAAATGTAGTTAACAGAAACATGCCGCAAAATATCGAAGAGTTTCAAGAAAGTATATGGCATGAAATTTCCACCAGTCCTCCCTACATAATTATAGATCTACTACAAAATTTTGTTCTGCGAATTCATTACTGTCAGGAGGTAAATGGTAAACACTTTGAGCACCTTATTAAAAAGAATTCCAAAGAAAATATTTGTTGTTCATTAAAACTTGTTTCATCTCTTTTTTTCTGGCATAACTATTGTTTTTATAAAATTTAAAATATCCAGAACATCCATTAAAAAATCAATTTTTCCATTCCATGCATTTTTATCAACCCTGAACAATTATTCTTTTTTTATTTTCTCTAATAAAAAATAATGAAAAGTCAATCATATCCATAATACTCCACCTTGTGTGATTTTCATAATAAATATCCATCATTTCGGACTTTTTCTTTAATAAATTTGAGAGTAGTAAAAAGTTATTTTCAAAATTAAATATCTCGAAAACGGTCGAATTTAGGATATGATCTGCTTTATCAATTTTATTTAGAATTTTGAGAAAAATTGAAATATGGAATAATATACAGGGTGTCCCATCAAAAAAAGTCTCGTCATGACTTTTTGACTGATCCTTTACACTCAACTTTTTTTATTGTAATAGATTTAAAAATACCTAAAACTTTTGTGTCCCAACATTTTTTTTGTAGCTATCTTACTTTAGGAGATAATCGACCATTTCCATACATATCACCAATCCTGTATATACCAATATTGGCAAACTGAAGGTTTTTCATGGTGCTCCATGAGCACCACAACTTTCATTTGGAAAGTTTATCTCTAAGAGGTAAACACAAATTGGAAATCGCTGTGAATTACTATATATGGTTTTCAATGAATTTTTGTTGAGGTCAATCAGATAACATTTGACAACAGCTCGTCTTCTTTCCACAGATAGAACATCATTGGATTTCCACATTCCTCGAATTCAAACTTAAACTATATAAATAACTATCAAATATTATTGTTTGAAGTGATACTGTGATTGAAACCCAAGTAAGACCCATGCTCGACAGCTGGGTGATCATTTGTATTTTCAGAGGGGTTTTGAATCTCAATTCTCTCATATCTTAATGATAATCGAACCCAAAGGAAATCAGTTTAGATATTTTTTTACCCGACTACAGCGAAGCAAAAAGGAGGGTTGTGATTTTGACCGGTACGTATGTGGGTGTGTATGTATGTTTATCTGTTCCCTCATAACTTCTGAACTACTCATCATTATTCACAAACGAGGTATCGTTGAAAGCGTCTTGGTCGTCATATTGAATTTAATGTCTTTTCAATTTTATAATTAGTCTTCTCAATTTCACATTAGTATTTACGTATGGTGTCGATGCACCTATGAAGACTTCAGAATTCCGGATAGTATTATGAAAACGTCAATTTTTTCCAACTCACTGGGATAATATTTTCAAAATTACATGTTTTGAAAAGAGATTAATTCAATTACATTACGATCCCCTCATACACTGCCTTGCTATTTGTCATTATCAATAAATTCCTTGTCTACTGCATCATCGGAACGATGAAATGTGTTTCCCATTAGGATAACTCAATTCCGCCATTATATAAACCAAATCTATATTTCTCCGCTGCTCATAACACAGTTCTCTCATTCCCGGGAAAATTGGTTTGTCCGACCCAACACAAAACAATGGATGAAGTAGCAGTTTGATGAAGCACCAGCATAATTCGATTTATTCCGTCTGTTCATGTTGGGCAACAAAAAATATTTCCCCCTCGACTGAAGTTATGTTCTACAGATAATTTCGTTCACACTGAATTCAGTGTTCGTTATAATACTTCTAATTACATTCATCGAGTGTTTCACATCCAATTATATTCGTAATTTTTCCTGAACGATGGAAAGTTATTTATTTTACACAAAGTTGTGAATATCAGATTCGATATGAAATATTAAGAATAGCGCCAGTCAAAAAGTTATATTTTTCAATTCATTTATTGTTTCTGAAATTCTTGTTTCAACAGATTAGCTATTCTATAATATTCAATTCAAAAAAGAGAAAGACTGATGAGTTATAAATGAACATGAAAGAAACAAGAACTTCTTCGAATTACATCTAATTACCACGAACGAAAGAACCTTTTATAGATTGAACATTCAGGCAGAGCTCTCAGTACAATTACTCGAATTACTGTACTCTTGAGTACATTTCTCGTACTCTGTACCCGGTACCCAGTACATTTTTAATAAAGTATTCGGTACTAGTACCCGTACATATCAGGTAAAAGTATCCGATACCCGCATCTCTTATACGAGTAAGTTTTTTCGAGTACTTTATTATGCAATATGCAACGCTTTACAAGACGCAAGTCTGAAGTGTGACCTTGTTTGTGCCTGTCCAACGAATTCTGGCATGTATCACCAACAACCTCCAACGGCTCTAGGCTCTATTCGCTGTGTGCATTAGGCTGGAGGGGATAGATGAAACTATGACAGCGCCCATGGTGGCAGAAGTAGGTAATGATCCTGGTAATCACTAATCACAAGCTGAAAACTTTCAGTTTCTGAGGTCTCCCCGTTTATTCTCAAATCCCTTCAGAAATATTGTACCATACTTCAGATGAATGAACATTATTACTATCGTAGTGGCAAAGGTTTCGGTTGGGTAGTATAACAACAATCATAAATATAATAACAATGAGCCCTCGCTATTGCTGTGTAGTCGATTGCAAAACTGCATCACAAAAACTGCAGCAAAGAGTGTTCTGTTATTCCACGATATTTCAATCTCTAATTCCGGGACGTGACGTTTTCATTCGACAAATATTTGAGATGTTTTTTATTTGATCCTCTAGAAGTGGCCAAGTTCCGTGGGACGGTGTTAGCCGATGATAGAAAGCAAATAGCGACTTAAACTGCGAGTTCAGAAACGCCTGGACGGTGTTGTAAACTGATTAATCAGCCTTATGAACAGAGGACAGATATACTTTTGATGTCTTCCCAAGTTGTCTATCAAACACGGCATTATATCAGGACAAAGTACCTCGCAGAGGATTATCAATTTGTGTTTTAATTTTCACGAACTGGTTTCGGTTATAAAAGCAATTGGCCTTACATCTGAACTAATTTTAAATGTAATGCAGTTCAAGTACTGAGAGTAAACATCGTTACTTGTACTGTATAAGCAATACCCAATATTTTGTGGACAATTATACGTGTTTGTATTATTTGGGGACCGTTCTTACATCCTTGCAACGGTAAAAGTGGGATCCCATATTCAGGTACAATTGTGAACCTCATTCCTTTTCTGACTATTATATTTTTTGAGAATTTCACTAAATAGTTTGGCGTTCAATCTGATGTTATTTAGCGGTTTCCCGTCAGGTTAAAGCTAGCCAGGGTTATAGGTATGGGTACTTTTTTTAATTTGTTAAACTACTTGGCTCCCTCACTTTCTTATGTTCTCAAGAGCTTATGAACCTGCGACCTCAATAAACTAACGAGCAAGCACATTACTTGCCGAACCTCAAAGTACACAGAAGTAGCATTACTTTATGATATTCAATATTTCATAACTTTACATGGATAACCTCCAAATGCGGTGAACTATCGTATCAGAACAAATATTTTTTATCATTTACTTACTTTTTTCTTTGACAGAAAAAAACTAAGATTCATCTGGAACTAGCAGTGAGCACAAAATTGTTACAGCGTGGAAAATTATTTAGAAATTGTTAAAAAATTGAAATTGTTACATAGTGAGTATTGGAAATAAAACAGGAAAACTTCAGCTATCCAGTCACTAGAGGGCATTACCAGTCTTGCACACAGCGAATAAATCATTAGAACCTCACGTTAGCATCGCTGGCTGCTGCCCGTTTCGTTTTCTTGAAGACTTGAGCACTTGAGGTAATAGCAAACGCGGCCACTGGCCACTCGTATCATTTATTACTTTATCGGTAATATTGTATCCAGGGTAGAGTCTGACACAACTTGGAAATGTACAGCATGTGGTATGGGACGTGGGCCAACTGCATTATTATGCGCAGTGGTATTCATTTACCTGTTGCTTAGGGCCTATGTAACGACTAACTAACGACAATGTTCTCTATATGATTCATTGGGTCATTCTTCATGTTATAATATTTGTTAGATGATCATTGTTTGCCATATATATATATATATATATATATATATATATATATATATATATATATATACACAGGGTGTCCCACCACATTCGCCTCGGTATTTCTACGAGAAATGAAGAGAGTTAGGGAAAAACTTCTAGCACAGTTATATGTGGGTCCATGAGGAGCATTTTCCAAAATTATTTTTAAATATATAGGGTGATCCCCAAAAAAATTACATACCAAAGTTATATTTCTTCTTATGGAACACCCTATATTTCTTTATATTTTTAGATACTATAGAAAAAAAAAATCACTCACAAGTAAAATATAAAAACGCCTTTTGTGTAAAAAGCAGAAGGGATAGGTATAGGGAAACCTAATATAGTTTTGAAGGGAATCTAATTCTGCATCGAATGACGCCACTAAATTCCATTCAAATTTAAGAAGTTATTTAACTAAATGTGTGTCCAAATTTTGAGGCAATTGTTTTCGCCACTCTGTATAATATTGCATTAAAAATTTCATGTAGTAGTTAACTTCAACCTTTATGCTAAGCAGTACATTTGATCACGAGCAGCTCGTTACACGTTACAGGGTGAAAACAATTTTCAAATTATGGTCTGTATTTTTAAATTTCTCAAAATTTCTCAGAAACGGTCAGTTTTAAGTATGGGAAGTATGATAGTAACTCACCTTCATTTTGTCTATAGTATCTAAATATATAAAAAAATATAGGGTGTTCCGTAAGAAAAAATATAACTTTGGTATGTAATTTTTTTGGGGATCACCCTATATATTTCAAATTAATTTTGGAATATGCTCCTCATGGACCCACATATAACTGTGCTGAAAATTTTTTCCTAACTCTCTTCATTTCTCGTAGAAATACCGAGGCGAATGTGGTGGGCCACCCTGTATATATATATATATATATATATATATTATTATTATTACGTTATGTTAGGAAATATTGAAAAACAAGTAAACTCATGATGATAATTATTATTATTGGGTATTTCAGTTATCGTGGTTAATGCTATGTTTGTTTTGCAACTTTTCTTTACTTTGAACTATTCTAGAAACTTATACTATGCTCTAGTCGATGCATATGTATCAAAAATATCAAAAATTGGAAAAAAAAGCAATCACGTACAGAATTTTGGAAGAGAAATAATAGTGAATTTCAAGAAAAAGCTACCAAAACCATTCCAGAACGAGATCAATTCAATTAAGGCACAACTGGAAGAAGTAATATATTATAAAATTTCCACTCACCTATTGACAGTATTTTATTAACTAACACTCAGTATCTGATTTACTGTGGTACTATTGATTGAACGGTTCAACAATTTTCGATGCTAAAGAACTGATAATAACCTTCAAATTTTCTTTCAACTAAATCACTCATAGCAAATTGCACCATATCACATTATTCACATTATTGTTCTTCTTTCAGTCCATAAGGTAATTTTCGCAGACTAGGACAGTTTTTGGGGTTTCATCTGAATGAAAACAATCATTTGAATATTTTTTTGCAATATGTGTTTTATCTTTGAACATCTAATCACACTTCTTCCCCACTAAACAGCATATTTGATATCAAGCCGTTCAACAAGTTGGGACTACTGAATCAGCTAGTCAAAAGGGAGGAGTATCTTTGTTCATAGGCATACCGATTGAGCTGGGAGAAAATAAAAAGAGGACTTGAGAAGGGTAAAACAACATAGCCAGAGTTTACATTTTGTTATGATAGGGATTCATTCATAAAATCTTCGAAACAAATCTACAAAATAAAGTAAAATATATAAACTCAAAATCAATCCCTCACAACAATATATATATATATATATATATATATATATATATATATAAATATATATATATATATAAATATATATGTACTCGACAGCATGTGCAATGAGTAAAGTAATCGGTAATTCTACAGTTATTGTCAGTACTTGGTACACAGTACTCAAGTACAAATCATCAGTACCCGGCCCAGCTCTGCATACAGAGCAAACAAAAATGTTAATTCATTGAAAAATATCAATGGTAATTTACAGCGACTTTCTGTTTGCGGGTACATATTAGGGAAGAACCTTTCGAATGAAAGTTTGAGAATTCGGGAGGCTCTGTCGAAAGTCATATAGTTTGCCATACATGAACCTAGGTTGCGCAAGGGATTTCAGTCTTCCATAAAAATTGTTTTTCTGAACCAAGGAAAAGGTCCATCATTATTCAAAGTGGAGTAGCTATTACAGAGAAGAAACAGACACAAAGTCATCTCCACGAATGTTTATATTTGGAAAAATGAGAAGTATAACAGCGTTGGCCCACTGTTATCTCTGGAGAATTCAGTATATTATAGGATTTTTGCCTTGTTGTATATTCATGTTCTATTTTCCACAATCTATTTTTATTTTGATACAAGTCAAATGGAATACAGTAAAAATAGGGATAGTCTCGAATCGAAGAATTTTTTGTCTCTTCGTATAGATGATCTGATGTGTACATATAAGATCTCTGGAGAATTATTTTTAGAAAACTTCCCCACATCCTAGTGATTCGTATGATAATATCAATTGCACCATGCGTTTTAAACAACCACCAATATCCAATATTTTTGAAAAATACCTTGGGCCTCAGAGTAAATATATCCCAAATATGTATATATCATTTCGAGTGTCGCTCTAATGTCACTGCTTGATATGAGATACTGTTTGTTGAATGTATAAGTTCTACTATATCATTGTTTCAAACTGTTTCGTTCTGCAGTAAATTATTTTCATATGTAGCAAAAGACATGAACTTGCTCTTTCCGTGATTACCAGTAGGATATCTCTGGCCAAACTGTTGCAATATGTCACCAGACCCTGATTCGATTATATTTTTATGACTAACCTATCAGTTGTTAGTGTATAAGACCACCGAAGAGTCTGTGAAACTAAATATGTCTCCTCCGCAGTCCAAGGGGAAAAATTTATTGATATAAATCGTAAATAAAATGGGACCCAGAACAGTCCCCTGCGGTACTCCAAGTGATTGTTTTTCTCCAAACTCTAGGGATTGTTTTCTATTCCATAAATGGTCTTTAAATAATCACACTACGGGTCCCCTGAATCCAAATTCTCTAGAAACAGCTGATGATTAACTCTATCGAAGGCTTTGGGGAAGTCGAGAAATATGCCTATTGCCACTCGGCCTTCCTCCATAATTTTGTATATTTCCTTTGTGATATTCGCGATTGTGTACTGGGTGGATTTGTTTTGTCTGAACCCATATGTTTTATAACAAATAATTTGATGTTTATTCTTATATGTTGTCCACATGTTGTCTTCATTTCATTGTTTTCACAAAGATTTTTGTTAATTTTCCATAAGCGATACGGGTCTATAGCTAGTTAAATTCAGATAGCAGTTTCAGATAATCCTAGTTATATATTGAATCTCTATAACGATATCAATATTGAAATTACATATTGATTTTTATGTTTGTTTTCCAGGTATTCTGACAAACTATGAACAAATGTCTATAGGTAAATTGTAGGAAGTTTATACACTGCGGTCAATGCCAGTCTTTAAGTTTTGGAAATTATTATTTCAAGCTCCATGCTCTCCCATGAATACTGTTTTTGAACCATATTCGAAATCATTCTGCAGAAATACAACGACACCATCGTTTTTGTTGATTCATATATGTCCCTTTCATCAGTATTTTTTTATATGCTTCCAATATTTTGGTGAAGAGATTCAAACATTTTCTATATCACGCATTATTTCTTCACATCCTACGACATTCTTTATTTGTATTTTTATTATTTTTGAATGATTAGCACACCTCACGAAAGTGTCCATGCACTCAGATGGAAGTAGTGAAAATAATCACTTTTTGATTAGTTCAATCTCATTTGTTTCTCAGATCAATTATTATAAGAAACTATATTGATAGCGGCAACATGAAGTTTGAAAATATAAAATCTTCAAATTAATAATTGTTCCTTACCTCCCTCAAGTTTGGAATATTTTACGAAAGTGTCTATTCAATTGCATAGAAGTAGTGAAAATAATCACTTTATGATTAGTTCAATCTCAATTGTTTCTCAGATCAATCATTATAAGTAACTTATATTGATAGCGGCAACATGAGGTTTGATAATAATATAATCTTCAAGTTGAAAAGGAAAACATTCTCAATTGAATATTGAATAGAAAGATTTTTCAGTGAATTAAAAAATCAAATAACTATCTGAATAAAAATGCAAATTTTCAATCTCTTCTTTCTTCTTTTGAGTTAGGGTTCTTCCAGAATATCTATCAGCTGTAGTTCAATGTCCAGCATTAGTAGAAGGGCTAGGCGGGTTCTAACTCATCCCCTATTTAGGGGTGGGTTTTGGCGAGCGGTTGAGGGGGTGGTTTTCGGGTGAGGGTAGGGATGATGGTGGCAGCCATGTTGTGGGAGGGGTTTGTGAAAAAGATGGCGGTGAAAGGGGTGGGGGTGGGGGGGATGAGTGGCCTGTGATTGGTCGGAATGGTGGCAGCCATGTTGTGTATGGGAGTGTGTGATTGAGAGTGGGGGGTGGAGAGAGCTGTGATAGGTCGTGGGAGTGGTGATAGCCGCCGGCCGCTATCCAATAGCCGAGCAGCCATATTGAAATGGGGGTGTAACCAATATCCGTCAAGGGGGCCATTTTGGAAAGTGGGAGGAGCCAGCGATGATGCGGCTATGACTCAACCGACAAGTCTTTGCAGGAATATTATCTACGTCAGCACTTCTTATCAGTTGTTTATTTAAGCGACCGGATATCGGCGGCATCCTTTGTTTACATTAACTGAGATAAGATATCGGCGGCATCCTTTGTGAAAGAGTTTGTTTACATTAACAAGATAAGAGAGTATGCAGCTGCACGCTCGAACCGTGGGATAACTTCATTCATATGATTACTATTCGTATTTGTATCTAAGCGGACTAAGGCACTGTCGGCGACATGGAAGCAGGACGGATCCGTTTGCATATTCAAGGTCAAATGATTGCATCATCCAGTTCTGAGAATTTTGTCGAGTTGACAGTTTTCGAATTGCGCAGTAGGAAATTGATGTGGGTGACCGATCCCCACCGTCAGCTTCATTCTTCATCTGTCCTCTGAACTGTGAACATCGTTCTATTCAGTGCTCTCTTTCTTGCTCTCTGAGTTTGTGTGTGTGCATCTACCAAACATCTAAAACGTAAGTTTTATTGTCCTCCGTATTTCGAGCATGGTATTTTTTTTTTTTTAAAAGGGTTTTTTTTTCTTCATATCGAGGGTGGGGGTTTTTTCTATTTGTTTGCGGGGAGGGATTGTTTTTTTTCTTTAAACATTTTAAGGGATTGTTTATTTATTATAGATGAATCTTGCAGAAATAAACGCTGTTGCGAGCAGTAGCTACAGGGAAACCGTAGCTCTATCAACATTGCCGCTAAACAAGCCTATGCTAATCGAGAAATTGAGAGCAGTCAAAACGAAGTACGGGGACACAATAGTAGCCGATTTGGAAACCAAATCAGTCTTCCTACCAAGGAAGGTATTCGAGGTGTTACAACCGAAAATTGACGAGTTCAAACCTCGAGAATATTCAATCATCATAAAACCATCCACAACGAAGATACCAGTCTTGAATTCATCAAAAACTAGACCATTCAGCATCAACAAAAACTAAGGCCCCCCATCCACCACGACGACAACGACAACTGGAACGGCTGTATTCGATTCCATTAAAGGTGAGAGAGAGAGAAACTATATCTGTATTTTGTGAAAAAGCATTCATTTTTTTAGTTTTAAA
>JAFIRS010002121.1:0-175000 GCA_018342105.1 Gonioctena quinquepunctata
ATATTTAAACATATAGTTATGAAATAAAGAAAATTGCTTACCAGAGAGCCGTCCTATTAGTCACTCCGAACAATCAAATACGCCCTTCACTTCAAATGGAATCCTGGAACAAACCGGTGGTTGTGTGAGTACATAAGCTCTAGTCCATTCAAATTACCAATTAACTGGTACCTAAAAAAATGCAAAAGCGTAGAACTGATTTCCAATGAAAAAAATCAGTTCCCAATATTCGGAACAGATGTTACGTTAGCCACAATATGTACTATGAATGATTTGTCAAAATGGCCGAAATATCTATCTTTAACCTTCAAAAATTACCATGCGGTATATCCAAGAATTCTAATATTACAAGCATAAGAAAAAACAAGAGAATGCTAATCAGCTACAACATTAATTAAAAGATAAAGAGAATAATATTACTCTGAACTCCAGCAGTGAAACTTATTTCATCTATAGATTGTACAAATCAAAGCCAACTCACTCAGTACATCTGCCTATCTCGACGTTCTATTCAAGAAAAAGAGCGATTATCCTTTCGGTTCGACGAAATCACAGTTCACCTGTTTTTCATTCTCGGTTTCTTTCCTATTTAAAAAAACTTGGAAAAAACCAAACGCTCGATAAACGCGATCGACACGAAAATGAAATGTCACGGTCACACTGTCAAAATACCATTTTCTAGGGACAATAATGAACGCACATTCTTCACGACCTGAGCGCAGTGACTACTGACCCGTACTACCGTAAAGATAACCGGAAAAGTTATGAGAAATTGGTTATGTGTAAGGACGTAACGAAAGATTCGTTACAATTTGTTACTTTGTTTTCCACTTTAGGTTCAATTGATATGATATAGATAAGTATTTTCGCCCTGTATAATATTGCAATGATGTAATAATAATTGCTAGCTAACGTCACTGTTCTCTCGTCACGTTGCTGCCTATTGTTATCACTTTTTTTACCACAGCTAAACTCAGTTGGTACGCCTCTTGTCTCAGATAGCCAGTTCAGGCAATTGAGCCACTAACCACTGCTTGATGTCAAATCTCAATCTTTTCAACGTTTATAAGTATGATTGCTGATAATTGTGAAAAACAAACGACAAAGTATCAAAAAGCAATTATTATCTTTATTCAGGAAAACTTAAATCAATCTGGCCTACGATAGATAACTTATTCTATGGTCTATCTACAAATTTTCATGCATAATCATGAGAAATAGGTCATGGATAAATAGACACAACCCCACTTTTACCTTGACAGTGAAAATTTCTTTAATAGTTCAAAATCAAATGAAATAAAGTTCTTCTGATGGGATATGAGTTATTAGTGAAGTTGTTCAGTTCCTGATGTGCACTAGGAAAGTTTATACCTGACGCTGGAACTGTCGCTGTTCAATACACACCTAGAATTAGGATTCCCTTTCGATCCAATGCTCTCAGGAACTCCAATACCAAAAAGAAGGAACCATACAAATCCAGAAATCAGCTTTGGAATATTTATATATGGTGTACAAACAAGGTAATGTTGTTTTTTGCTTATCTTTTTGAAATTACTGAATTTTTCTTTTCCCCAAGTACAAACGTGGCATTCTTTTTCAAATTATTTTTAATCTCTTCCTGGCTTTGTTTTTCGTCTCCTGAATACCATTTTTCCTCATTCCCTCTGATTTGAATTTTCGAATTCGCGCACTATATTGTAACATTTTCACTTATAAATAAAACTATTTTTCCTTTCTTATAAACTATGTACAATATTCAGTGATAATTGTCTCTGACACTTTTTCGTTCTTATTCTCTCACAATTTCAAATCTTACATTTGACCATACTGTTCCCTGATTGGCTATTGTCATCAAGAGGTTTGTTGTTCTCCCATTGGCCACTTTTAGTTGGATACAATTTCATATACTGTATGTTTCAAGCTTATAATATTGTTGATCACATTTTATTCAGGATGATTTTGTAAATCTAGACTTTTTTGTTGTCTTTTGAACAATTATGGGTTATAATCATCATGACAGTGTATGAAATCAATTGTGTTATAGTATTTGTATATTTTTATCTATTCATATTATACAGAGGCTTCATAAAGGAAATATAATTTCAAAAATTATGTAAAAACAATCTCTTGAAACTAATAGCCATTAAGTAATTATTCTTTTTGTGGGTTTCTTCCTCTCAAAATATATAACTGGTTTTCCATAACATAACAATATATACATATATGTATACAGTGTCACACATAAAGTACGCAACATATGGAAGTTTTTTTTATTAATAGATATAATGAAAATTTGACTTCGCAGTTAGTTTGTGCTTGGAAAATGAGTGAAAAACAGCCTCTTTCGTTTTGTCATGTGCTACTCTGAACCTGTCAAATTTGCCATTTTTTTCGAAAATCTTCAAAAAATGTTTTTTTTTGAAATTTCGAGAAATGCCAAAGAAAAAAGTTGCTCAGCTCATTTAATACCTCTGCTCCAAATTTGGACTCTCCACTGTCACTTCGACTTTTTTCCGATTTTTTTAACTTTTGGGATTTTTCGCTCTACCGATTCGAACGAAACATGATTCAAATATCATAATTCTGATGAATACGAGACTGCAATGTCATACATGCCTAGAAAATACCCACATTGGCCTGTTACCATGAAAAAAAATAAATGCACCTCCAGAAAATCGTCTTTGTTGTTGCAAAGTTCATCTAGTTTTTTCATTTCATTGTGAAACTGATTCGGATTTTCAATGTATGGACGTTAATATGTCAGTAATGTAATAAACGTATTTCTCTTCATTCTTATTACACTAGTATTTTTTTTTTATAAGATTTCTATCCCGTTAGCTGCAGATGAGTTCGAAATATTTTGATGTAGTTTACACCCAACAGTGTGATTGTTGGATGTAAACTGTTTGATGTAATTTTCGAGCAAATAATATTTTTTTGCAACGTTTCTTGAATCAATTTCATAAATCTTATATTCTTCATTTTCACCATTAGATGTGTAAAAAACATTAAACCAAAATAACTATAGCCAAATTCACAACAAACCATCGTAACATTCATTGATTTATCTCAATAATCTTATGAAGAACCCGAATTCATCATTCAGTTTGTCGTCCTTTCCGTTCTATACAAATTATAGTCCTTTCATTCACAGACTTTGTGGCATTTTTAATAAATAGGGGATTTATATTAGCACAACACTCCCAAATGGTATTCTCTAAATGTTCTTTGTTTGCAAATGGTCTGCGTTTATACACTTTTTGTTTCAGATAACTCCATAGAGAAAAGTCTATTGGAGATAAGCCCGGTGATCTTGGTGGCCAATAATCTTCCCAATCTCATCCTATCACTTTGCCCCTAAACATCTGACTGAGACACTGTTTCACTTCTACCGTTTGGTATATCGGTGCCTCGTCAAGCTGATACCACAGATTTCATCAGAGGCAGATTATCCAAAACTTCAGACAACTGATTCATAATGAAATTTCTGTACATGTCTGCGTTCAAATTTTCTCTAAAAAAATATGTTCCAATTATTTGGTTATGTAATAAACCACACCACACATTTGTCTTGAATGAATATTGGTCACGGCATTCTATTTTAGATAGAAATTTAGATTATTGTTTGACCACCAGCGACAATTTTGGGAACTGTTCCGTTCGACGTGAAATGTGATATCATTTTCTCTCTCACCTTGGAACCAAGATGAAAATCCTGCTCGAATATCGAAATCTCTTTCTTCAAGAGTGTGTATACCTTATTGGGTTATGTGGTTCCTTGAAACGAGTTTCTTTGAATGTTTTCCATATCCTTCCCACGGTACTAAAGTGAATAATTCTTCCTGGATGCCGGTGATTGAAAATACAAGCAACATCTGGATATGGCACATTCTCACCACATAAAAGAACGATTTCCACTTTGTCTTGTGTGGATAACATTGTACATGAAACTCATTTGTGAATTATAAATGTAGGGAAATCTGTACACAAAACAACTCGATTTATTAAACGCAATTATTTGACATTAACCAAAACTAAAAATTTGTTTCAAAAGCCTACCAAGGGAACATTTTATTTTGATTCGATCAATTGTACTATTTGTTTCCCGAAATATTGCATTAGTCTTCTATTGTTTCAAATCACGGAATTTCATATCATGTTTAGTACAAATCGCTAGAACAAAAGTCTTTTGAATAGTTATGAAACTGTGGGTCATTGTTTAGTTTACAGAAAAGTATGATATTTCCCGTTTGTTTGTAACTGAATTATTGGTCAGAAAAATAATCAAACTGGTTGAAAATCTATTAAAAAAAGAAATACGAGTGGAATTAGAATTGAGAGAAATTCATTTATTCGATTACTGACATATTAACGTAGCCTACCATGGGAAAATTTTATTTTGATTCGATCAATTGTACTATTTTTTCCCGCGAGGTTGCATTAGTCTTGTATTGTTTTCAATTACGAAATTTTATATCATGTTCAGTACAAATCGCTAGAACGAAAGTCTTCCGAATAGTTATGAAACTGTAGGTCATTGTTTAGTTTACAGAAAAGTATGATATTTCAGGTTTGTTTGTAACTGAATTATTGGTCAGAAAAATAATCAAACTGATTAAAAATCTATTAAAAAAAGAAATACGAGTGTAATAAGAATGAAGAGAAATTCATTCATTCAATAACTGACATATTAACGTCCATACATTGAAAATCCGAATCAGTTTCACAATGAAATGAAAAAACTAGATGAACTTTGCAACAACAAAGACGAATTTCTGGAGGTGAATTTTTTTTTCTGGTAACAGGCCAATGTGAGTATTTTCTGGGCAAGATATGATATTGAAGTCTCGTATTCATCAAAATAATGAAATTTTAATCATGTTTTGTTCGAATCGGTAGAGCGAAAGATTCGAAAAATTAGAAAAATTGGTAAGAAGTCGAAGTGACAGTGGAGAGTCCAAATTTGGAGAAAAGGGATCAAATTGGAAACTGAGCAACTTTTTTACCCTGGCATTTTTCGAAATTTCTAAAAAAAACTGATTTTTTGAAGATTTTGGTAAAAAATGTCAAATTTGACAGGTTTAGAGTAGCACATGACAAATGGAAAGAGGCTGTTTTTTACTCATTTTCCAAGCACAAACTAACTGCGAAGTCAAATTTTCATTATACCTCTTAATAAAAAGAACTTCCATATGTTGCGAACTTTATGTGTGACACTGTATATATTATTATGATAATGTGGATTGTTTATTTTATTTTGTTTTTCATTGATTGATTATTATTATTTCATTAACCATTAGTCTCACAATAATTTGGTTTTTCTTAAAAAAATACTTATCATAACAATAGAATATCCTCTTACTCTTCTTCAAATACCATTTTACGTTTTCTTTGTTACCTTGTTTCAGCTCAGTCGGTACGGTATGATCATCCTACAGCTCAGCAGAGTTCAGTTGCGCCATCATCTAGTTGCTTTGTTTGAAGTCAGTTATTGTTTCATGAAAATATAGTTCGGGATATGATCAAATGATGAATAACGAAACAGAAAATAGTTGAATTCATTTTCCTTCTATCGAAATGAACTTACAAAGGTTTCAAAATCCTACACCTGCGATATCTAGCTTATTTCAAATAAAATTGAATCTATGAACTTGAAAATCATCACATGACTTGCTCATGCGCAATAGAATGAATGAGCAGATACATATTTACAGGTAACATTGACAAAGTGGATATAAATATGAAATAAAGTTTCCCACTGTGGATAAATATTATCAAAGACCCCAAAAAAATGTCTAATACCAATTATATCGATTCGTTTATTCGTGTTTTCATAAAATACCTGTAGTTAGTTGCGTTTGTGCACTCACGAAGACTCCTGGCTGTGTCCAGTGCTTTGGAAACTGAACCTGTCTGACGTTGGCTCCCTTTTATTGTTGGTTATGTCCTGTGTGGAATGTGATCTGGATCGCAGGTAAGTGGTTTCCTGCTCAAATAGTTGAAGGCTGTTCCTTGGTTAGGATTATTAATTGGAATTGCTCTCACAGTTGTGTTTTCCGCTAATTTGAATTCATTTATGTCATGAAAATTTTTCTAACACTTTCTCCAAAATTATTTTTTTTCAACCCTGTTTTCTTCCTCCAGTAGCAACCATCAATATTTGTTTTTGGGCACCAAATTTTAGTTTCCACACACTCTTAAAAGCATGTTTTCTCACTCTATACTATGAAACTTATTTTATATACAGCTTATATTTCTATACTTAATATTATTTATACAAACTGGTTATAAATTCTTATTAAACCATTTTCTGTTCTCAGTTTTGATATTTCATCAATTTTTTATGACATGTCCCTATCATGTTCCCTTGAGCTTCTAAGTTAGCATACAGGATGTTCTTGATTATATATAATTTTTATCTGTTTGAATTCTGGGATTTTGTTTGTAGATTTTGATGTCTATTCTTTTTATAGGTTGTGCAATCTAAATGTATAGTTGAAAACCTATTGATGTCAATAGAAAAGCTCCACTGCTAAACTCTTTGATGATCTGCGTCAAATATAAGATGATGAAAGGTTTCAAAAATGCAAAGTGCACAGAAAAATTGTGGAACCATCATAGCAAGTATTCATATGATGTATTAGTATCATTTTATCAATTTTTTTTTTCAATAGTTAACATATATTTGATATCATAACAATATATATATATATATATATATATATATATATATATATTTAATATATTTAATGTGAATTTCGAAGTCGAAAGATTGGATAGAAAACAGTGAAACTTTATGTTCACGACGAAGTGTGATTACTTCTAAGGTTTGTGATAAGTAGAGAGAGAAAGAGAGAGAGAGAGAAAAGTATCACTATTTTTTCGATAGGCGAATAGGGCGAATGAATGACAAAAATTTAATATTTTGACATGACAATAGTCATTTGGTGAATGCACTAACTTAGCGGGGCAAATTGATTCATTTGATTTTTTATACTTATATGGAAGTTTCAAATTGTGGAAGATAAAAAATTCAACTATCTCGAGATCCAATATTCCTCCACAAAATATTACTTCTGATCAAAATCAAATATGTTGTATTCATTATGAATTGAATCACCAATAATTTTTTTCATGTATCATCGACTTCCGGGGTCATTAGCAGCAGATTGCTATATCGCTTCAACCAATTATGCGATATACAATGAGTTTAAAAATGTTCCTTTTTTGCAGATTTCCAACATTCCCCTCTTCAGATTACATAGATTCATTGGAAAACATTCAGGGAGATTTGACCCTCTCTCCAACTTCTGATTGTAGAGTTCGAGATTTGTACAAGAATAGAAATGATGTTTGTTTGTGATTTACAATGGAAATATGTCCTTTATTTCTGACACATGACACGTTAGCTTGAATGGATGGCAATACCTGAACCCATGAATAAATTCCAAAATCTACCTTTTCGACTAGCCAAACTATGTTTGTTTTTAAAAATTTCTCTGGGAAGACTAACCATTTGTATTTTGTGTCGGTTATTTCAATATTCCTTAAATAATTTTCATAATCTTTTTGCTCTACTGACAAGGGTCACCTATATTATTTCCACCACACGAACAAGGTATGTTATAAATACAATTTTTTATACTTTCGTCGGCATTTTTTGGTTTTGGATATGTTGTTATTGATTGTTTTTCATGTTGTTCTAACATCATACCTATGACCGATATGTTTGATCTTTTCAGATAATTCGGGAACATAAGGTGTTTTTCTGCATCATAACATGTGAGCAATGGGTTATTTGTCCTTTTCTCAAGGTGAATTATTTTTTGGTTCTTGTTTTCCTTTATGATCTATATGAAGGTTCAAATCATCTGTAGTCTCATTATAGATCGCCAAAACATCTTCAACATATCTCCTCCATACCCTGGGACAAATAATGCTCAAAATGGGTGATAAAAGAGAATTCATAATCGCTATGAAATCTATTCGAACTATTGTTTATATAATGTTTTTTCAGTGCAAGTTGAGGAGTAATATTGACATTTATTTTCGTTCCAGTATTCAATCATATTTCTTCTTCCATTTTATTTTCAATATAAGTTTTTCAATTGGTACTTGGGTAAACAATACTTTTGTCGTCGGAACGTACTAGAGGGTCTCCATCTTGTATCTATAAATTCATTTAGTTTTTTCATGGATTGTCTTTAAAATTATTTCCATCTGCAAATATTGGCTTTGAACAGGTGAGAAGGTGTAAAGCGAGCTCTTGGCATTCAGAACCGATGGAACTTTCAATAGGTATCAAAGGAAGTGTTTGTGTATTTTTTGTAGTTCGTGGAAATGCTTTTATGGAAGGTAAGAAATCCAGAAAACCATGTCAAGATTTGTTTTTCAATTCATTAGCTACTTCAACAGCTCATTGCGATTTCCGTGGAATTATTATAATTTTCTTCAAATTAAGGTTATTATGGGATTGAGAGCTCAGGTAGTTCAATACCTCCTCAGATGATTCATCAAAATGTTACTTAATTTCGTTGTTTTCGAAAACTTTTGTGGTTTCGTTTAAGAGAAACGGGATGGGAAAAAAAGGATTTGACCACGCTTCCTGATTTACATTTGAATGAAAATAATGGAATCGCGATTTTTTTTCAAGATGAAAATACAAAATTAATGTTACTGATGATTACTCATGGATATCAATATACTGTTATTACTCCCGAAATTTGCTTCCACGTTGATCCAACGGAATCGAATTATTCAGAATACTGGTTAGTTAGTTGACGATATCAAACAAAGAATGCTGTGAAGAGCATTCCTTTCAAAGGAGTTCCAACGATTCGAGAAACTCCAAAGTTCGATCACGCCACTTTATCCCTAACTAACCAATTGAAAACTTCTTGTAGATTATATTATTCATTTGTCCATCCTAACTTGACGAATTAATTGCTGTTCACTTGTTCCTGAAATATTCTCTATTCAAGTGTCAGTTGATAGTCAATTGATAAATTCTTCGTTTGTGAGGAATAATTGAGTTCTTAATTAAGAATATATTTCAAATTCTGAAAGATTGATGATTAGAAAGAATTCTCATTAAATCATGGTATTATTCATAGCAATGAGAAATGGTCTGTGTCCTGATTTGGGGATTCAAAGTATTCACTCAACTTTCGTGGTTCAGAGTGAAAAGCGTAGAAATCGCGGAATTTTGGCTAACGTAGGGAATTTATGGGACCATTTTTCATTATATTACTCACCCTCAAGCTATAGCCCTATCTACTTTTTCCGAAAGCGTATTTACAAGATGACATCAATTACAAAATCATGTAGTTTTGAGTATACAAAATATCCTTCCATCTATGAAATAGTATATTTTCACTGAATTGATGTCATCAATCTATATTAATATAATAGTTTTTCCATCTATAATCATATAACGATTTTACAATCAGAATATTACCCACTTATAATTTTTTTTCAGAAACAGAAATTCGGAGTTCCACAAGAAAATATTTCCGAAAGTAATCATGAAGAATGTGATGCTCGCTTCATTCTTCGCTCTTCTCATCAGCAGGATAGTAACTTGATTGCAAAGGTTGGCAATGCTGACGTTTTAGTTTTTAGTGGTCCTTCTAAATTATTGCCAACAAAATAAATGATTATTAAATACTGATGGAGAAAGGATATATATATATATATATCAATAAGTCAAAAAAAATTATTACCTAGGTACAACTTTGCTGTTTGGTTACTGCTGAATTAGCCGACGAGCAAGTTCTACAGGTAACATAGTAAGCTTAATAGACGATACAGCTTATCGTATTCGGGTCACTCCTGGGATAACCTCAAATCAATTTTACAAGATGATTCTACTCGAACATATTTCTACCTGAATAGCAAACTACTGACAATAAATTTAAAAAATACCCAATTTCGTGCTTTCGTCTCCTATAGCAATAATTTACCGACTTCAGAAATCATCCATATAGCCATTGGACAGCACACACAAACATATATGTATATATATATATATATATATATATATAAATATATGATAATAAATATATATATATATATATATATATATATATATATATATATATATATATATATATATATATATATATATATATATATATATATATATATATATATATATATATATCGATCCAATATGTTGTCAACAGATCCAATATGTTGTGAAAAAAAATTGGAGGGGTTCTCTATAACTTCAAGTATCTCACAAAAATTGTTTCAATAAGACATCTCAGAACTTTATACTATGCCTTAGCCAAGACGCACTTGGTATACGGACCAATTGCATGGGGACATAGAAAAAATACAGAGATACATAAGCAAGATAATCTACAAGCCAAAAACATCCCCTTGTGATGATCACTAGGGAAAATCACAATTTCTAGATATTTACCAACTATATTCGAAAATGAAAATCTGCTGAAACAATACAGGGATATGTCCACCTTTGTCATGAAACTACTCAACAAGATCACGTGATAACTTCAACGTCATAGTACCTAAACGGACAAAAGAGGTTCTTCACATACTTGGGACCAAAACTCTTCAACTTTCTACCTCCATATATCAAATACATCAATTCCGACAACCTTTTTGAATCGAGAATTATGAAAATATCATTAGAAAAGACATGTGTCAATTTATCTATACAAAAAACCCTTATTACATCCTTAGTTGATTATAGTCATCGGCTACTTTGAGCACAAAATATTTTATCAATTTATGTTGAAAATACTTACTACATCCATATATGTTACATAATATTTCATACCCACTACTCTTACAATTGATTAGTGTTTGATTCATAGATCTTGTACTGCCTATATTTCATACTTTATATTTTATATTTCACAAACCTATGTTTCACTCAAATGAATTATTTTGTTATTAAAGTTACCTATTCAGTAGCTATTGTTATTTGTGATGAATGAAGGTTATTATATATATATATATATACGGAATTGTACAGTATCTTTTTTCTATCAATATTTAATAATCACATATATATATATATATATATATATATATAGAAATAAGAGAGATTTGTTACGATTCCAAGAAAGTCGTCATCCGCCTACAGCTGTTTCATGGTTTCCCAATCATCAGGACGGCTTGTAGTTTTTCTCAAAGTCGTACCAATTCTCTCAGTTTTGATACCCACCGGCAAGTATGAAAATGTGAAATGCACAAAATTATAGGGGTGACACCTATAATTTGTGGAATGGAGCTTAGAGCTAAGGACGTGGAATTTGATGACACGAAATTTCTTGCACATCAATAGGTCACCAACAGATGTCAGTATAGGCCAATCCACGATACCAAAAGTCGTACTCCTCGTGCGTTCAGAGTAACGCAAAACAAATAACGAAATAAGAGAGATTTGTAACGATTCCAAGAAAGTCACCATCCGCCTACAGTTGTTTCATGGTTTCCCAATCATGAGGACGGCTTGTGGTTCTTCTCAAATTCGTACCACTTCTCTCAGAGTTTTAATACCTACCGGCAAATATGAAAATGTGAAATGCACAAAGTTATAGAGGTGACAACTATAATTTGTGGGGTGAATCTCAGACCTAATGACGTGGAATGTGATGAAACGAAATTTCGTGCACATCAATAGGTCACCAACAGATGTCAGTATAGGCGAAGCCAAGACACCACGAGTCGTACTCCTCATGCGTTCAGAGGAGTACGACTCACCTAATTCATTTGCTTGTTTGTTTGGCGCCGACTCAAAATTAGTTACTTACATTAGTTTATTGAGACTAAGAAGGTTTATTTTATTTTTTACTTTTCAGTTCCGTATTTCGTCAGTTTAATTTTTTGTTGAAAAGTTTTTATTGAAATTATCATTCCTTCCTGAGCAAATCTGTTCTCCTGATATTTTTTCGGTTGACGTACGGTTTTCGCATCATAAAATAAAATTCATTCGTTTGCAGGTTGTTATGAAATTGGGTATTATCAAGGATTAAAAAAGTATCTAGTAGGTAAGAGGCAGATTTTGTTTTCTGAACACAAATAGTTTTGAAAGTTGTATACCTACTCTAGTTGTCACGTAATCAAATTGTTAAAATCAACAATATCATTGAAAAAAACCATGTTCTGTTTTACGAATTTTGAGTTTGCAGATATGCATTACATGTATGGGCTTGCTGACGGTAACGCACTGGAGGCGAGGCGGTTTTATGGAGACTACTTTCCAAATAGAAATATTTTGGAGGCACGAACATTTTCAAACATTCATAGAAGGTTGTGCGGCAAAGAAAGTTTTGAACCAGATAAACATCTAAAAGAGGATCAGCGTACTGTAAGAACACCAGAGATTGACGTAGCGGTTTTGAATTCAATTGAGGGAAATCCCGGATTGAGAACACGGAAAATTGGGATCAATTTGAGTATCTCACATATTCTTGTTTGGAAAATTCTCCATGACTTTTTATTATATCCCTACCATATCCAACGGGTTCAGGCGCTACTCCGTCGCCAAAGCATTGAAGTGCTCTGGCGGGCGGATATTCAAACCAAAATCAAAATAATCGCTAGATAGGTCGCGGAGGACCACAGGCATGGGCCCCCAGGTCCTCGGACCTCAATAGTTTAGATTATTTTCTGTGGTCACCTTGAAACATTGGTTCATATATATATATATATATATATATATATATATATATATATATATATATATATATATATATATATATATATATATATATATGTAGAAGGGTAGTCGTTGCTGACTAGTTAGTTATGAAACTCGAGGTTTGCAGCAAAGGAAAAATAAAACTTTTTTTAGATTATTCCAAGCTTTCGGGAGTATTTATTCCCATTATCAGGGAGACTACAATCGAAGAACAATACAGGTGAGTTATTTCATTTTGTAATTACAGTTCATATTGTAACTAACATCTATGTTGAGGTCAGCTTCCATGATGTTACACAAAATTTGTATTGTTCGAACATTGTGAAATAGGTGAAATGAAGAAGAACAATCAAGTTAAGAGTTATTAAACACATTAAAATTGTAAAAAACTAAACTAATGTTAGTCTCATCATGTGGTGTATAAAGTGGTATAGTATTTCTAATCCCAATTGGACCGACATAAAAAGTTTCGAGAAGGAATTCTCTTCCACACGACAGGACTTTTTTATGATTGTACCAGGAACGCTGTGAAAGTAAAAACACTGGTAGTATATAAATTTCCCATTTGCCTGGCAGTGTATATGAACACTTCTCGTAGTGCTCTTATTTTTATTACCGTTCCAATTGGGATTAGAATAACTATACTGGTATGTCATTTTATAGAGACAATTGACATATAACACACGTCAACTATGACGTTTGAGGTAAGGTGTTACCAACTGTTGAATTTTTTAACAACAAAATTCAATATATGACCGGATTGTGGTTGGACTTGAGGTCGTGTTGGATAACATGGTTTCATTATGAAAACTCTGAAAATTTGGTTTGGAGTCTAGTGACAGTGGAAAGGAGTAGATCTCACTTACATGATTGATGTCACTCTTTATGTTCATGCAATTATTTGATTCTTCTTGATCTATATGACACAGTCGCTAACACTTTTACTGCTTCAAAATTCATCCGGCCGATTACAATGGAAGAACAATACAAATTTTGTGTAACATCATGGAAGCTAACCTCAACATAGATGTAAGTCACAATATGAACTGTAATTACAAAATAAAATAACTCACCTGTATTGTTTTTCGATTGTAGTCTCCCTGATGATGGGAATAAATACTCCCGAAAGCTCGGAATAATCTAAAAAGAGTTTTATTTTTCCTTTGCTGCAATCCCCAATATCCCCGAGTTTCATATATATATATATATATATATATATATATATATATATATATATATATATATATATAAACAGTGAGGAATAACGGGGATCTTCAGGCAGCACTGTTCATACCAATTTTCATTCGTTATATCTAAATTTATTTATATATATATATATATATATATATATATATATATATATATATATATATATATATATAATAAAGTGATTTTTAGTCAAGTTGTGATTAGGAAAATCTTTGGTTGTAGCTGGCAATTTTATTGTTCTCAGGACGATACATTGATGGATTACATTATGAAATTATATATATTTTGTCATTACATCGTGAGATTGATGTAAATTAGCATTAAATGAACAGAAATTCATGAAAGATGAAATAATTTGACATGAAACTTCTTTTTAATCAATTCAAGATCCGGCGAAATTTGATCATAGGCATATATCTTTTCTGTTATTCATCTCTAGCAAATAAGTATAAATTTGCGTGAGATTGTTCAAATCAGTTCTTTTATTCATTGATTCTTTATCATTTTTTATGTGAACCATCTCTAGAAATAAAGAATCAATGAATAAAAGAACTGATTTGAACAATCTCACGCAAATTTATACTTATTTGCTAGAGATGAATAACAGAAAAGATATATCGCCCTGTGATCAAAATTTTCCGCCTTGATCTTGAATTGATTAAAAAAGAAGTTGTCATTGTCAAAATTTATTTCATCTTTCATGAATTTCTGTTCATTTAATGTGCTAATTTTACATCAATCTCACGTTAGTAAGTAGACAAATAATATATATAATTTCATAATGTAATCCATACAATTGGAGTCGTCCTGAGGAAGGCAATAAAGATTGCCGAAAGCTTGACGGATACCAAAGAGTTTTCCTAATCAGCCCCATACTTGACTGCAACCCCACATAGAATCAGCTTGTATACAATATGCCAGTCACTAATTCACCACATATATATAATATATATATATATATATATATATAAATATATATATATATATATATATACATATATATATATATATATATATATATATATATATATATATATATATATATAAATATATATATATATGTATATATGAACAGTCCGCCCAAATCTTGGAACCATATGGGATTTTTTTATTGATAGATATCAAGTTTAGTCTACCAATTACTAATTTCAATAACTGTTCAATGAGTTGGCCTCGATTTTCAATGGGAATTATCGAAATTATTTTTGCGTAGTAAATCACTAAGATAGCATAAATTGTCTTTCAAAGCAATTAACTGATCTAACAAAATCTTGAAGATGAGTCCAGAACTGTAGTGGAAAGATAATGAAATAAAATTAGGATCCTTGAAAAAGTGGTCAATCTTTATTAGAAAAATATTTGGTGAATAATTGATAACCACAAAATAAATATACAAATCAAGACTTGGTAGGTAGTTGTACCTACCTAACTGGATGAGGGGAAATATCTTTCGATTGAGAAAATCTTTTTTTTTGTAACATCTTTCGATATTTTCCATAGTAATGTCACTTTACTCTATAGTGAATTTAGAATATCGGCCGATTCCCGCTAACCGCACGCTACTGATAATAACGGCTATGCGCGAATTTAGTCTAATTAAATGCACCAACTTTTATAAAAAATGAAATTTTCTGAGAAACTATTAATAAAAAAAAATCCCATATGTTTCCAAGATTTTGGCAGATATATATATATATATATATATATATATATATATATATATATATATGGAGGATTGTATTAGGCAGGTTTCACAGTCACTTATTCAAAGAAAATGCTCTTTTTTCTGTTTTCTGTTTTTCTTTTAATAAGTGACTGCGAAACCTGCCAAATACAATCCTCTCTCTACCATCCAGCCGAAAACAATTCTTACGTATATATTATTATGTTATAAAAAACCAGTTAGATATTTTGAAAAGAAAAAACCCATAAAAAGAATAATTACTAAATAGTTATTAGTTTCAAGAGATTGTTTTTACATAATTTTGGAAGTTCTATTTATTTGTAAGCCTATGTATAATATGGATACATAAAAATGTCAAAATACTATAACACAATCAATTTCATACACTGTCATAATGATTATAACCCATAATTGGTAAAAAGACAACAAAAAGTCTAGATTTACAAAATATTCATGAATAAAAAGTGATCAACACATTTATAAATTTGAAACATACAGTATATGAAATTGTCTCTAACTAAAAGTAGCCAATGGTAGAACAGCAAACCTCTTGATGACAATAGCCAATCAGGGAAATTGTAAGAGAATAAGAGCGGGAAAGTGTCAGAAGCAATTATTATTGAAATGTGTACATAGTTAATAAGAATGGAAAAATTGTTTTATGTATAAGTCATGACAAATAACCATAAACAGTGAAAATGTGACAATTTAGTGCGCGAATTCAAAAATTCGAATCAGAGGTAAGGAACAAAATGGGTATCTAGGTGACAGAAAACAAAGCCACAGGAGATCGAAAATAAATTCACAAGGGATGCCACGCAACATTTTGGGAGAAAGAAAAATGAAATAATTCCAACATTTGAAGAAAGAAACCAATATTACCTCAATTATACAACATATCCAAGTATCCAAAGCTGATTTCCGCATCTGTATGGTTCCTGATTTATGGTATTGGAGTTCCTGATAGAGCTTGGAGTGAGAAGGGATCCAGTTTTAGGGCATATTTCGAACACCGACATCTCCAGCCAGGTATAAAAACTTCAATAGTGCACATCCGGTCCTGAACAATTTCACAAATAACGTATTTCACATCTGAAGAACTTTATTTCACTGTATTTTGAACTATAAAAGAAAACTTCACTCTCAAGGAAAAAGTGAGGTTCTGTCTATCTATCCATGATTTCATTATTATGATTATCTGTGAATATTTGTAGATTCACATTAGTATAAGTTATTTCTCGTAGGCCAGGTAAAATTAAGTCTCCCTGAATAAAGGAAATAATTGCTTTCTGATACTTTGTTGTTTGTTTTCTACAATGATCATCAATCATTCCTACGACCATTGAATAAATTGAGTTTTGACATATCAAGTAGTGGCTAAATTGCCTTGAACCGGCTATCTGAGATAAGAGGTGTACCAACTGTGCTAGCTGTGGTAAGAAAAATGATAACAATTGGCAGCAACGTGACGAGAAAACAGTGACGTAGCTAGCAATTATTATTACATCATTGCAATATTATACACGGTGAAAATACTTATCTATATCATATCAATCTGGCTCACAAAGAATAGCGGAAATTATTAGCTATTTTCATTTAATAAAAACAAAATAATAATTTATTCAATTTATCATAACATAACAAATTGGCACACAAAGTGTGGGGCGAAATAATAACAAAATAATTTGTTATATCATCATTACATAACAATATATATATATATATATATATATATCATATATATATATATATATATATATCTATCAGACGGTCTTTTGTCACGAGTGTTATAATGTGCGAAGAACATTTCGACACATAACACAATTGATTAAAGAATGTCTCTAATACAAGGCACTGCTATCCAATTTAGTCATCAATTGTCATCCAGAACGCAAATTCTGCCACGACTTCACAAATGCGTGGTCCTTTTTGAACAACTTTTCTCCAAAATGAAATATCCCTTCTTTTCCTTCGACACTATCATTTTGAAAGATAAAGCAAACTTTTTCTCAATTGTCCCAATCACTGTCACCCCCAAATTAGTTCTCTCAAACTGAACTCGACTTCATACTTTTCCGATTCTGTCCCATTGCAATCCCCTCAAATACTTATATTAAATTCTAAAATAAAATATACCCAAAGTTCATCAAGAAAATAAATTGTTAAGTGAAATAATAATAATAATCTATGCCAAAATTGCTTTGATAGATCACTTGCTACCATATACACCGATATGCCAGGATTAATCTCTCCTAGAACTTTTATGCTTTATTGTGGCTAATAAAATCTGACTCCTTTCTTATGACTCGTGTAAATGTTTGAATCATTCAACTGTTCCCAAGTTCGAATATAAACGTTTTGTACCCATCGACACTCAACGAAATTTCCGTATTTCAAAACAATGCAAATTCTAGCTCCCGAAAACTCATTCAAACTGAAATTCCGATACATACTCCCTACGCTTCCAACGATTTCTGATAACACTTATCCGCCCGCCATCTCGGGGGTCCTACGGCCGCCCGCGCGTACGAGACGCAGACGTTCGCTTCAAGCGCCCCAAAACGACTCTGCTATTTTCACGCATCTACCGCTCGAAGGGACGCTAGCTTGGATCTACATTTCGCTTTCAATTTCTCTGATTGTCCCGTATTTCTAGACAATAACATCCGCTAATACCTATCCCAAATATTTTCATTTATTTGGAAAGTGTTTTCGTGTAGCCTACTAGAGGATAAATAACACTTCCTAACATCTTAACAGAAAATATTATTTTTCTATGACTATTGGAAAAAGCGTTATTTATATGACCATTTCTTGATAAATAATGAACTCTAGTTTCGTCCCCGAGTAGGTAATTATCCATTACTCAACAGGTTCGAACCCATCACAATTGCACCAGATTCAATCACAGATGAGCATTTTCATTACTGTGCAGTTTTCTTTAAATTGTTTCCATTAGCAAGTATGCCTTGAGAATTTAACAACTTCAAACTTGTTCTCAAACGTCATAATCATTGAATTGACAGTTCGTTTTGTAAAATATTGTTGTTTCTAACGGAAAACAAGAAGAAAAAGATGGATTCGGAAAGCGACAACGAGTGTTCTCCACCAGAAATTTGTAGTGCGGCGAAAATAACATCTTTTAATCTATTACCAAATAAATCCAGAAAAAAATATGAGACGATATATGCAATTTTCATGGATTGGCGACAGAAAAATAATGTGAATTCGTTTTCGGAAAATGAACTTCTAGCATATTTTTTCCAATTAGCTGAGAAATATAGATCGTCCTCGCTTTGGATTCAATATTCAATGTTAAGAAGTTTTAATCAACCACGACGTCAATATAGAACGTTATTCAAAATTACGTGCGTTTTTGAAACGCAAATCCGTTTATATACCGAGAAAGGCTCAAACATTCACCCCAGTTGAAATAAATTCATCCATAAACAAAGCACCTGACGAAATGTATCTTGCGACACAGGTAAGGAATTGATATTTTTTCAAAAGTTCACTTAACAAAATGAGAGAACCTAGTAAGGAACTTCCTATCACTTTAATTTGCAAGCACCTCGGTAGCACATAGCTTGAGCTCTGGACTTTCAATCCAGTGATCGTGAGTTCGAATCACGCCGGTGATGTTTTTTTTTCCAATCACTGATTCAACAATCATCAAACTGTTTGAAATTGAATAAAATAACGAAAGTGGGAAATATTTTTTATCCACCTTTTTTTTTAGTTGCACTGATCATGGGAATCATGGGAGCCTGTCGTGCGAATGAAAGGCACTCTATGAAAATAGAGGACTTGGAAAATTTCGGATCGGATATATTAGTCACCAAACCAAACACCAAAACGAAAATTGTTGAGAAGTTCACCATAATTGAGCCTTTTTACCATATTTGTATTAAATATATCACGCAACGACCGAGTAATATATTAACAGAATAATTTTTTTTTGATTAATCAGAAAGGTAAATGCACCAATTGAAGAATTGGAATAAATAAATTCGGAGCCATGGGAAACAGATCGCAACATTTTTGAAACTTCCAAATCCAGAACTATATACTGGGCATACCTTTCGTAGATCACTTGCTATCCTGCTAGTGGATGCGGGTGGAGACATCACTCCTATGAAGAGGCCTGGAGGGTGGAAGTCAACATCTGTGGCGGAAGGATACATAGATGATTCAATGAAAAATAAAATGAATACTGAAAAAAAAAAAATATTGGGTTCAATGAAACCGTCTACCAGTACCAGCAACATCTCACAAACATTTATTGCACAGAACACTTCGGAAATGAAAAATGGAAATGTGAATTTGGATATAAAATCCTCGATACCTTCAGTTGTGATTTCCAACTGTTCCAATTTTACTATTAATTTCATTAACAAAAAATTATTTTGTTTATGTTATGAAATTTTTCGAAATAAAATTATAGATTTTTTCATTCAATAAAAACTACCTTTTTTTTTTATTGTACACCACCCAACAGAAATCCATTCACAGGGTGGGAAAATCACAGGTACAAAAACAAAAAAACATAAATGATTTGAGAATCAGTAAAGATACAACAATAGTGTAGAAATGAGACATGATACAAAAACTAGAGAAAAAAGAAAATTGATATCAAAAACTGATTTTTTTCAATGAAGCAATGCCGCAAGAGAAAATGTCACAACTGTCATCAACAGCATTGAAATTGTTGCAAATTCTGAATGAGGGTGAGTTTTTCTGTACATTTGTTCTAGAGAATTCGAGGTAAAATAGAGTGTTATGTCTTGAATTTACTCTTGGAACATGAAAATTCAGCAAACTCAAAATAGCACTACAGTTGATTTGGCCATGGATCACTTTATAAAGGAAAATCAGAGCAGATGTATTCCTTCTACTTGCAAGAGAGGTGAAGTTATGTCTCTCTAGTAAAGCGGTATTACAAAGAGAGATATTTCATAAAGCGTCTATGGATTCGTTCAAGATTATTTGAATGGACATTATAATATGGACACCAAATGATAGATGCATACTCTGTTTTAGAACGGACATAGGAATTATATAACAGTAGCAGTGTGTTCTTATTCGAGAAATCACGAGTATTTCTGACAATGAAACCTAAAGCCCTAGAACATTCATTGGTAATTTTATTTATGTGTATTGAAAAATATAATTTTTGGTCGAAGGTGACACCAAGGTCACGAACAGAATTGGATCTAGGGAGCACATCATTGCCAATTGAGTAGTTGTTATAGGTGATGTTGTTCTGTTTCCGAGTGAATGTTACAATTGAGCACTTATTAGCATTTAATAGAAGACGATTATTTTTGCACCAAGTATTTACTCTATCTAGGGCGTTTTGTAAAATGGTACGTCATTCTGGCAGATTATTTTTATATATAATTCCAAATCATCCGCATATAATAGACAATTGACTCCGACATCCTCAATAATGTCATTTATGAACAGATTGAAGAAAAGTGGACCCAAAACAGAACCTTGTGGAACGCCTGATGTTGGTGTAAATGAAATGGAATTCTGGCCATGGCACTCAACGTAGAGGGAGCGGTTTTGTAGATAAGAGGTGAAAAAGGTATTCAAGTTCCCTGAGAAGCCAAATGCATTCAGTTTACTGAGTAAAATATCATGATCAAGCTTATCGAAGGCCTTGGAAAAGTCCGTATATATGACATCTACCTGGGCATTATTTTCGAATGTGTTGGATATGTACTGGGTAATACAGAAGAGATTTGTGGTAGTTGACCTACCTTTGAAGAAGCCATGTTGTAACTCAGTTATTTGATTTTTGACATGGTTGTAAAGTGGTTTATTAAGGAGGATTTCAAAAGATTTTGAGAAATTATTGACTATTGTAATAGGCCGATAGTTTTCTGTCATGTTTGTCACCTTTTTTTGAAAACTGGTATTAATTTAGATTGTCTCAACACATCAGGGAACTGTTGGTATTTTATTGAGAGGTTGAAAAGTATTACCAGAGGTGCAGCGAATACGGAGGCACAGTCATGAATCAGGAAAGCTGGTATTTTATCAGGTCCCATTGTAAATTTTGGCTCGATTTTTTTGAGAGCTTCACAAACTTCACTTTCCGAAAATTCAGTTTTGATCAAAGCATCATTCGCCAAGTTTACGGTAGTATTATTTTGTATGGTTTGACTAGGTGTAGCGTGAGAATTGCTAAAATACTCCGCAAAGGCATTTGCAATGCTTACGGGGTCATTATGTTCAATGCCATCATAGACCATTGTTAGTGGTAGAGATGACGAGTGTTTCTTTTTTTTTACAAATTGCCAGAATTTTTTTGGGTCCGTTTTGATTTGCTGTTCGATATTACGGCAGTACAGTTGGTAGTTAGATTCAATCTCAGACTTTACTTCTCTTCTTATGTTTTGGAATTCAATAAATGCAAGCTGATCCTGGAATTTTTTGTATCTGCACCAAGCTCTATGTTTACATTTGAGTTTTCTTATAATACTCGAATTATACCAAGGTGGGTAGTTCCTTTTACAGGCCTTAACTAAGGGGACAACAGAGTGAATAATTTCATTCAACTTGTGATAAAACTTATTGAATGCTTCATTTAAATCAGGTATATTTAACAAAAAGTCCCAATCAGTTTCAGCAATTTTTTGGTAGGGTACAGGAAGATTCGCTCTTTTATAGTTATAATAGACCGAGTTAGTTTTATTTTTATTATTACAACGTTTACCGATTATATCATATGTAATTAGGAGGGAGGGGTGATGATTGTCTTCTGGAATTAATATTTCAGGAGCTGACTCAACGGTACATATAAAGTTGGCTAAAACCAAGTCTAAAATTTTATGATTGCTGTTTGTGATACTGTTGTATTGATCTAATTCGAAAAAGTTAATAAAATTGAATAATGAGGAAACACGGGGCGATGGCTCCCTACCATCCAGAGTAGTTAAGTATTCACTTGAATTGAAGTCACCAATGAAAAGTATGTTTTTATTGTACAAGGAATCTAATGAGCTCAGTATTTCAAAGAGGGCGTTATACGTTTCTGCTGTGTTATTTGGAGGAATATAAAGAATAATTATGTAGCAAGATTGATGTTCTACTTTTATTTTCGCACATAGTATGTCAATCATATATAAGTCGTTAAACGAAGGATGTGCCTTCAAATTTGGATTTTCAACTGTACATATGCTATTATCAATGGCAAGCGCAACTCCCCCTCCACGAGTGACATTCATATTATCTAGATCACGATCACATCTCAGAACGGTGTATCTATTCGAATAAAACATTTCAGCATTTCCCACCCCGGGTCCTAACCATGATTCTGTTATTGCAATAATTGAGTACTCGCTCTGCGCAGATGCAAGCAATAATTTGGTTGTCTTTGAATTGAGTCCACGCATGTTTTGATAATAAACTGACAATTTGCATGTCGATATTGTAGCAGTTGAATGACTCAAGCTCAAATTCAGAGAAGAGGGCACCTTTAGTTGCTACTTGTTAGGCGCACCAAATAGATCTCGCTTCATTTTCTCAAAAGCTCTTTTGTAAGCTTCACAGTTAGGATAATCCCAGACAGCATGATCAGTGTTAATATTAGTTTGTTCATTACGTTTGATATTTGCACAATTTATGCATTGTTTCTGGCTATTAGGCTTACAGTCTTCAAGGCCGTGAGCCTCGGAACAAATAGGACAAGTCAACTCACCTTTACATGTAGACTTAGAATGAAAAAAACTATTACATTTGAAGCAACGAGGAACAAATATGGCCTCAAAAATAGAACAGCTATCAAATCCAATAAGTAAGTGACCTTGTGACATGATTTTTTTATATACCGACAAATCTACTCGCAGCACTGCTTGGAAAATATTGTCTTTCTTTTTGGTTGCCCACACACGAATAACCTTGCACTCGGTAGTTTCATTGAAAATTGTGTCATTTTGAGCACGAATATACTGTAGAAGGGTATCCTCATCCAGTTTTTCACTTTTACCAACTACTCTGACATGTGGTTTGAGAGTCTTCAGAATGTGTACATCATAGTTGGCAGACATTTTTTCATCAGCAATTTTCATGATTTCCTTTGCACTATCAGCATTGTTGCATCCCAGCATTATACCTCCCTGTCTCATATTTTTAACATTGTCTGATTTCGTACGTTGGTTTACTTGTTCAGTATCTTTGGGTTTGAAAACGATTTTCTGCATTGGTTCAGCCAATTTTTCTGCATAAGTGAGTTTGTTGGCGAGATTTTGGTTGGTTGGTGAGGGTAAGGGGGTATGAACTGAGGTAAGATCAGGAATCTTTTCTAAAGCAGATTGGACAAAATCATTTTTCATGATTTCAAATTTTGATGTAAATTCTTTGAACAGGCTAGAGCAGTGCTTGTCAAAAATATCATGAAGTTTTTTATCATCAAGTTTGTTTGCTAACAATTTGCATGCAGAACATTTCCATTGTAAACCAGGCACCGATGAGAGATATGGAACTAGATCACCCGGTATTTTCGCACAGTCTTGATGATAAAGGTTTTTGCACGGCCCGTTGCAAAAAACGGCTTGTTTTCTGCCAACTGACGAGTCACAAAAACTACAGCGAGATATTTCACTTGATTCATTCAATCCAATGTATTTATGAATATTCGGATAATCACTTCACTCTCATAATTCACAATTGAGACACTAATACTGACAATCAATATGTTTAACACAGCCTAAGAACGAAAATTTTTCGACTAGGGAATCCTCCAGAAATGTAATTATTACTGGGGCGATTGTACTTCGTGTTTCGTGTTGATTGGATATATTATATTTTAATAATAATATTTGAATAAAAATACGAATCCTAATGCTTTATATGCAATTAAATGAATTACACTCTTTCAGGATTTCCTCCACAAATGAATCTTATTTTCAAACAGTCCTGAAATAAGTCACAGAAAAAGTATAGTATTCTGCTTGTGAGAAATGGCCATTACTCACTCGAATGATTTACGACGCTTGCCTTCGGCACGCGTGATGATGGCCACATTTCTCGCTCGTTGAATAATATACTATTTCTTCATCAGTGAGTGGAATATTTGATGAAATGATTGATTGAAGAAATGGCCAGTTTCAGCTATTATCATATTTGAGAGTAACTATGGAATAAGGAATATCTTTCATCGACTGAAAATAAAAAATGTTCAAGAATTGTAGAAAAATAGAACTAATAGTAAACAATGTGTTTTTGGAAAACTTTCCGGAAAACACTCAAGATCATATTCCAGTGCAAGTTGGAAGCATCATCACTGGACTTGTCAGTGTTGTACGATCTCCATTCGTCCCTACAAACTGAAACATCAGAAGTTCAGTAAGCGCGTGAGACCACAATCCTTATTCCGCCGTTATTTCGCATTGTGAAATAATTCAACAACTACAGTGCTCACACCCTCATCTGCTTTCACTGTATAAATTATATGAAGCTAATCCCCGTATAATCTACCAATGATTATTGTTAATTTGGAAATTCTCCTCGCATAGTTTTTTGTTTCTCAATTTTTCGATTAGTTTCAATTATATCTATTGAACACCAACCCAAATTTCATCTTGAAAGTGTTATATACGTTCAAAACTTCAAATATTGTATAACGCTGAATACATAAATGAATGAGATCACGGAATTCATAAATCAAGCATGAATAATACATGTATATCAATCAACTTTAACAGACCTTCCAATGGAATGAATCACCCCTTTCTGATTCAGAGACTCGATGGTGTTGGAATATATGACAAAAAAACACAAGATTATAAGTAAGAACAATCTCTTTGTATCAATTGACCTGCAGGGCAGTTATTCAAGTCTTTTCTCCATTATATAATCAAAATGCAATATTGCTTTCAGTGTTCATCAATTTTTTTCTTTTCGCAAATGATTTGATATCATATAGCACAGATAATTGCACTCCATCCTCAAAATTATTGTAATAAAATATAGCAAACAAATGATCTTCGATATACATCTGAAAACATGTGTATGGAATTAATGAATTATAAATGGATTTCAGTACATAATACAAAAAAATAGATTACTCTTTCCACAGCCACGTGATGGACCTTATCCAGTTTTGCTGTCGTGCCATTGGCAATAAAAAATACTCGAAGTCTTGGTGCATCTAAACTCTCTTGGTCTATGAAAATGCAATAACGATTTCATGTAGATTGTACCTATCTTGTAGCTATTTCCATAACGAATAGGAATAATATTTTCTACGTATATGATGATCTAATGGAAAATAGTTTTGAGAGGAAATCAATTTCAAATCTCAAAAACCGGATAACATTCAAAAAATGAGGGCCAAGAAGCCTGAAACCGGTATGCGGATTGTTAGGTGAACACGACATAAATTAAACATAATCGAGCTTATCAGAAAGAAACATTTGCATTCAATGTCCATTGATATTATATGGAAGTATGCATGGATTTTCAGGTGAATATCATTCAATGTTCTGCGTGGTATTTGCCAGGAAAGTAGTTGTTTTTCACCTGAGATCTACCATTTTCTGGTTCAATTTTATATTGAATCCTTTATGTGAAGAAAACCGTTTAATTCGATTTTTCTATTCATTCCACTTCACATGGCACTTATCTTTCACTATATGCTAGACGGGCTTGCCATCCTTCTGAGAAGGAATCTTTTATTTAGAAACCTATCGAGGTGGGAGATTTTCGGAGTGTTTCTTTCTGTCACTAGGTACCGCCAGTTAAAGTTTATCTTTCCGGCGTACCTATAGGTGTTACAAGATCGATGATGGTTTGTTTACGTTGTGTCTCACTTCAGCCAGAGTTCTTTGGACCTTTGGCTGGTTGACTACTCCGTACTGATGAGGGCCAAGAAGCCTGAAACCGGTATGCGGATTGTTAGGTGAACACGACATAAATTAAACATAATCGAGCTTATCAGAAAGAAACATTTGCATTCAATGTCCATTGATATTATATGGAAGTATGCATGGATTTTCAGGTGAATATCATTCAATGTTCTGCGTGGTATTTGCCAGGAAAGTAGTTGTTTTTCACCAGATCTACCATTTTCTGGTTCAATTTTATATTGAATTCTTTATGTGAAGAAAACCGTTTAATTCGATTTTCTATTCATTCCACTTCACATGGCACTTATCTTTCACTATATGCTAGACGGGCTTGCCACTCCTACTGAGAAGGAATCTTTTATTTAGAAACCTATCGAGGTGGGAGATTTTCGGAGTGTTTCTTTCTGTCACTAGGTACCGCCAGTTAAAGTTTATCTTTTCCGGCGTACCTATAGGTGTTACAAGATCGATGATGGTTTGTTTACGTTGTGTCTCACTTCAGCCAGAGTTCTTTGGACCTTTGGCTGGTTGACTACTCCGTACTGATGAGGGCCAAGAAGCCTGAAACCGGTATGCGGATTGTTAGGTGAACACGACATAAATTAAACATAATCGAGCTTATCAGAAAGAAACATTTGCATTCAATGTCCATTGATATTATATGGAAGTATGCATGGATTTTCAGGTGAATATCATTCAATGTTCTGCGTGGTATTTGCCAGGAAAGTAGTTGTTTTTTCACCTGAGATCTACCATTTTCTGGTTCAATTTTATATTGAATCCTTTATGTGAAGAAAACCGTTTAATTCGATTTTTCTATTCATTCCACTTCACATGGCACTTATCTTTCACTATATGCTAGACGGGCTTGCCACTCCTACTGAGAAGGAATCTTTTATTTAGAAACCTATCGAGGTGGGAGATTTTCGGAGTGTTTCTTTCTGTCACTAGGTACCGCCAGTTAAAGTTTATCTTTTCCGGCGTACCTATAGGTGTTACAAGATCGATGATGGTTTGTTTACGTTGTGTCTCACTTCAGCCAGAGTTCTTTGGACCTTTGGCTGGTTGACTACTCCGTACTGATGAGGGCCAAGAAGCCTGAAACCGGTATGCGGATTGTTAGGTGAACACGACATAAATTAAACATAATCGAGCTTATCAGAAAGAAACATTTGCATTCAATGTCCATTGATATTATATGGAAGTATGCATGGATTTTCAGGTGAATATCATTCAATGTTCTGCGTGGTATTTGCCAGGAAAGTAGTTGTTTTCACCTGAGATCTACCATTTTCTGGTTCAATTTTATATTGAATCCTTTATGTGAAGAAAACCGTTTAATTCGATTTTTCTATTCATTCCACTTCACATGGCACTTATCTTTCACTATATGCTAGACGGGCTTGCCACTCCTACTGAGAAGGAATCTTTTATTTAGAAACCTATCGAGGTGGGAGATTTTCGGAGTGTTTCTTTCTGTCACTAGGTACCGCCAGTTAAAGTTTATCTTTTCCGGCGTACCTATAGGTGTTACAAGATCGATGATGGTTTGTTTACGTTGTGTCTCACTTCAGCCAGAGTTCTTTGGACCTTTGGCTGGTTGACTACTCCGTACTGGTGAGGGCCAAGAAGCCTGAAACCGGTATGCGGATTGTTAGGTGAACACGACATAAATTAAACATAATCGAGCTTATCAGAAAGAAACATTTGCATTCAATGTCCATTGATATTATATGGAAGTATGCATGGATTTTCAGGTGAATATCATTCAATGTTCTGCGTGGTATTTGCCAGGAAAGTAGTTGTTTTTCACCTGAGATCTACCATTTTCTGGTTCAATTTTATATTGAATCCTTTATGTGAAGAAAACCGTTTAATTCGATTTTTCTATTCAAAAAATTATTTATCAAATCTTTCTTCAGCAAATAATCTTAACGAAAAACTCAGTGGAAACGGTTATATAAAAATGAAAATATTACATTAAGCGGCTAACATAGTCTATTGAGATTGAGTAAGTATAAGTTGAATGTGGAACTTATGCAATACAAATGAGTTTGCTGTAATGCAAGTAACTTGATAATATAAAAAAAGAATTATTTTATAACATATCCTTCGAAATACTTGAACCATTTGAAAAAAAACACGTATTATCCGATTATTTTCACCACAAATTGAGAACAAATGACATATAATTACCCGTTACAACGAAATTATTTAATTTTCAAAAAAAACGAGGTTTACTCAAAATTTCTTAAAAAAGTGATTTTTTTGGTTAAAAATATAGATATTCGAGACCTTCATCAGAAATGTCTCTGATTTTGAATGATTGAATATAACAAACTGGAAACATCATCAGAATCGAATCTGTTGTGGTGAGTTGAGAAATAAAAACCTTCACCGACTCGACTGAAAGCGTATTTATGGAAGAAGTGAGACCACGAAGTATGTTGTTCGGATTTTGATTTCATATCCTCTCCTAACTCGATGATCAAACTCCTTGGAAAAATAGATGAAGAAATTCTGGAGTTTTAGCCGACTCTTTTGTCGCTGGAGGAAGGAATGATCATTTCATCGCCATTCCGAATTCTTTCAATTCTGACCTAATATCAACCCATGCACGTACGCTACGCTTTTGTTGAACGATTCTCGGCCATATAAGTTCCTTCTTTCGCTTTATTTACCTTCTGCACACGTGAGGTGAATAATAATCGAAGCACGACATTCAGATCTGTGTTGTTACGGAATAAAAATATATCGTTGTTATCATTTCAATGTTGGGCTATTGTATTTTCTGTGCACTATGACTCCATTTCGATGAAATAGGTATCATTTAGAATCCTGTTCCTTATCTATCTGCCAAAGTAATTTAAGAAAAAAAATCGTGTGCGATCGGGGGATCCCCGTCAGGAATAAAGTTTCTTACGCTTTTTCTTTAACTCCGAATGTAATTCGATATGGAGATTGAGATTGTTTATACAGGGTTTCATAATTGAATGCTGATCCTAGAGGGCGATAATCCCTGGATGATTTTGAGGAAAATTTCACATACGAATATATGTCCGCAACCGCTTTATTTCTGAGATACAAAATATTGAAATTCAACAAAAAAATCAGCTCTTTCCCAATATCTCTGAAACCGCTTTGGCTTGTTTTTTCAGTTTTGGTACATGCAAAGTAATCATAAAAATACATTTTTTCCATGATAAAGGATTTCTTAATTTTCACCAGTGGCGTCCTTGTTAACATGCCCTGACATATTTTTGGTCAAAATAATGATACGCCACTGTTTTTTTTTCCAAATAAATATTATTTTTGTAATTGCCTCCTATCTTCTCATAAAAATGTTCTCGTAACTTTTTTTCGTACGGCGGACGGTTTTCGATTCAGAACATAAAATACATTCGATTTTTTCTCTTAGTCTCAATTTCACAATTGTGGTAACCAAAGGATCTAGGCAAGATTTTTATAACTGTTTTTTAGTTTTTGTAATGAGTACGCATAAAAATACATTTTTTATTTTTTAAAACATAACTATTATGAACAAAAAATACCAAAATCAAATCAACTGTTCAAAATGTCCGTTTCCTGCAAGTATTCCCGCTTCAGCCCTCCTTGTCATTGACTCGCGTACTCTTTGGAAAATTCGTGGAGTATTCCTTATTGCTCCACAGGAATCGATTTAGTGGTTTCGCAATTCTTTCTCAGTTAGAATTGATTGACTGTACACCAAAGTCTCAAGATGTCCCCAAAGAAAATAATCAAGACTGTTTAAGTCTGGGGATCTAGCTGGCCATGACTCTGTTCCCCCACGACATATCCAGCGATTATGGAAGTTTTGGTTTGAATATTCGCGTTCCAGAGCTCTAAAATGAGCAGGTGCATCATCGTGCATAAACCACATGCGATTTCGCATTGAAATAGGAACATCTTCCAACAGAATCGACAAATTATCTTCAAGAAATCGGCGATAATTATGTCCGTTCAATCTGCGTGGTAGAAAAAAGGTTCAATTAGTTAATCTCCAAAAATTCCAGCCTAGACATTCAATGAGAACTGCTCCTGGTTATGAGATTCCACGATTGCATGCGGATTTTCCTCGGCCCAGAAATGATTATTATGGAAATTTCTGGTCCTGTTTTTAGTAAAACTAGCTTCGTCCAGGAATGAAATTTCCCAGTCAAATAAAGGATTTTTGGTAACTTTTTGGAGAAAGCATTGGCAGAAATTCACTCGTAATGGAAAATCTCGAAGACGTAGAGCCTGAACCCGTTGAATGTGATAGGGATATAATAAATAATCATGAAGAATCCTCCATACTAGAATATGAGCGATATCCAAATTATTGGCAACTTACCACGTACTTATTCCAGGATTTTCGTCAACTGAATTTAGAACAGCTACCTCAATTGCTGGAATTCTTGCAGTCCAATGTGCTCCTTTCAAGTGATGATTTGGCTCAAAACTTCCTATTTCACATAACCTTCTGTGGGTGCTTGAAATCGTTCCAGCATCAGGAACCATTCTATTTGGGAAGCGCTCTTGATACAGTCGCCTGGCTTCATATGCGTTCCCATCAGCAAGCCCATACAAGTAATGCATGTCTGCTAATTCGGTATTTGTAATTTTTTTTTCCTAATAAACAAGTTTTTATGACGTAAATAATATCACGTATCTAGCTAAAGAACTGTCAAAATTGTTTATGTTGAAAACAACGAAATGTGTTCTTAGCATACTAGATGTTTCTAGCCCACTAGATAATCCTACTACTCTTCAACGGCTGATTTTGCATAGGGACAAGCAAATGAATGCATTTTATCTTCTAACTCAAAAATCGTTCACTGGAATTGGGAAAAAGACAGTGGCGTATCATTATTTTTATCAAAAATATGGCAGGGCATGTTAACAGGGACGCCACTGATGAGAATTAAAAAATATTTTATTTTGGAAAAAAATGTACTTTTATGCATACTTTGCATGTACCAAAATTGAAAAAAAAGCCATGCGCTTTCAGAGATATTGGGGAAGAACTGATTTTTTTGTTAAATTTCAACATCCTGTATCTCAGAATTAAGGCGGTTGCGGCCTATGTTCATGTGAAGAATTTTTTTCAAAATCATCCAAGGATCATTGCCCTCCGGGATCAGCATTCAATTATTTGTGTATTTTCGTCACGTAAGGAAAAATATTATTATTATTAATATCGAGGTAGCAGAATATGTTGCCATCAATCTCATGTATCCACCATTTTGTGTTTATTTTTCCTCAATATTTTTCCTCAATATTTTTCCTTTTGAAAGTTGACGTTTTCTATTCCATCACATCAAATTGTCATTATACCATGCGATACTATACCTTTATATCTTTTTCCAAACTCCTACGCCACAGTAAAAGTTATTCCTGATGATACTATTCGTAATATTATATGAAATTGACTTGCCACCTATTCAATGTAAACCATTAATCCAACTTCGGCAAACAAAAAATATAAGAAATTATGTCCAAAGAAGGATACAATCATCTAAACACACGTTACTTAGTAATATAAAAAAAACAAAAATATATTACTTGTATTCCCAGTAAACCAAAATATGTGTCTAAAACATTTCTGAAACAACTAATTTTTTATTTGAAATGTTTCTTTTTTTGACTCAGATACATTTGTGAAACATACCAGACACCAGAAATGACCTACGTATGGAACGTTTCACTGAAACGTTTCAATAAAAATGTTCCTGGAACATATTTTAACTGTGTTTAAATACATTCAGATATATTTCACAGCCATTGTTTCAGAAGGAACACATATAAAACATAAAATAACTGCTCAAGAAATCATTTTGAAATATTTCACGTGCAATGTTCCAAAAAAACATATAAGGAACATATTATATAACTGTATAATATGTTTTTAAACATTCATGAAACGTTTCACATAATTCATGAAAAGTGGGTTGGTTAAGCCAGGATTTACATAGATGACTCTAATGCAATAGTTGGTGTTTGAAATAGATATTGGCATTTCCTGTTTGTTACAATAACACTTACTGCTAACTATAATATTTGGGGGTTTCAATGTTTTCAAAATCCGTTTTTGCATCAGTGATAATTATGTTAATTGACATTACTTCTGGAAATGAATAAAACAAGGTCTAAACAAATTATTTTTATTCTAGCCACTAATATATATATATATATATATATATATAGAGTATACTTATACAAAATGTACTTAACATTATAGGGCTGGAGGTGGATTATTATCAACAGTTTTTCTATTGAACCTAAGAGTTGCCGATCGAAACCAGGTAGCAGTGTGTTTTTCGAATTCCGTGTCAGACATACTAGGAAGTCGCTTTCATGCAGCATCTGAAAAAATATTTCGAATGAACACCATTTCGAATTAATTAATCTAAATATTATTTTTGCAAAAAAGCTATATCTCTTGTCATCGAAAAAAGGAAACATTGAAATAAATACTTCCATCTGATTATTCGGAAGCCTCCATATTTTGTATTTATTGAAGAACCATGTTCCTTTCATATTTGATATACCTACCTATCAAATTATTGAGGGGATCGTAATTTTTTCATACCACGAACACTTTCTGGACAGTTTGTTGGAAAACATTCTCATTAGGCCTTTTCTGATCAGGTCATTGGAGAAAATACAGTCTAATAATTTTCCTCAAATGTCTCTTTGTTTTGAAAATTATTTCCCTATCCATATTTATTTTAATAATAACCAGTACATACATAAAGCTGAAAAGCAATGTTTTAATTAATACATACAAAATTATTTGAAATGTCAGCATTGCAGTTCTTCTGATTTGTCTGTGTTCCATTGAATTCAGTATTTTCTATGAAACAAATGTTGAAGACAATTAGCAAGTGCATGCAGGCAGCATGTACCAAATGAACAATTCACCAATGTAAATGATTATTTCATGAATTCAGGATAAAATCGTTTAGATCCGATAGACAAGATATGTTTTCGAAAGCTATCATGTTTGAACCAGACAGATGAGAAAAACTCTTAAAAAAACTACCAAAATAGTAAAGACGCCATAACTTAACCTCCAAAATGAGTTTCCTAAAATAAACAGTTTTACGTACCTGATATTGGAGATTCATTGTATTTTAATTATTACACATTCAACTCTCCCTTGAAAAAGTGTTCAACCGACGACGATGGCAAATAAATATTTGGTCCACAGCATAACAACAAATACTAAATATCATTGTGCTGTGATCTGTGATCATCATTGATGGTCTCCCGCAAAACATCAGCGCATGCGCGTATAATGGGTAAATTGCATTCATCATAATCATCATTCATAACTTGAAGGTTATGTTGGTAGGTTTTATCTGTACATTTGAAACATTTTAGACGCATTTCCTTGTGAATGTGAAATGTTAGATGTTTATGATATATTTCTGAAACGTTAGTTCAAAATGTTTCAAATGAATCGATTTAGGATTCCGTTGAAACGTTTCATACACATTATGTGTTTACTGGGTTACCACTCAACGATAATACCTACCCGACTTGTATTCGCATAGACATCTTACCGCTCATGTATCATTTAAAGTTTTCTGCAAGCAGAACAGCAGTTCGGATGGTTTCGTACACCTTCGGAATCGTATTGAGACACGTATATAATAGAAAGAGGCAGAGAGAGAGAGAGAGAGAGAGAGAGAGAGAGAGAGAGAGAGAGAGAGAGAGAGAGAGAGAGAGAGAGAGAGAGGGAGAGAGAGAGAGGAGAGGAGAGAGAGGAGAGAGGAGACAGAGGGAGAGGAGAGAGAGGGAGAGAGAGAGAGAGAGAGACAGAGAGAGAGAGAGAGAGAGACAGAGAGAGAGAGAGAGACAGTCACATGGGGGGGGCATGATGCTTTTTTCTTGTGTGGCGATTTCTACCATTCACCAACTACCGCAAGCCGCGTGAAGAAACTTCGTTCCAAATATTTTTCATATTAAGAGAACACATCGAATTCAATAGGTGAAGTAGTTAAACGCCTCATGAGATATATCAGTTTGACGTTTCTTGTGATCAAATTATGGCTTGTTCTGTTGTTGTCTCACTCCACATATTCTCCGTTATTATCGGAGTAGAATTCTGTCCGAGTCGAAAACACTGCGCAGGCTCATTTCGGCATGACTTTATTCGTATATTCCCATTAAGGAAGGATATCTCAACACTATCATTTGGAAAGAACCGTGGATTTACATACATTATATTTTGATAGATTCGAAAATGTAGACTGGCTACACGCTGTGGTGTCACACAATAAAAAATTGCTCCAGGAAACGATATATCGTATGTCAACATTAATATGAAAATAAAGGGGATTTTTTTTTCATCTTTGAAGGGCCCCAATTTTTAGACTAATCGACCGATTTGGCTGATCTTGGAACTCAACCGATATATTTATAAAAAGTACTTTTGTGCCTTGTTGCATTTGGTTGAAGAATGTGGCCTCTAGTTTGCCTACGATAAAAATATAATATATAACTGGGGACATTTTTTAAGTTTTTGAGACCACGATCGGTGAAGATGTAGAAACATTTTTTGATTTTTGAGGTTGTGAAATGGTAACGATCACAATAGGTATTATTTCTATGAAATCTATCCAACAACTTGAGATAAAATAATCCATAAAATAGGTGAGAGATATGTGGGAAATCTCTGAGAATGTGTGTGTTAGTTTGTCTTTCATCCTTATTTTCGAACTGTTAAATGGGCACAAAAGTGCTTTTTCCTAGAAAAAATGCATCGGTTGGAATGTGAATGATTGTAGATTTTTGAAATGGGGTTTAGAGTTATTATTATATACAATCATATCTTTGAAAATAATTTGGGGTGGTTATCAACATGTTCTGATAATAAAAACCTGTTTGGGTTTCTGATAAAAGTTATTTACACGCCCAAAATCAGTTTCATCTGCAAATTTTTGTTCGGTATTGTTCCTTTTTAGAAAATATCGCAAATTAATCATTGAAATTATTACGGAATTTAAAAAAATTGTTATGTTGTTCATGATCCACCTCTATTCAGCCCATCCTAATATTTTCGTCGCAATCAACATTGATGTAGCCACTATTGTTTCCATTTTTCCCTTTCCATTCAAAATCCTATTGAATTGGTATCAAAAAAGAATTCAAGAATTTCAACATTTCTTCACTGGACTACCGTTTGAGATCCTTCCTAGTTGATATCGAGGTTGAATTTTATTTCGATCGTTTACGAGTGCTTTCTTGCCGCTTAGTCAGCCTGAGGGAATTGGCTAAATTCATAGCAGACACGTCAAGCAATCACTTTTTGTATATTCATGGAAAACTTTCAGTGATATGGATACCCAACGGGCCTAGGTTGTAGTATAGAATACACGGAAAATGGAAAAATCATGAATTCTGTCCGATTTTGAAGGAATCAACTTGTAATGACTTCAGCTCTAATAATGCATGTATAATTATGGAAAAAATAACTAACAAAAGATAATACGAATATTATCATTAATTAAAGTTTATTGAATCGACCCTTAGTTGTCATAAAAGGTCCTGCAATAGGGAGCGCGTCATCATCAAGCAAGTTGTCATATAATGGGACATATTTTCATTAGAAAACACAATCAGCAGTTATTTTGTTACTGAAAATGGCCCTTCAGCGGACTTGAACTTGAACTCTTTTTGTTTATTCAGCAAACTTATAGTCAATATCCTAGAAACGTTTCAGCAGCCGCAATAAACTATAAATAATTTGAAATTTTGTAGTGACAGCACACGTTTACTTCAAATTATTCTTCTGTACTACTTATTTCAAGAAGAGTAAAAACCAATGTTTGAAGTATTCGACAAACGTGTCAATGATAAACAATCGCTTGCTATATAGCTTCCTTTTACTACCGCATGGATGGTGATTGAAAATATATATCATAATGCAAGAGTTCTTTTGACTTACCAGCGATTCTGAAGGAGTATTTATGAAAATAAAAAACTATATTTCTGTGTGCATGCGTCTGTCCGATCTTCGCACGAATTTCAAAATTTGGTATATTGTTTATCTCCATGAATTTTCCCGACCATTCCTTACAATTTTTTGGAAATTGAGAATAATTGGAAATAGTTAATTTTTCCAAACTTCTGTCAATATTCCTCCCAAAATGTCCTTAGACGTGGTCTGCAATAATATTTCCAACTCAATTATCCGTAAAAAATTTGATAACAAAATCTCAGAAGAGCTTTTTTTTCTAAAATGTCTAAGAATGTCTAATATAGGAGTTATCATTATTATATGATGAATAATGTTTCACCGCTAGTGTATTCAGAAAAAATCTGTAGGCACCACGAAAAAAAATGTTTATTTGGAAAGCTGATACAAAAATTTGTTGTATGCAACAACACGTACACAACTGGTTAGCCTAAGCCTTTCGATACGTCCGCTGAAGCCTTATTCTGCCTACTTGTTACATAAACTACTATTATATTTGTATAAACCTCAAATCTATGATCAAAAGTTGTAGTTTTCGAATCCCCCTAAAATACATGATTTTATATATAATCTTACATTCCAGAAAATGTGGGAACTAAGAATGAGGACCTGGAAATAATTTTGAAATGAAAATCACATAATCTGATGAAGTTTAATGTGTCACTTCAGATACCCAGGTTATTCAGTATAGAGCGGTGTGGAGATCTTTGGACTGCTTTGCTAGTTTCTGATTTATTATGTATCTAGCAAACAATTTCAGAAATTTTAATTTTGAATGGGCTGCCAGGATTTTTTGTTTACTTAAGATAAAAGTTTCTACATAATATGAAGATAATATTTTCTTTTATTCACAACAATAAAACAAAATACGTTCAATCTTTTTGAAAATTGAAATCGGACCACCAATGATGCTGGATGCATCATGGGCTTGCTCCAATGAAGTGCATTAAAAAATTCCAATAGTAATTATACAAAAACTCATGATTTGACACTGCCTGAATTTTCCACACATAAAGTACATATCAATCGCTACTGTGTCGTGGAAAGCCTGTTCAATTATTCCAAAAATGGCTGTGGGATGAATTCAAAAAGAGGCTGATGTTTTCGTTTTTTTCGGTCTTTCTTCGTTACTAATACTCTGGTCGAGTCGTTCCCGGGCTCAGTTTTTTGCATTTCGATTCTCTACATCGAGGTTGCTCAAGTAGTTTCCATGTTACAAGCGGAAAACGAAAAAAAATACATGTTTTTTTTTGTTCTTGAATATTTATAACAAATCAAGCAATGATAGTTGCAGGTAGGAAACATAACAGGATATTACTACGGTATGATAACACAGTTCATTTCCTGGTACTATTTATTATTATTATTATTATACTATTACTTAAAAGTTATTATTCATGAATATTTGAAAATAAAAAATTGAAATTATTCAAAGTACCCTCTAGGTGTTTTCCGAAGATATATCCAGTCGGGAAACAAAATTTGAAACATAAAAAAAATTGATAGGCTCAATAATTAAATTAAATTTTTTTAAAAGGAACCAAATTATTGGTTCCAAAAAAAAAAACCCAAATATAAAAAAAATGTGTTACTCATATAGACCCAAAATCAAGATAGCTAACTGAAAATTCAAAGTAGTGATAGGTACACTATTATTATTGCCGAATTATTCTCAACTAGAACTTCCTTGTCAATTTACCGAGTTATGGAAATTATTGAACCTCTTCGTCCAATGGTACTCTTGGCAATGGAATAATGAGTTCAGATGAGACTGAACACACACATTCAGATTTAACCAAAACCAATTTCTAACATGAACTTTCAATACTCACCTGAATCATCTCCAGCCCAGATCACAAGGAGCCATTGGTTTTACTGTTCTCTCCACCAGATGTCCTTCTTTCCTAGCAACCTATAGGTTCAGTGCTTGTTATGCTATGCTATGTTAAGTAGATTAGAATATAATATGTCTATATTTTGTTTGTTGTTTTCACATTCAAAGAGTGGGTAATATTTATTCCCCATTTTTTCACAATCGCTAAAAATGCTGTCGATAACATTAATTGTCTGCAAGTGTGTCGGAATACAACAATGGCCTATCTTTAGTCTTATAATGGATGTGATGGACTTTCGGGGAAATGATTGGCAAATATAGAACCATGCCTTCTTTCGAATATTTGGTTGTATGTCTTTAAGTCGGAAACATTTGTTTCGATCCCAGATTCTTTCCTTATTATAAGCAATTAAGTCAATGAAAACAAAATACCTCAAATCATTCCCGCGGCAATTTTCTAGGTAGAATATTCCCACTATAATTATGTTTCGATTGGCCAAAACGTACATGAATGAATTGAAAGTTTCTATTGGTTTCTAGAAATGTCAAAAAAATATCACTAGTATTTCCATATAGAGGCAGGCAGTATTCAGTTCTTGAGGAGATCAATGAATTATGCATATTTATCATTTTCTCAGGGTCGGGTCCCTAGCTGACTTTCGCCAGGTATTTGAAAATATTTAGGATCTTAAGACATTCATTCATTACTTCATCGACATGTATTTCCAAGTCATTTTTCTATCGAAATTCAATCCAAGCAATGTATGCTTCAACCTGTATAATAGTCTGATTTAAAATTTCAAAATTAAAATTTTTCTGATGATGTACAGATGTGTGCATAAAAAAGTCGTACAAGGTTTGTATGGTGTAAAGCTGCCTATGATGTTGCAGATTTCATAAAAGAGTAGTACACGTACACATTTGACAAAAATAGTTTCAATTTTGACACTACTTGTCACAGATCGATAAGTTTCATCTAGATTGACAAGCCTGACTCACTAGCCTATAACTGATGTACGACTTCTTTATGCACACACTGTACATGAGAGAATATAATACTTTTCGTTTTTTTCTGTTGAAATTGATGTTCCATGTACTTCCAACCAATTTTCAAGTGATGCAATAGCCCTTTCAATATGGTGTTTTACGATTAGTGGGTCTTCATATATGGTGACGTCATCAGCATTTGAATGTAATTTCAGTGTGCCCTGATTGCATCCTAAATGGTTATTGTGTACAGGTAATATAATATCGGATTGAGCACAGCACCCTGTAATATTCGTTTGAGACTTTTTCTAGGTCCCTACAATTTACCGTTTTTATCTCTACTTTTTATATCTTGTTCTCGTTCATTTAAAAGCTTATCTCAATATTTTTATTCATTCCTAGTTCTAGGAGATTTGATATCAATCTTTCAAAAATGACATTATCATAAGCTGCTTGTATGTCCAAAAAAAATACCACGGTTTTTTTAATTTAATTTGCTAATTTGTAAGTCCATATACATGTCAAAAAGTGCTTCTGTCGAAACTATTCCTTTGCTAGAGCCATACTGATTGTAGGGTAATATATTATTATGTTCAATCCACCATTCTAAGCTGTATCTGATCAACAACTCAAAAGTTTTCTTAAAACATGATGACCGAGGGGAAAACCGATGGGGAAATTGAGTACACTAATGCCCAAAAATCACAATTAATTCCTTCAACTCCCAAGTAATGCCCAAGTAATGCCACCCAAGCCCAACTTATTTCTCTAATACCCGTGTAATACCTCTAATTCCTCAATAATGCCTACTAATACTCAGTAATACCTGACTAATATACGTTAATTCCTACCAATTCCCAACCAATTTTCATAAAGTTTTACCATATTTCTGAGATTACTTCCATAAAGCATCAATTGTTGAGTTCAGAAGTGTGGAATTTGATTTTTTTGTTACATTACTGTATACCATCCAGTATTCATATTATTCCATAGCAATGAGAGAATGCTCATTTTATATGTTCATGGGCTCGGGAAAAATACGTTTTAGAACTCACCAAACGCGCAAAAAACAAATAGTATTTATTAAAAACAAAACATTAAAACAATATTGCATTTAGAAATAGTACTGAGCTCAGTTGAACAAAAAACGAAAACCAGAGAAAGGACAAAAAAGGTCGATAAACTTGACTCAAACATGTTATCTTTCAGGTAGCCATAATAGTCAAATGTTCGCAGTTTCAAACAATAACATTTGAAACTGGATATAACTACTAGAATTCATGTTATATTTCAATTTTCAACGGAGAAAATTACAACAATTCTTGTCGTTTCAAAATTGAAGGAATCGTGTGTCCGTTTCTAAATGGTTTTAGAGATTCATTCATTTACAATGATCATTCACTGCTCGTGAGCTCACCCAAAAACCCAAAATATATATAAATTATTCACTATCAAATATGTATCTTGAAATGGCCCTATCCCGAGGGCCAACCGCCAACTTGAAATAATGAATAAATATGATGGTGATTTTGGTGTTAATGAGCTTTTGTGTTAGTTTTTGGGGTGTAATAAATTGAGATGGGGTGATAAAATGTGTAAAAAATGTTTTTAGGGTTGAAATTGTAAGGTGTTGTTATGTGGAAAAATAAAAAAAGTTAATTTTGAAATAGTTATTTGTGCAACAAGTACTTTTTTTCGTAACGAGCGGATTTCAGCAGAACGAACAAAGTGAGTTCCGCAAAAGAAAGCGAGTGTGTCCCAACATGTTTCACACAATATTTTTTGTAATTTTAAATATAATGTGGTCCTTTTTAACTCGAGTTGAAAATATCGAAAAACTGAAGAACACGCTTTCAACGCACTAAAAAGTAAAAAATAATTTTTATATTGAACGACTATGCCGAAAAGCATGGGGTGCTTTTTGGTTACGTATCTTTGAGAAAAATCATACTTTCAGAGTAAGATCCCAGAGCCGGAAAAATCTACATCATTTTAGCAAAGCTGAAATTTTAGGTATGAATAGTGTGATATGTAGTTGTAGACCAGTGCTGAAGCCTTTGAAAATGGTAAAAAGTGGAAAAAATAATAGAAGGATGAAACCCATTGGAGAAGGAAGAAAATATAACAAAAATGAAGGGAAAAAAAATTACGGGCGATCTGAGGTCGGGAAGTGGAAGGGGGTAAGTTTTCAAGGGTAAAAAACGGTTTATCTCGATTTCCGGCAGTCCTATGGAAAAAAATTATGTGAAAAATTCAAATAACCAAGTTTTTGGTTTTTTATTTTTATCTTCTACAACAATTTTTTTTCACGAAATTTGGTGAAAACCTCTTTTTTATGTTTTAAACACACTGTAATTTTTTTGATTCAAAATAATAATTTTTTTCACCTTAATTTGACTTAATATCGAAAAAGCACCCTAATTTTCAATCGAAAATTCTCCCGTCAAAATACCAGCTTTTTAAAAAAAGTCGGTTGGCTTTTTGTTCGTTGAAATCTCTACTTTCTGATGGTATGAAAAAAAAGTACATTACTTTGACAGAAAATGCAAAGAAATGAAAAATACTCGAATCCGAATTTAATAAGACATCTACAATATTTTGAGAAAGTTGTAGAATCGTCTTTAAATTATATGCGTAGATGCCTATTTATTGCTATTTCAAGAAAACTTATATACCTGAGTGACCTACGGAAAATTTTAGCCCATCAAAAAGTATTTCATAGAGAAGTGGGGAAGGGGCTAGGAGGGTCTAGGCCTTACTACCTGTTATTTCTTTGCATTTTCTGAGAACATTTACCATAGTAATGTATTTTTTTTCACACTATCAGAAAGTAGAGATTTCAATGAACAAAAAGCCCACCGACTTTTTCAAAAAACCTGATATGTTGACGGGAGAATTTTCGATTGAAAATTAGGGTGTTTTTTTGATATCAAGTCAAAATAAGGTGAAAAAATAAATATGTTAAATCAAAAATTTTACGGTGTGTTTGGAACATGGAAAAAGAGGTTTTCACCAAATTTTGTGAAAAAAAAATTGTTGTAGAAGATAAAAATAAAAAACCAAAACCTTGGTTATTCGAATTTTTCCATAGGACTTGTAGTTTTGCCGGAAATCTGGATAAACTGTTTTTTACCCTTAAAAACTCACCCCCCTCCACTTCCCGACCTCAGATCGCCCGTAAATTATTTTTCCTTTCATTTTTGTTATATGCTCTTCCTTTTCCAATAAGTTTCATTCTACTATAATTTTTTTTTTTTCAAAAATTATCGACCCTGGTCTATTGAGAACGTATGCGTACTTGCTAGTTAGAAACCGGGCCCTTTCACAGGTATCAGATACAAAAGAACATAAAAAACTTTCATACTTACGTTGATATATGGTAATACGTTTGACAATTGATATCGTCCAGTTAGCCGAGCGGTCTAAGGTGCGAGATCTCAGCTCTGGCGGGAGATCTGAAAAGTTAGCTAGGGTTCGAATCCCCACGCCTGACGAGTTTTTGTTTATTTAACACTTTGAAATTGAGAAATGATTTGTTTTGGGCTGATTATTCGAATAAAAAAAAAACAAGTCGTTTCTCAATTTCGAAGAGAAAAATAAAAAAAAAATCGTTAGTCGTGGGGGATTTGAACCTTCGCTAACTTTTGAGATGCACAGCTTTGATTTCGCGCCTTAGACCGCTCGGCTACCTGGACGATATTAATTGTCAAACGCATTACAATACTTCAACGTAATTTTTTTATGTTCTTCTGTACCTGCTACCTGTAAAAGGGACTTGCTCTCAAGCTACCAAGTATGCATACGTTCTTAACCACATTCCACCCTACTCATACTTGAAATTTAAGCTTTCCTAAAATGACGTAGGTTTGCCGGCTCTGAGATCTACTATTTTAATTAATTTCTACAAAGCACCCCACGCTTGTTGACAAAGTCGTTGAATATTAAAATTATTTTTCTTTTTCTTTTTAGTGCGCTACAAGCGTGTTCTCATCTTTGGAGAGACTTCCATGGAAAAAACGGAAATTAATGCTACACAGAATATAATAACAATGAAGAAGTATAGTCCATCCAATATCAATTGCAGAAGCTGTTTCTATAGGGAGCAAATAAAAACTCACTTCGCTAACACGAGCGTATATGCGAAGAAACGGAACGAAAAATAATCACTACTACTTGTATACAGTCTCCGTCGGCACAAAGAGCCCGCTGGTCAACGTGCACTTGAGTGACCACTATTTGTTCTACAACCGATTCGTTTGGGCCAATCAAGTCGGACATCAATGCTTTGCAGGTGTGTCTATACGATGGGAGGTCATAAATCACGCGTAATATTTGTGTTTCAATAGCTCTGAAAGATTAAAAACCAGTAGCGTCTGTGGTCTTGGTGTGTGCCGATCGAAATACGTTTTAGGATATTGGAATATCTGAATAAAATTAGTTATCTCCGCCGCTGCTGCTCACAGGATTTCGATGACAGACTTTTTTATGCTTCTGCAATTGATATTGGGAAAACTATACTTCAAATAGTTGAGCCTTAAAATTATAACAAATTTTATTCCTGTACTTTCTGCAACTGATGGTGAAATTTACTTTTCACCAGTTGCGAACAATTTTACTTGTTGCAACTGGCGATGAAAAGAAGTTGGATCCAGACCAAGCGCGTTGCACCGCGCTGCGCCGTTCAAATGAGTTCAGGTCGAAGCAGCGCTTTGGGTTTGAACGACAACTCGCGCTGATTCGCGCCTACTTGCGCCACCCTGCAACAAGAGCGAACGCGATCCGGCAGATGTCGGTACATCAAAGAAAAACGAATGTTTGTGCTCGTTTGTTTTGGACGTGAAAACGTTTACGATGATTATTTTATTAAGTGTTTTGAGTTTTGACAAAGTTTTTTGAAGTTGATTTAAACATGAGTGCTTCAATTGAATGGACACATGACGCTATTGAAAAATTGATAGACCTATATCGCCAAAAACCGGAATTGTGGGATCCCAAAGAGAACACATTAAAACTAAAAAGCATGATGCTTGGACCTACATTTCTTTGGACATGGGAATCGATGTTGATGCTGTTGAATCTAAAATTACTTCTTTATTCTTCGTATAGAAGGCAAAAAGAAAAAAGAAAAAAAAATCGACTGGCACTGGAAAAGGTAGAAATAATACCTATATTTTATATCTTATATAATAAACCTGATATACACTTTTAGGGCGGGAGAATATTTACATCCCAAACTGGTTTGCATTCAAGTTTCTCAATTTTTTGTCAGAAAAGGACACACCAAAGGACACTCTTAACACAGAAGAAGTAAGTAAAAACAAATAATTTTTTTTTCATTCTAGAATATTTATTTAGGCACAGTCATTTTGCCAAAGTATACGCCCGTTTCTAAAAAAATATTCTGCAAATTCTTGCCGTATTTTTTGCGCATTTGATGGACTTTTCCTTAGTATTTGTTTCAACTTGCACATTGAGGTTTGGTTTACATCATCCCTCCGCCAGGTTCCAGCAACAACTGTCCCATCATTCAGCTCACTATCAAAAGTTCCTGCAGAGTATATGTATTTCTGGAATTTTTACTTCTTCTCAAGTAATTGTGTAGATAAATAGTCGTCAATACTACATCTCTAGCTTTGTTAGGTTCAAAGAGCATGGGTTTTCTCAAAACTCTAAATACTGCACTAAGTATTCCAAACGCATTTTCGCCGTGCTCTTGACAATCGATAATTGGAAATCCTTTCTTTCGATCCTTTTTCATTAAGACCAGAATAGGGTTTGATTACATTTTCATGGAGAGTAAATGCTTTGTCACCCACGTAGGGAATACGTTTTTCCCGCCCAGGAAGTTCTTTTGGTTCTGGCAAACCCGAACTTTTCGCTTGTATTTTCTTCCATATTAGACTATGTTTAAATATTCCTCCATCAGATATACGACCTTAAGTACCCACATCAGCGAAAATAAAATTATAATTCGCATCCACAAGTGCAAATATCACAATGCTAAAATATGACTTATAATTGTAGTATTCGCTGCCACTGTTTATGGGTGCTTGTATGCTTTCCATTCATAGCGGCTACGCAATGCGGATAATTCCAATGTTCCTCAGATTCTTAAGCATATTGTAGCCATCCTTCTGTAGTATTTGGCATCTGAAAAAAACTTATCGATGATTTCTAAATGAAATTTTCTTAATTAGCAGATATACGCCGATGAAAATTAGCAAGATAATTTGCAACCTTCTGTTGATGATGCCAATGATCAAAGTGAACTACAATGTGAAAAACAAACAGTGATCAATCTATTGAAAATGTCATTGAATCCCCCTCCCAAAGCAATGGGAAACATACAATAGCCAAGCGAAAGATATTTGTCTCCCAAAAAAAAAATCCAAAACATCAACTGGTAACAGAAGACCGTAGATTGAGTAAAGCATATGACATCATCGATAGCATTTCAAGCGAACCAGCGTCCAGTCGCGATGAATGCTCAGTATATGGAGAGCATGTCGCTAATAAGCTACGAAAATTGAATGAAAGAAGTAGAGCCATCCTTATCAATAAAATCAATAGCTCAATCTTCGAAGCTGAGATGGAAGTGTTCGATGAACTGCACAGGTAAACATATCAAAATGTATACTCCTCAAGCAACGCTTCCTCAATTATTGGTACGCCTCTAACCAGTCCTATTCCTCCATAATCATCTACAACTCAGTCTGTGTCTATATATAACATAGATGAACCTTCAACGTCTCAATATGATACAGCACAAAGTTTTCTTTCAAATTTTAGTGTATAGAAATAATTTTTAATAAAGGGGACTTACCTGAACTTGGTGTTTTAATACTTCATTGAGAGCCTGGCGAACTTCAATAACTATAGTTGAAATACTTTGTTTAGTCATTTTGAAAAGGTACATTGAACTGGTGAATGAATCTCCCGTGGCCAGGAAGCGTAGAGTTATAGCTAATCTTTCTTTGGGAGAAATAGGTTCCCTATGGTTTGTATCCTTTTTTTGTAATACTGGCTCAATTAAATATAATAAGATTTTGGAATCCGCTGACGACATACGGCAAAAATTCTCAAATTGTCCGATATTACCAATTAACGTGTCACTTGATAGATCTGTTCCACTATGAACTGATATATTTTTAAGCATCGGTGTTACCCAATGTAGACGTTTTCTATTTCGTCTTTTTCTATTTAAATGTGGATTGAAAGTAATAATAGCAGCAGCAATTTTTACTTTTTTGGAATACTCCATATTAACCCAAAATGCGCGCGAGCCAGTTGGAACACTGACGAATAAAAAATTTTCTTTGCGGTGTTCTGCGCCGCTCTGCATCGAATTCACTAGGGCTGCGCGGTGTCTGTACCCGCCTTGAAGACATTTGATAACGTCAGTTTTGAAAAGTGTCACTTCGAATGTCAATATTGGAAAAAAATAATTTTGAAGTTGCCGGAGCTTCAACTGCCGACCTTTGGCTCCGCAGTCGTACGCCTTAGCTGTTTGGCCACTGACCTTTCGATAATGGTGTATTGTGCTTTATCCACTAGTCCACGAAAATTGTTGTTGATGTTATGGAAAAAACGGATTTCAGTTATTTATTGCCCAACTCAAAAATCTGAGGTTTCTGCTGAAAAATGTATATTGGAATTAAAATATCCAATCACTGTAATATTGAGTTGAAAATCTTTTATTCAATCAATTTTGCATTTCCTGTTGACATATTATTCTGACAGGACCTTGGTGTTGCTTTATCGAAAAACAATATCGAATCTACTAGTGGTTTTATCGGGGGTCAATACATAAGAGATAATTTTTTTATCGGTAAATTCATGTTCAATTGTATAAAAGTTTTATTGTCATGGTAAACAATCGAGAATCAAAGGAGTGAAAAAATCGCGAGAGCTTGCTCTAGCGATTTTTTCTACTTTCCTTGATTCGAGATTTTTCGTCAAATGACAATAAAATTTGAATATGATTTGAAATGTATTTACCTATAAAAAAAATTATCGAATGTATTTTAGGAAGATTAATACCAACTACATTATAAATACAATTTACTTTGAAATAGAAAATTCAATTGAGAAATAAGAATTTCAAATTAACAATAAACATTTCAAATGAATATGGAACATATTGAAATATTCACAAAGTATCAAGAGTTTGACTGATCCTCAGTAACATACATATTATGAACATTGAAAGTGCAATAGTTGTGTGTTATATTATGACCAGATTTTTTTGGATATTATTAATGTTTTCCGTAGCAGAATTTTCTTGTATAATGTTTATATCTCTTGTAGTTTGGATCCCAGAAGGTTTAGGTCTCAGGTTGTTGATTGAATTAGCATGATATTCCTGGTCTAACTGTGAATAGGGGCCTAATGACTTAGCACTTGCATGTCAGGTCATTTTGATTAGCTATTTTCCCGGGATACCTGCTTACCAAGATTTGATGAAGCATGATCGATTTGAGTGATTTGTGATCTTGTTTGTGACAGTATCAAGCCCTATTCTTTCCGCAGATTGTTTGGTCCATTTTCCATTCTCATTTAACCCAAAAGGCATATTTTTGTACCATCCAGAATTTGTTTTTTTTCAGTAAGGATTTACAGTCAGAAATAGACGGTCTGACGTAATTCTAGTAGTGCGTTTGACATGGGTTTTACAAATAACCTCACCGGGGACACATGAAGATTATTGTGATTAGGCACTAACCACTTACGCCTGAATGCACCGTTTGTCAATTCTAATTCTAGTTCCCCAATCCCATTTTTGTAATCTTTGGCCTGTAGCTATGCACCGTCAGCAGATTGAATAATCCAGATTGGAAATCTGACAACGTTGGTTACGCAAGAATTTTTTTGACAGTTGAAAATGATAAAACGTCAAAATTGTCAGTTTCGATTTTTTATTTTCAAAATGACTGATGGTGAAAAAACAAAAAGAATCCCCAATTTTTCTTCGGAAGAAAAGCAGAGTCTATCCTCATGACTCTTAAAACACGCTTATATTATAGAAGACAAAAAATACAAATAAGCTTGGAAGCGAGTTATGGAACAATTCGACAGCACCGCACCTATACTCTGCTATACGACCGTCGATCAGTTAAAAAGGCTCTACGAAAATAAAAATAAAAAGAATCGAGGAAGAAACTTGCTGAAAATGAACAAATAGATAGATACCTGCGAGTAGCCGTTATACCACCACACCTCAAATCACCGAAAAAGTATTCAATGCTTTCGTCGACTCTGCGAGGAAAACCAAAGTTGATGATATCGAGGATATCTAGGTCATCATCAATGGATATTTCGTCCTCCATTTTATCCCAAAATAATGAAAAACTTGCAAAAAAACAACACTCGAAAAATCGGTGTCAAATTAAAATGGACGTCATTCGCTAAACCACGCTTCGTTGACCGATTAGAAAATCTGAAGCTTTAACCAGATTTTTCTTGCGGTGCATAATAAACAACAATCTAATCCAGGTTTCCGGAACTAATCCGCGAACTTAGCCTACGGTGCATACGGGCGTTACTGTCTGATAATTTTTGAGCTCCACCGTGGCATGTTTTGGAAAAAATCGGGTTGTATTCAATTCTTCCAGTTGGGTTACCATTCGATTTCTTTTCCTCTTTGAAAAAGTGCACTTTGCATCTAGCTGCTTCTCTCCCCCTCCAGGCTAGTTCGAGTGCCATTATATGATAAAGCTTTTTTTGAATTCCTTCTGGACAATCTTCGTTCCACAAATTCATTATTTCATATTTCTTCCTTATTTAGAGCAGTTGAACTTTGCTTTCTCTTGTTGGGAATAGAATGAAGCTGCTTTCGTTTCGCATTTTTTGCATTCCTTGCTTCTTTGAATTCAATGTCTGCAAATGAATTGAATGTTCGGGCGTACTGTTTATAGTATTTTTCTTGAAGAAGTTTTGCAGTAACATTGCACATAGTCTTTATAACATATTCTTTATAATCTTCACCATCAGCTTTCTTCATATTAAGAGCCCAATCTTTCATGACTAATCCAAGCTCTTGATTTGTAGTAGGTAGTTTCTGTGAGTTCATAATGTTTCTCTTTTAAAAATATTTCAAGCTGTTTCCATATTGACTTTGGTTATTTACTGTACTTTTCAGAATAACATTCGGTACAGTTGATTTCGGAATTTTCTAAAGATTTTCGACCAAATCTTTCAATTTTGAAACGACGTTGTATTAGGAAAACTCGAAAATAATCTGACAGTGACAGTTGCCAAAGTATAGAATTGTGAATGCTACCATTCACGGTATAGTTTATCAAAAGCAAGGTGCATATTGGGAAAGCTAGGTAGCTTTTTATTATTAAAAATGACTGTCAATTGGTCGATTTTGAGAAATTGAAAAAATCTCATTGGTTCTTAGAATAGGCGGGTATTAATCAGTACAAAACAGCGAGAAGGCATTTTATCACTATAAAACTGACCTGATTGGTTCTCTGGTTTGGAATTTTGGCCATTTGATTGGTTCAAAAATTATGAGGGGAATATTCATATGTGAATATTCGATAAGCTTTCACATTGATGGGAAGATGGAAGTTATAACATTATCATATATAGCCTGAATTCAATTCAATATTGTTTGAGTTCTGAAGTGGAATTCTTATTGGAGTAAGTTGTATCAATATTCTCAAAACACTCGATTTGATTCTAAACACAATTTCGCTGGATATAATAACCGTACGCTATCTGAAAAAAAGAACCATAAAAAAACAATAAAAATTTTGATGACACACTTTTGATCTACCCTAATGAGTTACTGCGTATAACGAAATATTTTTACAAATATGTGAGAAACTGCAATAATTCTAGAAATTTTCACAAATATTCTGGAAATACGGAAATATATAATCACTGAAAAGCTAACACCAAGAAATATATTTCTTTTCAATGTCCTTCTCTCGAATTATCTTTCTTCAGAGAGTGGCACTCATGTCTTGTTGTATTTCCTTTCTTATTTCATGTCCTCTTGTTCCAACAAGGCATCACTAATAGGAACAGTCAAGTATTCCATTTTAATCTAGATGTCAGTACTGTTCAGTAAACTTGATTAATTTTTCATAACATTTCCTGATGTTTGTTTTCATCGCATCTTCTATCCTGCAGTACATCAACTCTGGAAAAATGATGATATTTGATTACTATTCAGTTGTGTCACATTTTCCGGAGGAACTACTCATATTTTTCATCTTCATTTGACTGAAATCATGGAAACTTGTTCAATCTGATAGTGATATAATGATTGAGAATCGAATATACAGTTATAGAAGAGATCTTCCTCGAAAATGTACTTCAAACTAAAAATAAAATAAATCGCATAAACGCCGAACATGAACAATTCCTTATCCGGTATATCAATGTATCCTTATTGGATGTTTGTTTGAAGGTTGTAGACGATGTGGTAACTTCATTTCTCTCGTTTCGGACGTCCATCGTCCCAATGGATTCAAAAGGTTTTCACGACGTTTCGAATGCTTGTATCTGCAAATCGTATTCAGGTGTATACAGTATTCATAATAATAATAATAATAATAATAATAATAATAATAATACATTTTATTATTCACCAAATGATACAATACATTAAACTTTAATTTTAACATTAGGTTCATATTCAGTGAATAATAGGAAAACTGTTAGGCTGTAAAGCCAATTCTTCCACAGCTCCCTTGAGTAAAGAAATAAACAAAAGATTAGGAGTATATAAGGATATTATAACAAAAAATCATGAATTTAATTGGAAATCGATATAAAATAAAATAAAACAAAAACAAAGAATATCAAAAATCATTGTCGACCAAACAAGTATCGTTTGTACCAAATCCTGAATCCCTGTAAGTTTAAAGAAAAATTTGGTACATCCAGAACATCGCCAAATAGTGCAATATTATAAGAAAAAGACCTCTTGAAGATTTTTTTTCTATGTTTTGGTATAGTTATCATGTTTTTCCGACGCAAGTTCAGATTGTGTACATCTGTTCTGAAGGTAATTCTCCTGAATAAGTACTCCGGTGTTTTATACAATAGTAATTTATAAAAAAAAGCAAACCATATGATGTTTTCTGCGATTAAACATACTTAGCCATCCAGCCTCTTTTAATTTATGCGAGATACGCTGAGGGCGTTTTATTCCGTATATCAGCCTTAAGCAGGAATTTTGCGTCTTTTATATCTAATGCTCTATCTGGGATTTCTGGATGTTACCATGTCTCAGTGAGACCTATTACGTCATACTTTTTCTCCTTGATAACCAGATGTAAATCATTCAAATGAGGGACTAAAGATCGAACATTGACATGTGCAAAAGTAGAATACATATATATATATTTTTATTATTACTTCAAGTTTTGATTAATATGAACTTTATCTTTGAATAAATGGAAAGAGATAATTTTAGCAACTGAATTGGACAAAGAAGAAAAATAAAAAAATAAAAAGTCCTTATTGATATGGTCAATTATAAATCGAATATAATACCATGATTGAATTTCTATACATAATGTCAATTCTGTTGAGATGAGGATGAACCCTTGGCGATTCTGGAACGAATTTCTCTTATAGTTCTTTTCGGGACGTCTGTACCTTTCCTAACCTTGAATTCCTCCACAGTTTTTTCTTTGTTAGTGCTAAAAGCATCCAACAGATCAGAATCTGCTGTTAGTTGTTCCAAAGTGAATTCCTCTTTATTAACTAGAAGGTGGTTTCGTCGAATAGTAGCTTTCAAACCTTTATTTTTGGCTGTTGTGACATACGAACGTGAGGCTTTATGGATAATTTGATCCGCTGGACTCAGATCATCGAATATAGAGACACCCAATCCTTTCAATTTACGGACGTTGCTCAGAACTTCAACTTTGGTTAAATAGGATATGAATTCTATTTTCAGTAATTGATGCTGGCCAGTCTTTTGCGGAATGAAGAATATATTGTTTAGATTAGCAAAATCAACTTTAGTGCCTAGAATGTCATTTAGGTAATTTAATGCTTCCTCTGTTTCAGATAAAGGCAATCCACAAACAATTATATTATTTTTACGTGATTTTCTACCTACTTCCTCCACTTCGTTTTTCAGTTTTATATTTTCTTCTTCCAACGTACGCATGCGAGTATTGAAAGAATTCAACTCTTTTTGATATCTGACAGTGTTTTTTGTTGGTCATCTGATTTTTGGTTCAATTTCAAGAGCAACTGATGTATTTCGTTAATTGTTTGTTCTGACATCCTATATTGTGAAAGTGTACATGAGCTCCCTTACTAATATTGTGTAGAAAGAAGTCGATAGTTTTTGTAGCACTGTTGATTTTTTGCAGCTGCAGAATATTTGATGGCAATGCTTATTGTAATATAATTGATTGAAATATAATAATTTCTGTGCCCACCTGATTAGATATACAATTTTTCTATTAGCTGCATCCCACGTCCAAATCCAGTTCTTCTCTTCTGAGAGATTTTGAGCCCTCTATAATGCTTCAATTTCAATTTGCAGAGGATTTTGTCACGAGCACACTAACACACGTCTGTATCGTACAATTCTTTATATTAGATCTGAAGGCGATAGCAGATACAAGCATTCGAAACGTCGTGAAAACCTTCCAAATCCATTGAGACGATGGACGTCCGAAACGAGAGTAATCAACTTATTGGATGTCATTATGAAAAACTTGTAATTCCATCCAATTCAATACATTATAAAAGTAAATTTTCATAGGTGTGTTTTTTTTCTGTTGATGATCATACATGTACATGATCACAGATACTAACATAAATATGTTTTTGTCTTGTCAAGAAATACATGTGAAGGAAGATTATGTGCAGAAATAAGCTTGGGATTAGAATAACACACACAACGTTATAACGAACGATGGGATGCATGCACAATAACACGAATAGCTTGAGATTCACGGAGTCGTGTGGTTTTTGCACTTAGGTTAATCTAGTTGAATGTAATTGTATGCGCTATGTTCACTTCCATTATCTGGTAACAAGTTTATCTCAATTAGCTGATGCAATATTCGGTCTTCATATTCATAGTTCTGCATATTTCGTATGAAGTTGTTTTGGTGTTTCCAATTGATTATGGCAATGATTGATCCAGAAATAATCCAACGTACAGTGGAACCCGCCTGATGCCAAGTTAATTCATTTATCTTGGCTATGACTGAAATCCATATAAAATCCATAGAGAAAAAAAATGTGTTATGTATATTGCCCAAATCGCTTGAGAGTTATTCAATTCTCTTAGGTTGAGCTTTAGGTTTTTTTTTAAGTTTGTCCCCAACTGTTATGAGATATTAATAATTAATTTTCACTCCCTGGTATATCCATGTATAGATTGTTTTTAGTTATATTCTTATTGTATTTCGAATTTTTTGACACCTCTCTCCCAAATTGGTTGTAATTGCAGAAATTCTCAGGAAATATTGTGTTTTCCATTCTTGGTTTTTGTTTCAACCATTTTCCCTGATATCTTTCGATAATATCGTGAAATGAATTCATGTTCAATTTGGCCTTCGTGTTTTTTTATGCTGTTATGTACCTCAAGAATATATCCAAGTGCTTTGTATTCTAAAAGTGCCCTTTTTGTGACAATTTTAATTATTTTTCGCTCTTTTTGTTAAGAGTTCTCTCAATACTATCGTCCATTATATTCAAAAAGAGGTTGAGCTATGGGCTCGACACAGGAGTTATACTTATTAATATTTTGGACTTATACTTATAAATATTGGTGGCAGGCCATCTGGTCCGCCAATTTCTTTATGTCTAGCAGATTGATCTGCTTGATAACCTGGTCAATCGATATATTATTCAATGATATCGAGACTTGAGAACTGATATGTTCTACTGGGACGGGTGTGTTGGAGGGTTCAAAAACCGATGAGAAATAGTCGGAGAAAGCTTCACAAATATCAGGGTCATCCGAGATATTCTAGCCATTGAACTCGACAAATGTAAGAATAGTCTCAGTGTTATTTTTCTTGGCTTCAAATGACCAGAATACTTCAATATTAGCGCCATACCTTGCTCGGTTTTCATAACATCTTCTGTGTAGTCGCTCTGTCTCTTTGTGTTGAATGTTCGAGAAAACAAGATAGTCCAATTGGTTTCTGAATTCCTTCCATTTCTTGCGTATCTTCCGTTTCCTTCGAAACGTTTTCTGTACTAATCGAAAAACAGTAAAGAAAAAAGTGATTACAGATTTCTTCAGGAATGCGTGTACTCATTATGCCATAAACAGTATTATATAATTATCGGAGAATAAGTTTGCTGAAATATATTCCCAATTTACACTTCTGATTTGGTTTTAATTTAATCTCATGAAGTTTTTTTCACAATACCTACGTTTTTTCGTGTTTGAGGTTATTTTCCATAATGGAGACTGTGCACGTACTTTCAATTGGTTTATGATGAATATCCTCTGATATAAATGGATTCACCAGTGTAAACAACTATTTCTCTCAGATAGCTGAAACTAAGATCAAATAACTTACCATTCGAATTGAGGATACTAGTGTATTGATAAATGTTAAGGAAGTTGTAGGATTCAACTAGATTTTCCCCAAAACCGTCAGCCGTAGCTGTCGCCACAAAATGATTGTTGTCTGGTGGCCAATAGTCACTATGAATCCATCATTTTCAATAATCTGAACATTATCACTGACATTGATTAAATGTGACTATAAGTTTTCATACTCGAGTAACGCGGCACATTAATACAGCACAAATTGAACTTTTTTGATTCACTCAACCTGATGGTCCTCCACAAATACTTGCAGAAAACCAGTCCGGCCGATCAGTTGCCTGCAGCAGAGAACGCCTTCACCTGATGTGAATATTCGGGACGAAAGTACTGGCCATCCGATGTCAGTTTTCTTCAGTCTGAACATTGCACCGAGGGTCTCTGCCTGTTTGTGATTCTGTGCAGATGGAACAGGTGCCATTTTTAACAAAAAAGCAGGTCTCCCAAGGGAGATGGTGCCAGCAAAAACATATACAGCATATACACGCTTTCTGCAGATCACACCGAAGCAATATCTCAGTATGTGTAATGAATTTTTCGTTACTTCCCTATACATACTCAATTTCTTATGAATTTTCCGGTTACCTTCACGGTGGTGTGAGTCAGTAGTCACTGCTCAGGTCGTAAACTGCGATACTGCGATCTTTATTATCGATCCTTGAAAATGTGATCATGAGTCAGTAGTTCATGTCAAGTTTATCGAGTTTGTTTTCATGTCGAGTTTGTTTTTTCCATAAGTGTTTTTAAATAGAGAGAAAACCGAGATTGGTTCGGGAAAAAACAGGTGAAGTGGTGATTTGGTCGAACCGAAAAGATTATCGTTCTCTTTCCTCGATTGAACCTCGACATATGCAGGTGTGCTGAGTGAATTGATTCTGGTACGTTACGATTTTTAAATTGAATGGCTATTACTGTTAATATTGGTGGTGGTGGATTTTTTATTTTTTATTTTTTGTTGTTGATTAAATTTTTTTTCTTGCTTTTGATATGCTTGTAATATTCAAATTCTTGTAGGTATTGCATGGTAATTGTTGAAGGTCAAGTATAAATTCTATACTGTCAGATTTTCATCAACTTTGGAATTATCAGTGAATTTCCTATTAAATTATCTTCATATTATTTTATATCTTACATATGGTATATAATACTCCCTTTGGCTACTTCCTATCGAAATTGATTTGTGTCTTGGATTTAAGTAAAGGAATAATAAATATATATATTTCGGCCATTTTGGCAAGCATTTACTGCATTCGAGCTATTGCACATGTCTATGTGGCTGACGTGGTATCCGTTCAGACCATTGGCGACTAATTTTTTTTTGGAAATCAGTTCTACGCTTTTCCCATTTTTAGGTAACAGATAATTGGGAACTTCGAGTGGACTAGCACTTACCTCACAGTACCAGGGAATCATTCCAAGGATTCCGATTGCAAAGAGATAATTCGACTATTCTGGGACACTTATGCAGTTACCTTATGGGACAGCTCTCTGGTTAGTAATTTTTTTATTCCATAATAATACGTTTATGGGATTATTTTGGTTTTCTCTTGAGAAAAAAAAATGCTTCTGGAGAGGATTGTACCTCTGGCTCAATTCGTCTCAGAACACTCGATTGATAATATATTCCTCAAGCATGAATTTTGATTCACATTTAACCAGTTCTTTTTATCGTTCTACTTAATCAATTCACAGTGAGGGTTATCTTCTCTTCTGATCGTTGAAGAATCAATTCATTTCAGTTACTACCTTGTCGCCAAGAGCAGGGAAATTCATTCAATTTTATGAGAATTACCTGGCCTATCGATTGAAAAAGGGAATTCGCCGCCCTATTTCGAAATATCTCTGAAAATTCTTTGATTGAAAGAATAATTGAACTTTATCTTTATCTGAGAGAGTTGTGCCCACTGGAAGACGGTCTTCCTCTTCTTATCTTAACTGAATAGTATACTTTTGCTATAGGGCCTGATTAGTATCTTGGTTCATGAACATTAATTTTTTGTAACTTACCGAAGTATTTTGGTTCATAACGCTATATTTTCCTTTGATACCTGCTTTAAAATAGTGTATTTTCACTCTGGCAACATTTAAGTGCATCGCTTTGGAATACTATAATTATTTTCTTTTTTCTGGTACAGTCTCAAGGAAATTTTTATATTTCCTTTTGAATACATTTACTCATTCAAATTGTTTTTGGACTCTTCTGGTACATTTAATCACCTCATCAAGGCCTACTTCGTTTCAAAATTCAACTGAATTTTAGAAATTACATTTTGGGTGAGGTTTGTTCAGTTCTGTTTTGGATATTGAGCATTCTTAATTTTTTTAAATGATTAAAATTAACTTGGAAATTTAAATCCAGAATAGCAGATTTGATTGCTTTTATATTTGTTCTTTCACTGTAATCTTCCAGTCTTATATATGGACTGGTGCATTTTCATTGTATGCTATCATTTGCATCTATCTTTTGACTCTAGATTGAAATTTGAATCATAAAAACTTGAGGTTCAAAGGATATCGTTTGTTCTCCCCCATTTTGTACAATTTTTTATTCCTATCATCTTCTTCGCATGATATATACCACGGAGTGAAGCCACCCACCGAGACAGAAGGACTGGTACTCTAGGAGGTCATTCAACACGTCAAATTCAGCCTGGTCCGTGAAGATAAAACCAATTCATGCCAACAAGGGGGTCGAAAAACACATAGATAACCACCCACGACCAGATTCGTCGTCGTTCCGCTGAGAAAAGTGATTTCACCTTCTTAAATTTCAGATACTTCAAATTTGGGGTTCAAGAATGAAGGGTCTTATACAATTGGCCCTACGGTGGGCGCCACCCTTTATTTTTGAACCCCAAATTTGAAGTATCTGATTCAAATTTAAGAAGATGAAATCACTTTGCTGATAGGCTGCTCAGATTGATAGGGTTAAGCCGTGAGTAAGGTTCAATCAATGACTTTTCCTAGTTTGTCAAATTGGGCCACTAAAAAAATTATACATCAATCAACTTGACTAGTTCAAGAGTTGGGCGTCAGGCTTGCTGAAGACAAAAGCCAAAGATAAACAAAAATTTACCGAATAAATGTCACCTAGCTTGTATTGGAAGGCAAATAAACATGCAGGAAATCAACTCAACAAATTTATTTCAGACTAAGAATCTTAACAGTGACTGGATAGTATGAATTTATGGAGAACTTTGAACAATGTTCCTTGGAGAGTAGAAAAAAAAATCTTTGGAAAAAAAAAAAAAAAAAAATATACACAGCCAATTTTGACTCCGATAAAATCTGACCATTTACAAAGATTTCTCTAGACGATGGTGATACGTATATACAAGAAGGTCTTCAATGGAGGGAGATGAAGAAGGCTGGTTTAGACGAAGATGGTCTCAGCGGTACGATGACGAATCTGGTCTCAGCGGTACGGCGACGAATCTGGTTGTGAGTGGTTATCTCTTGGTTTTTAGACCCCCTCGTTGGCGTGAAATGGTTTTATCTTCACGGACCAGGCTGAATTTGACGTGCTGTATGACCTTCCAGAGTACCGGTCCTCCTGTTTCAGTAGGTGGCTTCACTCCGTGGTATATATCATGCGAAGGAAATGATAGGAATAAAAAATTGTACAAAGTGGGGGAGAACGGAGGATATCCTCTGAACCTCAAGTTTATATGATTCAAATTTCAATCTAGAGTCACAAGATAGATGCAAATGATAGCATACAATAAAAATGCCTCAGTTCATATATAAGACTGGAAGATTACAGTGAAAGAACAAATATAATAGCAATCAAATCTGCTATTCTAGATTTAAGTTTCCAAGTTCATTTTAATCATTTAAAGAAATCAAGAATGAGCAAAATTCAAAACAGAACAGAACAAACCCCACCCAAAACGTTATTATTAAAATTGAGTTGAATTTTAAATCAAAGTAAGCTTTGATAAGGTGAATAAATGTACCAGAAGGGTCCAAAAAAAATTTGAATAGGTAAATGTATTCAAAAGGAAATATAAAAATTTCTTCGAGACTTTACCAGAAAAAAGAAAATAATCATAGTATTTCAAAGCAATGTACTTGAATGTTGCCAGAGTGAAAATATACTATTCTGAAGCAAGTACCAAAGGAAAATGAAGCGTAACAAAAAATTAGTATTCATGAACCAAGATACTAATCAGGCCCTAGAGCAGAAGTATACTATTCAGTTAAGATAAGAAGAGGGAGACCACACGTCTTCCAGTAGGCACAACTCTCTTAGATGAAGATAAAGTTCAATTATTCTTTCAATCGAAGAATTTCCAGAGATATTTCGAAATAGGGCGGCAAATTCCCTTTTCCAATCGATAGGCCAGGTAATTCTCAAAAAATTTGAATGAATATCCCTGCTCTTGGCGACAAGGTAGTGACTGAAATGAACTGATTCTACAACAACCAGACGAAGAAATAACCCTCACTGTGAATTGATGAAGTAGAACGATAAAAGGAACTGGTAAAATGTGAATCAAAATTTATGCTTGAGGGATATATTATCAATCGAGTGTTCTGAGACAAGTTAAGCCAAAGGTACAATCCTCTCCGGAAGCAATTTTTTTCCCAAGAGAGAACCAACATAATCTCATAAAGGTATAGTTATGGAATGAAAAAATTGCTTACCAGAGAGCTGTCCTATAAGGTAACTGCATAAGTATCCCAGAATAGTCGAATACACCCTTTGCAATCGGAATCCCTGGAATAATCCCCTGGTACTGTGGGGTGAGCGCTAGTCCACTCGAAATTCCCGATTATCTGGTACCTGAAATGAAAAAATTGTAGAACTGATTTTCAAAAAAAAAAAATACTCGCCATTGGTCTGAACGGATACTACGTCAGCCACATAGACATGTGCAATAGCTCGAATACAGTTAATGCTTGCCAAAATGGCCGAAATATATATATTTATTATTCCTTCACTTAAATCCAAGACACAAATCAACCATGATAGGAATTAGCCAAAGGGAGTATCATTTACCATATGTAAGGTATAAAATAATATGAAGATAATTTAATCGGAAATTCACTGATGATTCCAAAGATGACGAAAATCTGACAGTATAAAATTTATACTTGACCTTCAACAATTACCATGCAATCCCCCCAAGAATTCGAATATCGCAAGCATATTAAAAGCAAGAAAAATATGTTAATCAACTACATTATTGATTGCAAAATAGGGAAAATAATCATACTCCACCAAATCAACAGTGATAGCCATTCAATTTGATAATCGTAACGTACCAGAATCAATTCACTCAGCACACCTGCATATGTCGAGGTTCAATCGAGGAAAAAGAACGATAATCCTTTCGGTTCGACCAAATCACCACTTCACCTGTTTTTTCCCGAACCAATCTCGGTTTTTTCTCTATGTGAAAACACTTATGGAAAAAACCAAACTCGACATGAAAACAAATTCGATCAACTTGACATGAACTACGAACTCATGATCACATTTTCAAGGATCGATAATAAAGATCGCAGTATCGCAGTTTACGACCTGAGCAGTAACTACTGACTCACACCACCGTAAAGATAACCGGAAAATTCATTAGAAATTGATTATGTATAAGGAAGTAACGGAAAATTCTGACTCACACCACCGTAAAGATAACCGGAAAATTTATTAGAAATTGATTATGTATAAGGAAGTAACGAAAAATTTGTTACACACCATCACAACCCGGGGTAAAAATTTGGAAACCTAGAAGTTTACAAATTTTTATCTTTTTGCAACTGAAACCAGGTATTTGAAGTAACTAGCAAAAATTCTGAAACGCTATAAATTCTCAGGTACACTGACTCTATAGGAATAAGGTGAAGGTTGTAAACAGCAAAAAAATTAAAGCTAAATAGGCAGGCTATCAAATGTGTTCAAAACGCAACCCTAACTTTCAAAAACCCTGTATACTGACAGGCGAAAGGGTTGAAAAGTATTCTAATCAAAATATTTGTAAATTATAGCATTTACAAAGCTGAAGTTTCTACTCGTTGCACTCCTGGCAAACTGAATGAGTGAAGGAAAAGATACATTCGAAAAATTTCAAATGAGTAAATGGTAGCATTTACCAAGCTTAAACCTCAATTCTCTGTATTCACAACAGACTTAATGAACAAAGGGAAAAAATAGTTACGATGAATGACGGCATCCAGGCCCAGAAACCGTGTAACCGGAGTCCTTCCAAACAATCCAGCGAAAGTGTCCTCGTCGCTGCAAGGTATCAGGTGCTGCGCCGTTGAGGAACACCCATAACCACCAGTCCCCAGTTCACTCGAAACAACCACCGATCCCACCGAATCAGGACAAGGAAGGCCCCATTCAGCACAAACCTAGTGAAACAAAATAATACCAATACGAAATATAACCAATTTCGGTTTTACCAGCTGTCACCTACAACTGGAGTGACTAGGTACAGTGTCACCATACAAAAAATGAACTTATGGTTCACGATACAAAATGCCAAAAAGGGACGAGAATGTTCCCGTTTCTGCCACTGCAAGCAAGTCCTCAGCCTGAGCAGACCAGTCGAACTGAGGTCAGCACAATAGTTGCATCTAGCCGTCACGTTCATGACGTAAAGTCATGATCACCCGTAGACTCACGACTAGCCAAATACAACCCTCCAATACCTTCCCTTCTAAAGATCCCGTAAAAAAAAATATTCCAACAGCCAGAGACGCACGCACCCAACAAAAGCGAGTCCCTTCAAAATTTTGAATTTGCGCCAATTTAAATACAAATCAGCCAAGGAAAAGAGACAGATAAGATGAAGAAATGAGATAAACAGATAAGAGAAAAAATAAGATTGATAAGATAAATAGATGAGAGATTCAAACTTATCTGATGAAGAATATTTTAGTGCTGGGTCCGAGGGTTCAGGCGACTAAATACTTTTCTCTTACCTTCTAGAGAGGGCATACTCCTTCTTTATCTTTCCTCTTTCTGTGGTAGTATTGATATATCTCATCTATTCTCAGGGCTCTGTGAGTATGTTATGTATTTTGCCTATTTCCAATCGGCGAATGCACTTTAGGGCAGATGATTTTGCACACTGGATTCATTCCACAGAACTTGTTCACTCTCTTGAGAGCTGAACCGATATGAAATGTGCACTAGCCATCGCCATCCCGTATATTTCTGTGGTATATCACAGGATTATTTTTCTCATCGGTCTTAGAATAAAAACGTCTACAATCACATTATTCCAGGAATGCAATTCTATATACACAAAATAAGCAAATAATTTTCCTGGATCACGATATGCACTTTTCCCGTATGAAATTCAATTTTCCCATGAAATCGAAAATCTGTAAACGAATATTGGTTTCGATACATCGGAAATGACATAACTGCGTATTCCTTGGCCATGATCCAATTTACTTCATTCAGTTCAGCTCAGCCTCGCGTATAAAGAAAATCATCGATTCTGGATGCGAAGGTATACTCGAGGATTAAGGCTACTTAAATATAATTGCTTTTCATTGTTCTGTGGCTCATTCGGGGATGAATTTTATTTGCCGAATGAATTAGCAATGGCTGAGAGGGCTCTAATATGTCTGGCGTCCTATAAAATACAATGAGGCAGAGGTCTCATGTTTCTCTTGAACTACTCATGGGTTGTCGAATAACTTTTTTTCATTATCCATGATTGAGCTATTGAAATTGTTTCAAGTTGTTCCTGAAATCCAATGTTCTGAGAAATATTTCTTTAACTATTCTGAGATATTATCCTGCCATTACTTATTGAAAGTGAATTTTGGTTTTTGCGACAACTTACCCATGAGTACTTTCCGAGAGTTTTATTCGATAGCAGTAATACGGCAGCACTTAATATCCTTGTTATCTCAGTTTTTCGAAAGCTGTGTAAGAATAAAAAGCGAATATTGAAGAAACAGTTTTTGAAACCCAATGAAATGCTGTCAACTTCTCCTAATCTCTTGATTTTGATGTTCCTGAAAAAGAGGTTGAACCAAAACTACTCAAACGTATGTGTTTGTTTTTTTTTGGGGGGGGGGTTGGCAACATTCTTTATGGACGACACCCAACGGTAGTTTGGGACTCGTACTATGAGTTTTCGGGTTTCTATGTCCCCATTCCTCTGGGTTACCACTAGAAACTCCACCCAGTAGGTTCGTCTGTTGTTTCCTTCTACAGCACCCATTCCAGTGATTTCGTGGCCTGTACAAGTTTGTACATATCCTTTGCTGGATGTGTGCTGAACAGTCTCGGTTCACCAATTGGTTGCCCGAAAACTGACTGTCTTCTGCGGTCCAAATTCCAGCAGTTGCACAGTAGGTATGTGTGATACTGTTTCTGGTTCCTCACTGCATAATATGCATGTTAGGTCGCCATTGAACAGTCCCATTTTATTTAAGTGATCTTTTACTGGCGCATGTCCAGTCATTAGCCTCTTAATGATTTTCAGTTGTTTCCTGTTGAGAGTTAGCAGGTCTGCTGTTTGTTTTTGGCACGGGCCTTTGGTGTACCCTTTCTCGTGTCTGTTTCCTGGACCTGGTTCGTTTTCTGATCCTCTTCTAGCGAGTTCGTTGGATCTTTCATTCCCTGCAAATCCCTGTTGTCCTGGCACCCAAATCAGCTTGACGCAGTTTTGTTCTGCTAGAATTGTCAGTTCCTCTTTGCAATTGGGATGTAACTTCCTGGCTACTCAGGCCTTAGTGCTTCCAGACTATCTGAGAATTGTCCTCTACTTTTGCTGTCCTATTGTTTTCCTCCTCACCTTGAAGGATTGCGTAGATCTCTACTTGGAATACAGAGGTGTGAGTACCCAGTGAGTAGCTACACTCGGTTCTTGGGTTACTAGAATACACTCCTTCTCCCGCACCATTCTCCATCTTTGATCCGTCTGTGTACCAGATCTTGCCCTGTAGAATGGTATTGAATTCTATGTGGTTCCATGAAGTAATGTCTGGTATAGATACCCTGTATGACTTTTTGAATGAGAATCGTTTCTAGCACGTCTCTGGTTACGATGCTCACAATACTCATGTGTCCTGTCCCATCGTTTATGTTGCCCACTGTGTTTCTCAGTCTGAAGGCACCCAGCCTTGCCTCTTCCTGTATCACCAGGTGAAGGGGAGGCAATCCCAGCAGTGCCTCCATGGCTGCAGTGGGCATTGATTCCATCACCCCTGTAACGCCTTCACAGGCAAGTCTCTGCAACTTGCCCAGATTTGGCACTCCTTCGTCCACCAAACCAGGAGGGCATATGTTATTGCCAATTTTACCGCCATGTTGTACAACCAGTGTACCATGTGTGGTTCAAGCCCTAATTTCTCACCAAAAGTGCGCCTTGCCACAATCAATGTGGTCTCAGCTTTTCTGGTCACTTTTGTCAGTTGTTGGTTCCAGGACAGTTTCGAGTCCAGTATCACCCCGAGAAATTTGACCTCTTCCTTGCTCTGTATTATTGCTCCTCGAAGTTTCATAGGTCCTAGCCCCTCTGATTTACGTCTCCGGGTAAATATTAATATGGTGTCCTTTTGAGGGTTGATGTTCAAGTCGTTGAAGTTCGTCCATCTGTTTACCTTTTGCATGCGATCCCTAACAGAGGTATTGAATTTTCCCTGTTCTAAGAAAATAATTTCGTTAGCGTATCCAAATGTTTTGTGGCCTTTTTCTTTCAGGTACCCCGGTAGTCCGTCCATGGCCAGATCCCACAGAACTGGGGAAAAAACTACCCCCTGTGGGCATCCTCTGGCCGCCCGGGCCACTACAGTCTCTTCCATTAGGGTTGTATCTGTCATCCTGTTTCATGACAGATACAACCCTGATGGAAGAGACTGTAGTGGCGCGGGCGGCCAGAGGATGCCCACAGGGGAAAGTTTTTTCCCCAGTCCTGCGGGATCTGGCCATGGACGGACTACCGGGGTCCCTGAAAGGAAAAGGCCACAAAACATTTGGATACGCTAACAAAATTATTGTTGAGTCTATCCAAGTCACGCAAGGTTCCTCGATTCCTCTCCTTCTGTAAGACCTGGTGTTTGAGTCTACAGGAGTGTTATAAAAAGCTCCTTCTATATCTAGAAAGACCTCTTCATTTTCCAGCGTATTTCACACTTTCTCTACCAGTTTGTGGAGTGCTGATTCTGTTGAGCATATTATTCACGATACAGTTGCCTTCCCACCAGTGCACCATCCCTTGTATATCTATCCACCAGTTCCTTCAGGGTCTTCAGTCCAAAGGACATGAGACTTATCGATCTTAGGGACTTCGCCGTTTCCTGTCCAACTTCACCCAGGTTTTGATAAGAAGATTACCCCTAATGTTCCTCCATGGCTTTGGTATGTGTCCAATAGCCAGGCTACCTCCTAATATTTCACAGAGTTATATGCAGTAGTTCCGTTCCCCTCTGCAGCAGTGCTGGGTAAATCCCGTCCGGTCCCGGTGATCTGAATGGTTCGAATGAGCTTATTGCTACTGTACTTTGTCATACCATTTTTGCTAATGTCCAACTTTCCATGGAACCCCTTTTCAGAGCCTTCGGTCCATCCGCATTGGCAGGTGTGTATTTGAGCCCCAGAAAAGTGAACCTTTTGTGGTTTCTACTCCTGTGGTGGTGTACTCTCCTTGTTCATTTTTAAGGAAGTGTTTTGCTGGGTGTTTGTCCTCAGAGAGGATTATTTGGAGTCTGGTGCACTCTTGAGTACTTCCTAGCCCGTCACAGTACCTCCTCCAGGAGCCTCTCTTGGGTTTTGTAGTCATTCCACCTGCCAGTTTTCTTGGAGCTGTTGAATTTTTTCTCTGTTTGCCTCCTTAATCTTGCAAGTTCAACATTTCACCAGTGGAGTTCTTTGTGATGGGGGGACAATTGTTGTTGAACGCAGAGATGATTGTGTCATTGAGTTGCTCCACTGCCATCTCCAGGTCTCTGTTTGTACTTATCGGTCTTTGTAATCCAGGAAGATTGCGTTCTAGGTCTGCCTTGTATGCTTCCCATTCTGTTGTTTTCTTCGGACTCCGATGAGTTTCTGTAGTGGTGGTGCTCTTTATTCTGAAGTTTATGTGTCTGTGGTCTGAGCAACTCCCCTCTTCAGATACATGCCATTCCGTAACAAAATACTCACATAGGTGGAGGCTTTTGTTATGTCGAGTATCTCCCTTCTGTTTTTAGTGACAAAGGTTGGTTTGCTACCTAGGTTCAGTATGTCTAGTTCGTTTGCTATCACGAACTGGAGCAGAGACTCCCCAATTTCTTTGGTGTCGCCTCTGCTTCAGACGATATGATGCGCCCTTTTTGCCTGCAGTAGCTCATCAGCTCCTCCACAGCCCTCGTGGGTGGTGGTTCAGGATCATCCGAAGGGAAATAGGCCGATGAACTTCCTCAACCCATTGTCTTCCCTGATCCTTAGATGACAGCTGTCAGATCTTCTGAATACAGGTTGACTAACCGCAGTATGTTGATATTTTTTCATTGAGTATACAAATTCGGGGGGTCGCAGTGGATCTGCTATATACCAGCTCTCCGCGCACCCCTCCCAGACCCATAATTTCACACTGTTGATTCCATCGTTCCTGGATGAGGGGCACCTCGAAGTCCCTCATAGCTCCTGCAAGTACTGCCGTGGCCGCTCACAGTACTAGAGGTTCATCTGTATGACTCTCATCCCTCCATGTCTTTGTTCGTCCACCAAGAAGGCCAGGAGTTGTCCTCCTTTCCTCTCGGTGTTTTGGCAAATTGCGGTCCATATGGTCCCCACAATTATGGGGGAAATGGTTGGTCTAGCTCTGTGGTGCCCCCTGCACAGCGATAGGGCTGCCTACTCCGAGATTTCGCCCTGTTTCTCGGAGGCTCCGTTTGCGACACCATAAAGGCCATTCGCTTCCGAGCGGCGGACATATGCACGCCCCTCGACCACCGGCGGCCACCGACAACGCGTCCCACTACAGTGTTTGAGCAAACAAAAGATTTTTGTTCACCCGTACACCACGGCAAGACGCGTTATCGACCACCACAAAAGTGTGCATGCTATTTTATCGGTGTCGCAGTCGCGGCCTGTTCATCCCACACCATGTGAAGGTGAGGTTGGACTTTGAGGGGCACTGTATGTTTATTTTCAAGCAATTATTTGGTTTTGATCTTACAATATAGACAAATCAGATAAACGATTATATTTAGTCCCAAAACTGGCGCTATGGTCTATTTCAGCACAAGTGCTATGGACCTCATAGATAGGAGCTGAATCGCCTTGAAGTTAACATGGGGATGATGTCTCCTATTATATCGAAAGAACTTCTCAATTGTTTCAATTAGTATGTCCCGGTTCACATTTTCTTAGTGGGACCAAATTTTCCGTAGCAATATAAGGACGCTGGATTATTTGCCCATAACGTTGTTTGGTGCTTTCTCACCATAAGGCAAATCCGCTTCAAAGCTTACTGTCGCAATATTTCAGCAGGATTCAGTTTTATCCAGATCAGGGCATAAGTCATTTTCTTATCGGAATCTCCAACCTCAAAAACTTAATTGTCATATGCGAAAGCAGCAATAATTATATACAAAAGGGACACAGTATGCTACCCTGTGGAACCCCTTGAACTTAGGAGAATTTCTCATTTGATGTGGAAATATTCATCAGAATTAGATATATAAAATATTCTGAATGAAAGGATATACGAGGACACACATCGGCAACTTCAAAGAGACGCAACTGTGTTTTACCTTCCTCGGCATATTATTTCGGAAATTATATCAAAAGTTACTCTAGAAACATGATTGAACTTCTCAATTTCAGTTTTTTTTTGTATAACAGACATGTTTTGAAACTGTTGAATTCTCAGTATTGGGTAACACTGTCTATGGGTGATATGCCCATCATCATAGAATATCGTCCGTGATCAGCTGCAGCATTGTGGAAGTTAACATGAATATAATCGATTATATAACCATTATATTGTCCAGTTCAGGCCGACCAATATATCATTTCCAGATAATTTTCAGACGTTTAAAAAAATATTACTTTTTACAGGAAAACAGTATCTACGGAAAAGTATATTTTTTATGGTCCCGAAGAATGTGCGTAACCAGAAAGAGAAACAACTATCGAAAAAAATCGAAAAATGAATGAGGAATTGTCTCCCAATGCAGTACTGATTGTAAAACGTCATTTTCGTTGTGATAACTTATGATTTATTACTTCCGAATCACAATACGAGCATCAATGCATAACATTTTAGCGAGAACATTCAAATCGTACAAAGCATAAAGTAATTTTCACTCCAGGTTAAATTTTTATGTATATTTATAATAACTCTTTCAATGAAACGTGTTTCTGTATACCCGATGACGGAGAATTTCCTACAATTGCTGCTTTTCAAAATTTTCCAGTTTTTTACATATTATTCAGTTTATGTTCCAGATAATATGTTCAAATCATATTCATTTAGACACTTCATACTACCAACCATTTCATTTCGGAAATAATGCAATTTGGAGCGTGCATCATGGGGAAAGCTTTGCCTCCCGTGTCTTCCCTTCCACTACGACCCAGATTTGGTGCATACTTCATCGTTAACCGATATCAAATTCTCTTCCGTTCCGTGAGAAATATCGATATGAAGCTGTGCAATATGTAACATGGAAAGAATTTGGAATGCATAGCCAAGTTTCTCCAGTAAACAGCGGCCACTTTTGAGTTTTGATATCTACAGAACCATATACATTGTATATGCGATGTTGAATTGTTAATACTATCCATATATGCAGATAGCTTCTCTGAAATTATAAAATAAAAAAGAAATCTTACTCGTGAAGAAAATTTGAGCTTTGATAACTCTGGTGAATAAACTAATAGACATTTTGGGATGAATTTTGATCAGCTATTCATATGCTTGAATTTGGAAATATTACTTTTCTACAAAATATTGAATACATTCACAAGCACTGCCACCAGTGAAAATCATCAACCGTTCTGAAGGTGGCATATTAATATCAGTCTGGAGATCTCCGTTACGCTAAAATCCCCGTTAGGCTAAAATCCTCGTTACTCCATGCCGCAACCACATCTGGATGATTCAGATGCTTCGCCGTGTGGAGTTTTGAACATCTTATGACTGGAAATATCACGAGAAATATGTTTTCAATTACGCGTGATACCTCCTCATTGGCCGTCTATTATTTATTGAGACGTACTCTTTCATTCTTCACATATCTCAACCTGCGTCGTCTTTCCAGTTATGCTCAATCGGATTCAGATGTGTCGAACATGAGGACTGATCATCCAAAAAAGCCAAAAATATGGTTCCTCGGGGCCATACGTATTTTCTCCATCGATTTTAAAGTATGAAGCCTTGCATTAATGCATCGGTGACATTACCAGACCACGCCCTCCCTAATGCGGTAGCAAATATTTTTCATGTACACCGTGCTAGATGGTGTTACACGCAAGAAAGTGAGAAAGACAGAGACGAAAAGCGGGACCAAATATTCAAGCTTTGTGAGTATCCGAAAGAGGCGCTGAAGTGATCGATAAGTATTTGTCATAAGTTCTACCACTATCTGGTTTTTTCCTATAATTATATATTGTTTTTATGCTGAGGCTTCATCACCATTATGTACGAACTCCAATTATTTTAGAATTCTTCATATAATCTAGAGATTTCTTCATACCTTCTGTCCTTCACAATATTTACTATCTACCCATTGAAACGAAGGAAAAAAGAAACTTAAAAAAGACAAGATAATGTATTCGTTTTGAGATGCGCTGAAAACCCTTATTTTTTTGCTGCAATACATCACTGCGCCACTTAAATATCTTGGACACCGAAAAGTGTTTTCAAAAAGTTTTTATTTCCAAAACAGAAAGGACAAAAAATATGGGAAAACATGTGAACAATGTAAACGGTTCGTCAAAAATGAATTGAAATGAAAATTATTACAACGCTTCTGAATTTCTGAATAATTCAGAAAAATAGATCCGTGTCAGCATTTCTTTGCTGCTCCAATACCAGAAATCATGGGTGGATAACATGCAAAAGAATAAAATAAACCTTCTTAGTCTTAATGATAATTGAGCTCCTAAACTAATGTGAGTAACTAATTTTAATTCGGCGCCAAACAAAGAATTATCGAAGATCATTATAAGGCTGATTCTGAAAAAAAGTCGAAAATAGCTTTATCGAGTTGATCAGTTTTTTTTTAACTCGTGATCGAATTTTTGTTTGCTCTAATCGTAGTATATGTCTTGTTTGAGGAAAATATTATAGTGGTCCCCAACTTTTTCGAATTGGAATTGAATATAATTTTTTTTTAAATTCGAAAATGAGGGAATGACAGATTCGTGAGGGAATGATTCTCCAATATGATTCTACAATGATTAAAAACTCTATAATGCACCAATCATTTGTTTTATTGCAAAACTATAATAATTAAATCCATACTGTAACAATTTAATTGTTACAAACAAAACACATTGACTGATAAAAGTAATATTAAATATTAATTTATTTATAATAATTCAAAGAACGGAATTGAGAAGTACTATATAATCAGTCTACAATTTGACCTATTTTTTTAAGTAAAGACAAGAATGTATATTTTTATATTGAACGTATACTTTTATATTGAAGATTCAAATGTATTTAGAATAATGAACAGAGAACATAAATTGCAATTTTACTAATCTAATATTATTTATCAGTTATCAGTTTCTATGCAATCTATCCCTCTCTCTAGTCGCCCTGAACATGCATTGATGCCGTTTTATTGCTCTATCGGTTCTTAAAGTTTTTATTTTTTCTCATCGACTTCTTTAACAAAATAACAACTTCGACTAAGTTACTTTGGGGGTTTAATTATTCGAAGAACGTCAGGCCAAGCATAAAGTTCTTCATCTTTAACTGTCGGCCATTTCCAGCATTTTGATCCTTTCTTCATACACCGTACTAAAGCCCCATCATCAGATAATGAAAGAATTTTACCAGGATAGACCCCGTTGTTCCATGTTATGAGGACATGGTCACCAACTTTATATCCATAGGTATTTTTTTCAGAAGGAGTAATCTTCGATAACTTCACATTACTTTCTACTTTAACTTCTTTTCTTTTACGTCGCGTTGATACTGCAGGTGTGTCCTTATCCGATACTTCAAAAGTTTTATAGTAACCAAGATGAAAATGTTGGCATTTTCCAACGCAGTCAAAACAAGATAGAGTTCTAAATTCAAACCTATCATTTGAGAACACAAATTGTCTGATTTTTTGAGTGCCAGGAAAAGTTGAAATAGACTTCGATTTTTTGATCAAGTTATCCGTATAATTAATTTCCGCTGTACTTACCTCAATAAGCATTTTTGAGGGACACTTTGAACTCAGAACATCTTTCAACACATTTAAATCTGTCACATCTTCCCCTTCAGCAACGGCTTGGTCGGCAGACCTCTTTGAGGTGCCACCAACATCATCTGGTGCTCCTTTGCCATGACCAGGTTCAGAATAGTTCCAAGTAAAATTGTTTTTACCTGGCAAAAAACAAATTTGTTTTTGTACTGGTTAACTGGGCTGTCACTTAGAATGTGAACAGCATGGATGTTCGGTCTTTGGTTTTTAATCCAATCGAATATTGTTTAAGATGAGCCCACACTGCTATTGCGTCATGTCCATTATTATCAGAGAGAGTACAGAAAGATTGTACTTTTACAGTATCATCAGGATTTTCCAAATATAACACGACAGTATGAAGCGTAACTTGCTGCCGACCACCACCGAAGTGAACTGCTTGAATTTCTTCCCCATATTTACAACAATAATTTTCGCTAAAATCAATGTGGATGAACACTTCATTTGTTGACAATTTTTTTTTAACTGTGTCATCATTTGATACTGGTGTGCAATATTTTCTGCATGTAGTAAGAATGATTTTAATGTCTCTTCTAATACTAAAACAAGTTCCTTCAAAGTAACATTTATTTCCTTCTTCAAAGGTTTACGCACTGTTTTTGTCCCACCATTTTTTTCATACGTTGAGTTTTCGTACATCCATTGTCGGTAGGTTACAGTTTTAGTAGCTTGGGAAAGGTTGTATTGTAGAGCCTTGTCTCTACAATTTATACATTCTCGAAATAAACATTTATTACAGTGAATATCACTTGTTATATCAGATAACAAACTTGGAATATTATTATGTAAGATGACTTTATTTTCATGTAATTTTGAAATGATTATTTCCATGTTTGCGTGAACGACGCATTTACACGTGTCTCGTTCTTTAAGGTTTGCCCAAGTTACCCAAAAAGGCCTGTACTTACGGAATGTTGACAAACTTATTCTGTAAGTAATAGAGTTTAAATTTTTCTTATGCGAATTGCGCATATTATCAGTTAACAGACGCTTTTGTTTTAGTAATTTTCCAGATCTAACATAATCCCTCTTTCCCGGACACATTCGAGAGTTTTCATCTTTCTCCAAGAAATCGATAATATCGTGTTTTACTTTTAAAATTTTTGGTTTAAGTTTTCTGTTTCTACCTGTTTTGTTATTTTGATTTTTGAAAAAGGTTTTAGAATAATGCATAAGTTTGTGTTTATTTTTAGGATCTAAATCAAAATTTTTATAGTATGCTTGTTTATTTTTTTGGGTCTTTAGGTTTGTATAAGATTGTGCTAATTGTTTAGTGATAATTTCAGAAAATATAAGTTTTTTTTTTAACTGTTTCGGGTAACTTTGTATTCCTTATGAGGGTTTTGACCTTTGCCTCAGGCGAAGATGTGTTTATTCGGTCATTTAACCGCATGTACTTTTTTCTATATTTTTCGCTCTTCCTAACCTCATCTTTTGAACTTTTTTCTAACTTTGCTATTCTTCCATAAACAATTGCTCGTCGATTTCTTAGTTGTCGCCTTCGTCGTAAAGCAAAAGTTTCGTTTTTAACAGCATTTACTCGTGATCTAGGTTTTGCTGGTGAAACTGGGCTGGCAGGTGGTGTCATTCATCAATCTTTCTAGATTTTTACGCACATTTTGATTCTTCTCCCTGTATTTTGAACTGTTTAATCGCCATTGTTTCTGTTTCTGCCTTCTTTCTCTTGAACTCATAGCACTAACAGACTTGACCTGACCTTTTTCCTCCTCCTTTAAATACTTGAGTCTTTCTTTCTCTCTAAGTTTCTCCAAAGTTTCAGGGCAATTTTTAATTTTTCTTTTTGCTTCCTGTCATACTCTTTTTTCTTCAGCTTTGCTTCTGCAGCGGTTGATTTTCTACTTCTCGACATTATAGACGTTCAGGGTACTGAAACCATCAAACAAATATAAGTATTCTATATTTATTAGAAAATAAATCATTTCCTCACTGAGATCATTCCCTCATTAATTTTTTTTATGGGGGAATGACGATGAGGGAATGACAAAACGAAACAAAATTGCCACAAACTTAGGAACAAAACCTTACTTTCTTACGAATTGTGAACGGTACTTTCTTTCTACCGAAAATATATGAAAATATACTATGATTATTAATTTAAAAAATGCTTACCTTTTTATAACATTATATGAGGAAATGAGATTAAAAAATGTAATATTCAAAAAACTTATTGTCTAATTGATTTTAAGAAAACATCCTTTCTTCAATTATCCACTCTGGTGTATATTCTCAAGGGCAATGTTGCCAACTACAAAAAAAAGCAAAGTGGGGCTTGGTAGGCCTCGAAGTATTGCTCCAATCACACTGTTACAAGACGGTGAGGGAATGATAATTTTTTTAAAGACAAATTTTTTATTATATTTAAAAATATTTCCATTCGCTTTTATTGAACTATGAACTCATATAGGTATAGTCAATACTATCCTTCATAAGTAAAAAATATGATCATGAACAATTTGTTAGGAATTTTACGTTTTAAGTTAATGATTATCTTCAAATTTAGCGCTTGGAACATAGTGAGGGAATTATTTTCAGAGTACTTTCTTGAACATATCTTTTTTGAAAAGGGAAACATTCTCAATTAAATATTGATAGAAAGATTTTTCTGTGAATTGAAAAATCCACGATTAAAATGAAGTTATTGACGATGGAAGATAGTGACTAAAGTTTATCTTTCAGTCGCAGATGATTCCACATCTGATTTTATGAACATCCTGTTTATAATTTCAACAAATCAATATCTTTTTTGTTTATCATATAAAAAATAAATTTGTTTCATACATTCGTACATCTAGTACAGTCGTTTTATTAAAAAAAACAACTTTTCATAATTGACGATCCTGGTTTATAGAAATGATCAAGGACATCAATTTCGACTTTTTTTCAGAATCAGCCATATAACTTTGAAGAAGTAATGAAAACGCCGCCCTGCATCTCGCTTCCATCATTATACGCTCTACCTAATTCAATTTCTTATTTTTTTTTTCAGTTTGTTTGGCGCCGACTCAGAATTGGTTACTCACATTAGTTTAGGAGCTCAATTATCATTAAGACTGAGAAGGTTTATTTTATATTTTGCTTTTCAGTTGATTTTTTCGCCGTTAAAAAGTTTTATTTTTCAATTTCTTGTGGCTGAAATCTACTGATTATTACCTACTTAATTTTTGATTACTTCCAAAATACTTACTTACCTAGCTTACCTCAACTATTAACTGTTGAATAATATGATTATATACTTTAACTATTCATTGTTATTGAATATAAATCATTTCTGAAAGTTCTGGTTAGTTGATTTCATCACTTTTTATATCCTTTCATGGAATGTAATTATTGTGACGGATGCAGAGGATCTGTCAATGTCAACTACATATGTGTGCCAATGTTCACAAGTGAAAAGTCAATCATCCCCTATTTTACTACCCTTAGGGGTGGATTATTTCATTCCAAATGATAATATGATCAACTATGAGGTATCCCCTATCTAACAGAAAAAAAAAATCCAAATCGGAAAACCCACTACAAAGTTATAGCTGATAGAGTCGGTTAACGGACCAAAATTCAGAGGGTGAACGATCAATATCCTCCATTTTGCTACCTTTAGGTATGGATTTTCATGTTCAAATTCGAATGGGACCAACTTCGAAGTACACCATATCCAATGAAAGAAGAATCATCGGAATCGAACTGCTCTGTGAAAAGTTATGCGTGATAATACATAAAAAAATAAAAAATATACGTGTCGACTAGAGAATCTCCTCCTTTTTGGTTTCGTTGGTTGAAAAATGATTAACAACCTATCGACGAGAAATCGATCCCCGATAACTAGTGGAATGAACTACCACAGAATGTATGCGTGCTTCGAGCATATGGCGCTCCACAACATAAGCTAGCCTGCATCCAAATATAAAGTAGAAGTTTTTTCATACGTGGTTGAGAGCCATATCTATCAATCGATGAGAGAGGACGAGATGCCAAAGAGAACAGAATACAAAATTCAATTTTATTTCTACTATGTAATGCTGTGAGGCACGCACAGATTCAGTAGGTGATCAATGGTGGAACTCTAACTGCAGATGAGTGCATAGGGTAAACTGCAAGACCACATGGTACCATTCGCTGTACTTACTGCAGAAAATATTCCTTGTGCAGAACTGAGCTCAGCCAAATGACGATCGATGTATAATTCGCTTTGCAAATCAAGTGGGTTCGAGGAGTACAAACTGGCCAGCACGTTCGTCGGACCTTGTTGAGCATATATATGGAAAATGCTGAAAAAATTATCGGACTAGGATATAGATAGATAGATAGATAGATAGATAGATAGATAGATAGATACTTCATTCGTTTACCATTTTACATATTCACAAGGAAATATAAATGGACAAACATGTCAAAAAACACAGAATGCATATACCAAAATTATAGATATAACACAGTATGAAAATTGTTACATAGAAACGCAGAAAAAGGAAAACTAAAACCATGTAATGGAGTACACTTTGGACGAAACAGTTTGACTGGTACGTATTATGTCAGAGAAAACAAATAAATAATACAAAATACTGTACTATAAATGAATAAGTACGCATACACACCCATGCATCCATAAAAATTATCAAAATTCATCTAGTGAGTAGCAGCACTTTTCAATTAAAAATTCTTTCAGTCTATTTTTGAATATTCTGACATTTGGTGCTGACTTTATATCCGGATTTAATTTATTGTATAATTTGCACCCCATAAAATAAAAACTTTTTTGATAAAGTGCGGAGCAGTGAGAATTGGGCTGTAACATATTGCGGTAACGAGTGTTATGATCATGTTTTGGCAAGCACATTGTAATGTTTTTATAATTATTATAGAAATATATACACACCTCCAGAATATATACGCTAAATAATGTCAGGATTTTTAGTTTTTTGAAAAGTTCTCTACAGCTCAATATTCTCAATAATGCGTATCACGTATTTTTGTAAAATAAAAATTCTGTTTACATTAGCACTGTTTCCCCAACTTAGTATTCCATATCTCATGTGGAAGTGAAAATTGGCATAATACAGTGTGATGAGAATGTGTTTGCTGCAAAGATTTTTCAAGTATTTGATGCTGTAGCAGGCACTTCGAAGTTTCTTACATAATTGGTTGGTATGCTCTGTCCATGATAATTGCCTGTCAAAAAAAAAACTCCTAGTAGTTTCACGTTTTCAGAACAGAGTAATTGTTTTTCTGTATCTTTAAATATTATAGGTGGGTCTTGTCGTCTGTGCCCGAAATATGTCAACACTGTTTTTTGTGGTTCAATAGGAAATTATTATTTTCTGACCATCGTATTATGTTATCGTATACAATTTCTGTAGAACAGATCAGTGATTGTTGGCTGTCACCTGATATAATGATGTTAGTATCATCAGCGTAACATATAATCTTGACATTCGGAATATTTTCTACAAAATATATGAGGTCATTTGCAAATACATTGAAAAGCATAGGTCCCAAGACAGATCCCTGTGGAACTCCCTGTGTGATGGTATAGAAAGGACTGTTAGTGCCGTTGAGTAAAACAAACTGAGCCCTATTCAAGAGATATGATTCAAAGAACTTCAAAGGTATACCTCTTATTCCATATCGTTCGAGTTTAGCAATTAACATGTTATGGTCAACCGCATCGAAAGCCCTCGAAAAATCTATAAATGTCCAAACACATAATCACCCTTGTCTAATCTACAGACGAGTTCATTTTGAAAGGTATTCAGTGCAGACTCTGTACCCATATTAGTGCGAAAACCATGTTGGCTTGTTGATAAAATGTTATGCTGCGTTAAGAATGAATTCAGCTGATTTTCAACGTTTATTTCAATGATTTTGGAAAAGCTACAAAGTAAGCTGATAGCTCTATAATTTGCAAGTTCATTAGAATCTCCTTTTTTATAGAGAGGCATTACCTCTGCTAGCTTAAGACAGTCTGGAAAAATGCCCATTTCATAGGACTTATTTATCAAGAATACCAATGGCGGACATAAGTAGTGACTAGCTTTTTTAATTAAATTATTCGAAACTTGATCATACCTTGATGAGTTGGATGTCTTCAAGTTATCAATAAGGGTTTCCACGTCTATGAGTGCGACAGGTTTTAGGAAAAAAGACAAGTTACAACTAGGAATATTCAAACTAATGTGATCCAAATTTTTTTTACGGTCTTCAATGATGTCTTTTGTAAAAAGCAAATTAGATTTTATAGCTAAATCCTGATCAGATAATTGCACAACATTTTCCTTCATTTCAACTAATTGTTTTTCTCCTCTTTTTGCACCTTTGAGTTTGTTAATTATGTCCCACGTAGCTTTTGATTTATTCTCAGAATTAATTATTAAGTTGTCAAAATATTTTTTTTTGCCCTTGTTAGTGCCATACAGTATTGCTTCTGACTCTCTATACTCGCGATTTTATATTGTGGATCGGTTTATGACAAATCTGAGAACAAAATCATCCGTTCTTAAGTTGTTTAACGTGATCAGTCATCCACGCATTCTTTACCCCTCTTTTCTTAGGGTTTGACGCAACTTTGCGAAGAGGAAAGCAGTTGTTCTTATGTCTAATTATGGTGTTAATAAAATTATCCCATGCTATATTAGAATTCTGTTCATTGTAAATAGCATTCCAATTTTCAGCTTCCAAACATTCTAGAAAACGATTGTTATTGTTTTCAGAGAAAAGCCTTCGGTACACATAACTTTGAGAACTTTCTATTACATCAATTATATTAGAGATCCTAATGTGTTGAGCATAGTGATCAGATAGTCGAAAATCAACCACATTTGATTCGTAGCATTCAAAACTAGAACTAATGATAAAGTTATCTAAACATGTAGAGGATGCAGCCGTTACTCTGGTTGGTGACTTAATTGTTGAACACAGATCATAACACCCTGAAAGATCTTCCATTAATGTTAGATTATTACTCAGTATAAGAAAATCGATATTAAAGTCGCCTCCCAAAATAATTGACTTGAAAAGGCTCGAAGTTTTTTCCAGAAGGTTCGCAAACAATTCTAAAAATTTTGAAATCACTGCCTGGTGGTCTATATATAACAACTATAATCAAATTCAACTTCAAGATTGACACCGCACAGCATTCAAGAGTACCCTCTAAACAATATTCAGATACATCGAAAGCTTTTGTTGCCGAGTGGTATTCATTATGTTTGAAAATAGCTACTCCTCCGTGTTTTGAGAGAGATCTACAGTAAGCATTTGTTAACTGAAAGTTTTCAATAATTACATTCGTGATTTGAAATTTATCCTGCCAGTGTTCCGAAATAAGTTAAAAGTCACATTCAATATCATTCAATTCATTCAATATCCTAGAATTTCTGCTTTCCAAAACAGAGAGGAGATGTAAGCTGCTTTATCAAAATGAAGGGAAAGTTAACCGCTAGAATTGATCGACAGTGAAAAAGGACACAGCTTGCTGAAGACATATTTCTTCTGATTATTCTTACTCATTAGTTTTTTGAAACAATTTGAATTATTCTGTTACAAAAAAGATCTTTATTTTCACGGTTTCCACAATGACACAAAGTTTTGTGACAATGACACAAAGTGCAATCAGGTAGTTCAACGCCGTTTCGAGAAATAGTTTACAAAAAAGTATTTTTACTGTTATGTATAATTTCCTGTTCTGTGGGTTTTTTTATGTAATTCAATGATCTTAGTTTCTTCACGAAAATTTTTATATGAGTGGTAACAATATTTGACCGTCAACAAGACGAATACCTAATATCGGAGATCTTTGCATTGATACTATCGACTTCAGCCTCTCAAAGGTATTGCAGATCTCATATTCCTGATGAGGAAGTTTCATTAATGCTATATTAGCTATCTGATGAGTTGGTTGAGTTTTCATGTGATGAACTAAGCTTCAAGTTCATTACTCGACAAAAAAATCCAAAAAATACTATTTTGAGTAATTTGGGAAGATCAGAAAAATCTGCAGAATATGCGATTCATTCAGAACCGTACTATGAATATTATTTGGAAAAATATACTGATTCGGTTAGATTTTCGACGAAAAATGAAAAAAAGTACCTTTAAATTCATGCAAATATCATAAAAAAATCTGATTGGTTTCCCTGCACAAACAAAAATTAGTTGAAATAACAAACAGAATAAAATAAAATGGAATTTGCCGCTGGTCAAAGCTTTTTTTCCGATCGGGAAACGAGGAATTTTTTATTACAGGAGTGCCAAATTCCTGAAACCTCTTCCGCTCGTTGTCACTCTGGAGTAGGGCCATATATCCGATCCCTTCCTCCTGCGGTCATATTGATATTTTCACATATCACCCGGTGACAAGAAGAAATCCTCCTCGACTGAAACTGTCCTGTAGGCGCAACGGGCCTCTGTCCCAGATGCTGCTCTCATTATGTTGTTGATCCCAGCATTGTTGTGAGTTTCAATACATACATATTGAATAGTGGATCTGAAACAATTTATTCAAAACGCTCAAACAGTCTCATTGATAAGGTAATAAACTCATAAATTCCGAAATAGAAATTAAGTATAAAAAATATATTTTCATTGTTTGAAGCTTTTGTGAAGGAATGCTCATTCTTGACAATTTTTTGGGATAAAAAAATTCATAAAAAAAGATTACGTTGAAAGAACTTTCCGAGAAATACAGCAAGAACTGAGGAATTTTCATCCATATTCAAAAGATTTGTGAAAACGGAAACGGATACAGTTTCCGAAACGTCAAAAGTATCTTTATAGAGAAGTATCTTCAAATTTAATATTTTTTCTTATACTTAGGCAAAACTCCCTGACTTATTGAAATTTTTTCCATATTTGTCCTTCTACACTTGTATGGATACCCAGATCCACTTGATTTTGTTTTCAGATTGCGGATGGTTATAATCCCAAAAAAGTGTAAAGGATGAAAAAAAAAACGGCATATAATCTGTGGATGAATTCCTCAACCTAACCATCAACTCAGGATGTTCGAACTTATATCTTTCCCAAAGACTATGTAGTAAATGAGCTGAATTCATTTAAAATCGTGAAAAATTGCAGAAAATTCAGGTACACTCCTGGCCGCACCCGCTGATATCAAGACAACGTGCAGCTTTTTGTCAGTGTCAGGAGCCACCCGTTTTTCACTTGTTTTTTTCAGTACTTTTCACCAAAGTGTATATTGACGATAACATTCAACTTATGGGCTTACTTTCGATTGGTTATTAAAATATTTGTAAATTTAGTGCGAAGGGATATAGGATGGTTAACAGAAAAACAAGAAGAAAACGCAGAGAAGCCTGTAGGCCATCCTAGTTGCTGATATTGAGGAAAACATCTCAGGAATTATCGAAGACAATCCATCAACAAACACTTGTGATTGTTGGTTATGTTCATGAAAACAGTGAAGATTCCAATTCACGACAAAGTGAATGTATTTCGAAGGTTTGTTTCAAGTGGTATTCAAATAAGGTGGTTGTTATACCATTCTACTCACAGTGAAATATGAAAGACGAACAGGAACAATTCTATCTACAGATGTGGAAGAAATTTGCCGCAACAATGTGTTTGAATGTTGAATGGTGTCTATAGTCGACCAGTATAAAATATAACAAATATGGGCAACGGAGAATCAACTGGACCACTGTTTCCCTTCCTGCACTCTTTGTCTCGAGCACATTCACGTGCCAGTCTCGTGCATTCACGTGCCAGTCAGTATCTTTTTATTCATAGAATAACAATTTTCAGTTCATTTTCCACAAGTTACGTTATGTATTTTCATTCGTAGAATGTATTTCATTTTTAAAACCGTTATGGCAAAAGGAACCACAATACTTATTTTCAGAAAATAAATCATTTGTTACATTCATTGCAGCAAATGATTTCTTGTATGCAATGGCACGTCGGCGTCGTAGAATCTCTTTTGGAGACACGCGCTCTAGCTAGCCAAGAAGTGGGAACAATTCAAGAGAGGTCCAGTTCCCTAATAGATTCTCATCGCGCGTATTTGTTATATTTTCTGCTGGTCGACCATTTAACATCCAAAAACATTGGATCGTAGGTTGCGGCAAATTTTTTCCACATTTGTATAACATTATTGAAGGTCCTGCAACCTCATGATCCTCCCGCAAGAGTTGAGTATTGCCATTGGCTCCTAAATTACCATAGCAATGACCACACATGGTTCAAGGAAAAACATGTTCATAATACACCTGTTTGGATATTAGAAAAATTTTATGATGTAGATTTTAACTTTGAATTACCAAAAAAGTTTTATATTCGGATTATGACTTGATACTAGAAATATCTCAAAATATCTGTTATGGAAAACTCAATGATTATATGATCGATCGTAAAATGACCTGCCCAGAAAAAAATAAAAAATGAGAAGAAACAGAATCTTCAAAGAGACTCAGGTGCAAACCATTTCACGACTAGTTTTCGCAAAATTAAGTTACAAATCAAAGCTGGATCTCAAGATGTTTGTCCTCACTAACCACAAAACAGAACTTCTTAAACATTGGTGATTTCCGCAAGCGGATCCTTGAATGGAATCACAATCCGTGGAATGCAATGTCACAGGAATGTTCCTTGTTTTAGGAAAACAGATTTATGGAATTGGTTCTCAACGCAGTATTGCAGTATTGCATCGAATGCAGTATTTCTGTTATAAAACATTATTCATTAGTTCGGGTTTGACAATACCACTCAACATTCCATCGATAACATTCGAAATGTTCAGAGAATCCTGCTTCACTAGCAAAAAGTTATTTCAACTTTCAGTCAAATCGAAAGTGGTTAGTTATAGTTTATGTTTGAGAAAAAACTACTCAAAAATGAGTTTAGAATTGAATTCATATCATATTTTGGAAAGTGCTCAATTGTGTTCTTCTCTATTGGATTATTTTTTGTTTTGTTGTTATTTTTGTTTTCGTCTTTCAATATACTAAATTTTATTTTTCAGAATAAAGAAAAAAATATACTTATTTGTAGCAAAGTTATCTGTTTTAGAAAAAAAATGTATATTTTCCAAGACATTTCCAACAAAGGCTGAGACAACTAGAAACGACATATTTTGTAGTTATATGGTGATCTGGACTAGGCATTCTACGATAACATTATGTATAATGATGCTAATAATATTACCAGTGAACGATTTCGCTTTACGAAATCTGTTATCACGAAGGATATTCGATATGTCTGAAATTGTACTCATTTGGAGACATCGGATGATAAAAACATGTCTTTAAGTATTTTTATTCACATCATAACGCTACGAGTATTTCAAACTGTGTACAAGCGTACAAGAAGTTCGACTCTCGTATTTCCCTACTCACTGTAGCCCAAACTCCGTGCATTTTTCAGCTTTGATAAATATTGCTATTTTTCCATGGCCAGTACTTCTGATTCCATGTAAGAAACCATTATTTATGATAAAATGAACATTGTGTCTTCAGTAAACAGCGACCACTTTTGAACTTCAATATCTCCGGATCCAAATAACTAACAGAAACAATTTTTGCAAATGTACAGAGAGGCATGTACTTTCAATGACAGACTTTCCCAAAATTGTTACACAAAAATCATACTTGTAGAAAAATGATATCCACCTCAATAACTGAATTCTCAAGACAAAAAATAATATCCTTCCTTGAGATTTGGATACTTTTTTTAATAGATTTTTTGGTCAGTTGCCATATCGGAGCCGCCATCTTGAATTCCTGATTTTTTTAACAAAATAATGAGCTCCGATACCATAAACTCCCACATACCAATAATCAATAGAATCGAACTCTTAACACATCAACACACCACATTAAATAAATTTTTCGAAAAAAATTACCGTGTTCGTAAAAAATTGCATAGACCCTCGGAGAACAGTTTTCCGGCCCCCAAAAGTGTCCCAGTACGCGCCTGCAGAGATTTTAGCACTACCAGTCACAGAGAGTCATACGGATATGAATTTTGTACCTAAAACTGTCCTGAAGATTTCTTAAGGTAGTTCCGCCGCGAGACATCATTTTCGACGGAATCGAAAAATTTCAAAGGAATTTTCGATTTAAAACGCGAAAAAAAAAATTTTTTGAAGGGGGGCAGTTGCCCCCCCAATCGACTCTAGGAAATGTCCTCGTTATAGAAAGTCGGCGACTGAAAAATGTCCCCGAAAAGCGCAGCAAAAAAAAATCAGACCCCCCGCGTTTACCGACGAGCCTAATTTTGGACGATACTGTGTACGAAATTTCCATAACAATCACCTCTGGGCTGAGGAAAATCCACATGGGATCTTTGAAGCTCATTTTCAGCATCAGTTTTCAGTAAATGTATGGCTTGGAGTACTTGATCATCATTTAATCGGTCCATATTTCCTTCCAAAACGACTAACAGGCGACTCCTACCTTAATTCCTTACAGGAAGAGTTACCTGTTCTTCTTGAAGAAATTCCTCTACAGCGGAGACAACACTTTTGGTTCAAGCATGATGGTGCACCAGTCCATTTTAGCATTATTGTACGTAATCACTTAGATATGGGATAGGTAGAAGAGGTACGGAACATTGGCCTGCTCGATCTCCGGATTTAAATCCTCTAGATGTTCGCATTTGGAGTTTTCTCGAATCATTAGTTTATTTCACTCCCGTCGAAAATGTTGAAGACCTGAGAAATCCAATTATAGAGACAATAAGAAATACACCAGGAATGTTTGCGCGAATACGACAATCAATGAGGCGAAGAGTTGAATCTTGGGTCACGTCTGAGGAAGGTCATTCTGAACATTTGTTGTAGCTTTACGCCTATTTATCCATTGGTGTTATTTTCTATTATTGTTCTGGTTTAACGTTATTGTATTAGATAGTTCTTGATAATGTATTGAAGAAATGAAAAATATGCGTTAAGATGTTTTATTTGTTTGCATAAAGAAGGCGCCCCATACGAAAAAAAGACAGGAAATATCTTTTGTCTCAATTGAAAAAGGAATTCAAAAATGATTTTTTATTCAAAATATCTCAGTAGCGTACCATTTTCTTCTTTAAAAAAAATTGAGATCGTCACCCGTATGCGCGCCAATAATGGACATACAATTCTTAATTGCATGTCAAAAAATGCGCAATAATTACCTATTAGAACTCACCAAATTCCATTTGCATATCTTGACCGGTGTCAGAGCAATAAATAAATAATCAGTTTTTAAGAAAAACTTCAATACCCCGTATCTCGGAAAACGAAGAATTTGCGGACAAAAGTTGTATAGCAAACTGTCATTATTTTTCATGCAGAATCACCCCCTGGAGTTTGTCGCACTTCTTCACTAACACCCTGTATATAGATTCATAGGTGAAGGAAAGCTTGGTGCTTAGTAATCCCGAAAAGTGTTCCGGAGCACTGAAGTGCTCGGGAGCACTTTTCGGGAATACTGAGCCCTAGGCCTTTTCGTGAAATGCTCGAAGCAGTAAGTACCAAGCACTGGTTCAAAAAAGTGCTCGGGAGTACAGCACAGAAGTGCTTTGAGTGCTTTCACGAGCACTAAGCACAGTGTTTTGGTATAGCTCTGCATTCAACCAATATTGATCAATGAATAATTTTCTGTGGAAAAGGGAAACATTCTCAATTAAATATTGATAGAAAGATTTTCCTGTGAATTCTTTTCACTTTTCAGAATATCTGTCAGATGTAGTTCAATGTCCAGCGTGGCTATAGCCAGGGTAGTAGTTGTTCTCTGTTAGACAGTCACAAAAAATTACTTCATTTTTATCGGTGATTTTTCAATTCACAGAAAAATATTTCTATCAATATTCAATTGAGAATGTTTCCCTTTTCAACATGAATACCCCACAAGAGGTTATCTTGACGATGGAAGATAGTGACTAAAGTTTATCTTCCAGTCGCAGATGATTCCACATCTGACTTTATGAACATCCTTTTCATATTTTCAACAAATCAATCTATCATACCCCATGACAGGTTTTAATGTCAGAAAACACTTATTTCCAAATGTCTCTCCAAAAGAAATGATTCAAACTTTTTCCATTTTGCAAAGTGAGATTGCTCCTTGAAAATGTATTCCCCATTTCTTCCGGTCCTCCTGATGATCGTGGAAGCGTGAAATAGATTTTCGTCGACAAAAATGTATTGAAGACTTAGTGAATGCGATGTCTCTCTTGCGTCAATGTTACGAATGATTTCTGGTGAGTACTCTCTTTTGGGAAACATGCTTCTTTGCCTCATTCATGTTAATGAGTTCCTAATCAAGGGTGGAATAGAAAATCAAATAACTATCTGAATGAAAATGCAAATTTTCAATTTCAGATTTTTTCTTTTGAGTTAGGGACTTTTCAGAATATCTATCAGATGAAGTTCATAGTCCAGCGTGGCTTCAACCAGGAAAGTAGTTGTTTTCTGTTAGACATTCACAAAAAATAACTTCATTTTTATCGGTGATTTTTCAATTCACAGAAAAATATTTCTATCAATATTCAACTGAGAATGTTTCCCTTTCCAACATGAATACCCCACAAGAGGTTATCTCGACGATGGAAGATGTTGACTAAAAATCATCTTTCAGTCGCAGATGATTCCACATCTGGTTTTATGAACATCCTGTTCATATTTTCAACAAATCAATCTATCATACCCCATGAAAGGTTTTAATGTCAGAAAACACTAATTCCAAAGTGTCTCTCCAAACGAAATGATTCAAACTTTTTTCATCTTTGCAAAGTGGGATTGCTCCTTGAGAATGTATTTTCCATTTCTTCTGGTCTTCCTGATGATCGTGGAAGCGTGAAATAGATTTTCGTCGACAAAAATGTATTGAAGACCTAGTGACTGCGATGTCTCTCTTGCGTCAATGTTACGAATAATTTCTGGTGAGTACTCTCTTTTGGAAAACATTCTCCTTTGCCTCATTCATCTTTATGAGTTCTTAATTAAGGCTGGATTAGAAAATCAAATAACTATCTGAATGAAAATGCTAATTTTCAATTTCAGATTTTTTCTTTTGATTTAGGGACTCTTCAGAATATCTATCAGATGTAGTTCAATGTCTAGCGTGGCTTGAGCCAGGGAAGTAGTTGTTTTCTGTTAGACATTCACAGAAAATAACTTCATTTTTATCGGTGATTTTTCAATTCTCAGAAAAAAAATTCTATCAATATTAAATTGAGAATGTTTACCTTTCCAACATGAATACCCCATAAGAGGTTATCTTGACGATGGAAGATGGTGACTAAAGTTTATCTTTCAGTCGCAGATGATTCCACATCTGATTTTATGAACATCCTGTTCATATTTTCAACAAATCAATCTATAATACCCCATGACAGGTTTTAATGTCAGAAAACACTAATTTCAAAGTATCTCTCCAAAAGAAATGATTCAAACTTTTTCCATCTTTGCAAAGTGAGATTGCTCCTTGAAAATGTATTTCCCATTTCTTCCGGTCTTCCTGATGATCGTGGAAGCGTGAAATAGATTTTCGTCGACAAAAATGTATTGAAGACCTAGTGAATGCGATGTCTCTCTTTCATAAATGTGACGAATGATTTCTAGTGGGTACTCTCTTTTGGAAAACATTCTTCTTTGCCTCATTCATCTTTATGAGTCCTTAATTGAGGCTGGAATAGAAAATCAAATAACTATCTGAATGAAAATGCAAATTTTCAATTTCAGTTTTTTTCTTTTGATTTAGGGACTCTTCAGAATATCTATCAGATGTAGTTCAATGTCTAGCGTGGCTTTAGCCAGGGAAGTAGTTCTTTTCTGTTAGACATGCACAAAAAATAACTTCATTTTTATCGGTGATTTTTCAATTCACAGAAAAATATTTCTATCAATATTCAATTGAGAATGTTTTCCTTTTCAACATGAATACCCCACAAGAGGTTATCTTGACGATGGAAGATAGTGACTAAAGTTTATCTTCCAGTCGCAGATGATTCCACATCTGATTTTATGAAAATCCTGTTCATATTTTCAACAAATGAATAATTTTCTATTCTTCCACTAATGTATGTAATATTTAGTTCAATAACTATCCAATTAAATATTCCTTTTTCAATTTAAATACAATACTGTGTTGTGCTGAACTCGAAAACGATGTTTTCTGAACTATGAAGTATAAGTGATGTATATGTGAATGGAGAATCATTGTCAATGAAGGAATGAAGATAAATCCAGAGCAAACATTCCTCTGCAAATAACACCCTTCCACCACTGGAGTTCATATCAAGTCATAATTTCCAGATTCCTAGGAAATCGAACTTGGAAGAAATAAGGAGATTCATTCGCTGCTAGATTCATCATTCACACAAAAACATCACCAGATATGTGGATGAACATAACCAAATATGAGATTAAAATTATTCGGATACTCACCGATGACAGAAAACTGAACGAAAAAGAAACCTCAAGATCTTTCGGAACAAAAAAGTAGATAACAATCGTTTTCTGTGAGTAACCATTTTTTTTTATTGTCAAGGGACTGCGAAAACAAATTGCGAGAAGCCACAAGACAAATTACTCTACCTGAAGACTAATCGCCGGGATTGTAACGATCACTGCCATAGTTTCACAATGAAAAAATCTGTGAACTTTTTCCATAAAACTTCTCTTTCGAACAGCAATAACATTACATCAGGAAACAAACGACCAACTATAGTCATTAGTGAACAATATTTCGAAAGCTGTTACGAACTACTCGTGAAAACTCTCGGCTTGGGAAACACTGGTAACTAGTACGGCTCGGTTTTTTCATACGAGAGGATTTTTTCGCCACATAATCAATTTCACACTGAATGATAAACATCCATACTAGTTCAGTCGGCAGGGAAGAAAAATGGCCGCTGTAAAACATGAGGCTACGTAGCGATTTTTTTTCCTCGTGATAGGGGAGTTGATCCTGAGTATAACTCTGAGTTGGCACAGCACGAGAGGGTGTGCCTTAGCGGTCATCTTGGAAAACGCGTTTTGTCATATATTTCCCAAACGGTTTGTCGGACGCGAAAAATACAAGATATTTTTTTTTATATAATAAAGTGTTCTCTTCGATGATTTTTTCTGTGAAATCGATATTTATGGGAGTTCTCGAAACAAAGTTGGAACGCATATTTTTTCTGCGAATAACTCAAAAACAATTGATTCTACGTGAAAAATAGTAATATTGAAAGTTGTAGAGTGAAAAATTGTCTAGAAATTTTGTTCTGAACTTTTTGCCTGTCTTCAATAGTGTCAGCACGAGAGGGTGTGCCTTAGCGCTCATCTTGGAAAACGCGTTTTGTCATATATTTCCTAAACGGTTTGTCGGACGCGAAAAATACAAGATATCTTTTTTTTATATAATAAAATGTTCTTTTCGATGATTTTTCTGTGAAATCGATATTTATCCGAGTTTTCGAGTCAAAGTTGGAAGGCATATTTTTTCTGCGAATAACTCAAAAATAATTGATTCTACGTGAAAAATAGTAATAGTGAAAGTTGTAGAGTGAACAATTGTCTGAAAATTTTGTTCTGAACTTTTTTCCTGTCTTCAATAGTTTTCACACAGTAGATAGCCAAACCAAAATCATTTACCTATAATGAGACAGATGCACGGAATGGGTAAATTGACGTTGTGGGAGTTAATGTTGCCATATTGTAGCAGCCGTAAAGGACTTTACAAAAGCGCTTGGGCCGCGATTTGCTGACATAATTCTACTTTGACACTTGGTGTGAACAAGTAATTTCCGTAAGTTCAAAATTAGCAAAATCAATAACGAAGACTACAGTGAATTTGTCATCTGTACCGCCAGACTACACACTTTCCGAACTTATCAAGTTCAAACATGGCTTGGAATGAGCATAGACCCTGAAGAATGGGGTTGGAAACAAACAACACAGGGTCTAGAACCAATCTCCAGCCACCATGCCTCTCGCAGCACCTAATTAATGTGGTTATCAAAAAGATGGACTGAAATGTCCCATTATATGTAGTATTGGCAGTGAACAAACGTGCGAAAATGTTCCACGACAAATAGAAAATATTGATTATGATTATGATATCAGAGCTGACGACATTTTTTCAGAAGATGAAACAGAAGAAAATGAATGTGAGAGCGCAAAACAATGGATTGTGTAGAGGTATTAGATGGAAAATTTAATAAATTTATTTTCAAACAATTAGAAGGCTCCTTTTTGTTTACGTTGCTCATAGCAACGGGAGATTATCGCGATGATTTTGTTAGTTCCTATTTACCTGATGGATTTATCAAGTGATCATTTTTCTGTAAAAAATGAAGCGCCTTATATCTATTGACAAAAGTCACTTAGAATTAAATTAAAATACATTTTGGTGCTAACCTATGATTAGAAAGAGACACCTCAAAAATTTTGAAAAGATTTGAAATATTATAAAATTCTTGCACTGCATCTTTTTTGATGGGCGTAAAACTTGGTGATTCTATCATTGAAAATTGTCTGTGTTTCAACAAATATATGTAATATTTTGACACTCGTTTATTCCGTTGGGCTTTGGACATCTTGTGGCTTTCTAAAATTGGTTTTAATTCCATATCAACTTTGTGAAATAATTTCTTATCTTCAAAGAATATTTTCGTCTATAAACTGGTCCAATAAAAATGGTAATAATTTCAAGTCTCTGTGGCTTTGGCTTACTAGTCTAATCAACAAGTTCAAAAACGTGTTAAATAGATATAAAGCTCCTAAAAATATGAGCGATAGCTCATTCGATTCGGAATGACGTCTAGAAAGATGTTTTTCAAAGGTTTATTAGCACGTGAAAAATTGCGATTGTTATTAACAAAACAAGATTAAAATAAGAAGGTATTTCGTTTTTCGTTAATAATTCCTGAAATAATGATATTTAAGGAATTATGAAAAAAGATCCTGGAAGAGGAGGAAATTTGCAATAAAAAAGTATCACCTGTTGGAACTCTATCTCTATTATCTAAAATTTTTTTTTTACGCTGAAAATAGGGCTCCGCGATGTCGGTACGGCATAGGTCTATCACCTATAATAATTTTTTCATAGTATTAAATAACAATTTGAAAATTTTAATAGATTATGGTGTAATCTAGACACTTGAACGAAGAAAACCTCGGTAAAAAAAAATTTCATGTCGATTTTTCAAAAAGTTACACTATTTTTAATTAACGAATTTTTTTCCAATCTCTGTTTTTATAAATTACGACATAAAAGTTTAAATAATTGGTCTATGAAATTTTTGCTTCGTTGAGCTCTTTTCATTCAGGTACCCAATGGAGCAATGTAAAGAAAATCTAGTAAAGTTTATTATTTTGTTAATTATAATTTTTTTAAATTAACAAAAACTGAAATTTCTATTAATTTTATAAAAAATTTTTTATATAATTTTTTAAAGAAAACTTTTTGTTTTTTAAAAAAATTCAATATTCGACGAATTAACAGAGAAATACTTTTTTTTTATAAATAATTTCATTGTTTAATAACTTAACAATTTGTTATAAACGAATAATATCAACCGTTATATTTTTTTTTCGAAAACTTCGAAAAATAACAAAAACAACCATGTATAACAAAGTATAGCACATTTTTTTTGTATTTTTTATTATTTATTATTATTTTTTTTCTATACTTTGTTATACATAGTTGTTTTTGTTATTCTTTGAAGTTTTTTCATTGGAAATTTCCTCCACTTTCAGGATCTTTTTTCATAATTCCTTAAATATCATTATTTTATAAATTATTAACGAAAAATGAAATACTTTCTTTTTTTAATCTTATTTTGTTAATAACAATCGCAATTTTTTTGAATAAACCCTTAAAAAACATTTTTTTAGACGTCATTCCGAATCGAATGATATCGCTCATTTTTCAGGACTTTATATTTAATTTTTAATTTTTTTTTTTTACAGTCCATTGTAGATATTTGTTTTGAATTTGTTCATTATTTATTAAGATTTTACATTGATTTGACAATGATTAATGATATTGAATGCCAAATCACCGAGACAATAACTGCCAAATCTCAAACGTTAACAAATGTTACTCAGAGCCAACTATTTACCCGTTTATATTATATGAATAATATCTAAATAAAAACGTATTATCAATTTCTCCTCATTTGTACAATTAATAATATTTTTTGAGGCCCGTCACATTTTAGTAACAAAAAGGTGTTACTAAACGTCAAAGTAAAATTCTCTTGTGAAAATACAATATGTTATATTTTTCTAAAATCATCGGAAATAATTTTTGTTAAGATTCAGTTGAAACTATGTAGACATAATTTTAAACGAATAAATGTTTTTAATGTTACTGAAATTTTAGTAATAAACCTTCGTAACTGACAAGTAAAATCATTTTCTATTGTAAAAATACAGTGCGTCATATCAAACTTAACTCATCGGAAATATGTTTTTCAAAGTATTATTTGAATTTGAAACTAAAAAGACATTGGATTTCAGATTTAAAGAAATATTTAATGTTTCTCACATTTTAATAATAGAAACGAGTTACTAAAGGCTGAAATGAACTTCATTTCTAGAACTTTAATTAGTTACAATTAACTAAAGCCGCCAGAAATATGTTTTTGTAGCATTTTAGCAAAAAAATAAAAAATATGTATTATGTCCAACAATGTATATTTCAGCTACAAAGCAGGAAAGAAAAACTGAAATATTCATAATAGATTAACTTTCTATTGCCTATTTAGTATAACACTACTCATTGAAGTGATTTAACGTAAAACTTTAAAATTATAACTAATTTTTTGTCTTGATATTGAATACGCAGTTGTTGTAGACAACTCTGGAAGAAATGTCGGAAATACTGGCATTATTCGATTGCTCTACAAAGGCAGACGTTGTAGTTTCACTTGCCCGAATTTGCCTGATAGACTCTTATTGTGGTGAGAACTATTCTCTTGTAGGTAAGGCTTAATAGATTGACTACTGGAATGGCCTGTTATTTTAATGAGTTGTTGTTCTTCAACTCCAAACTGTGCTAGGCTAGGGACTGTTGTGGCTCTGGCTGAATGATTTGTCAGTTTTATTCTTTCAGTATCGATCCCACTCTTTGTTGCTGACTGTTTGAACCATGAAGAGATTGTATTTCTGCCTACTGGATAATTTTTGTACAATTTGTTGGACACCTTCCATTTTAAATTTGGTGTTGTTATCGAACACATACTACGCTTTTCCATCAATTTCTTAAATAATCTTACGGGGCACATTTCAGGATTGGCAATATTTTTTATAAGGAACTTGCTATCTGCAAGTTTTTTAGACCCTCCTTGAGCGATTTTTGGAAAAACAGGGTTATATTCAATCCGTCCAGTAGATTATCCTCTATCCATTTCTTCAATAAAGTACTGAATGCAGCAGTTTACTCCTTAACCGACTCTCCATGCGAGCTCATGAGCAACAATAAAGAAAAACTTTTTTTGAAGACCATCAGGTGTATCTTCATCCCATAAATGCACCATTTTACTCTAATCAGCAGTCTATAATGCTGGAGAACTTTTCTTTCGTTTGGAAACCTCCATCTGCAAATTACGACGTTTTGCATCTCTTGCCGCTCTAGCTTCCAAAAACTCTATATCTTTAAATGAATCAAACTTAATTTTATATGTGGAAAAATAATATTCTTGAAGCTGTTTTGCTGTGGAATTCCACATTAGTTTAATAACATTTTTTTGTTTTTTTGTAATCTTCAGAATTTTGTTTTTTCATGTTGGAAGCCCAATCTCTTAATATTGATGCTAAATTTGCTATGGATGTTGAAGGATCGCTGACCTCATAGAATTCTTCAACACAGAATTGCATAAATTGTTTCCACACACTAACTTTTGATCTTCTTGTATCATTAGGTACTAACTGCTCAATTTCTTCAGCAATCGAACCTGCTGATTCATCACCAAAACGAATCATTGTTTATAAAATATCATTGTAACAATAAATATCACGGGTACGACTAAAAAACCGATTGGTACTTGCTGGTCTGTCTCACCTGTCACTGCGAAAGGACTTGACATTCGAATTGAAATTATGTCTCAGTAGTATACCTAAGTGTGAAATTTTACCCATACAAAATTTGACATTTACGCAGAGTAGGTTGTAGGGTTTACGCAGAATAAGTCGTAGGGTTCATCTTCTCATCATATTAAAAGCAACTCCAATTTATAAAATGTTCTTACCGAATCTCCCACGCAGCAGAATTGATTCCCGATAATTTTTTTTTCGGTTTCACTCATGTTTTTGTTGATAGAAAATTTTCTATCAACAAAAACATTCGTGACCTTGAAAAAAATTATCGGTAATAATTCTGCTAATAGGGAGATTATAAGTGAATATTAGAACCGGACCCATCAACAATAAGAAGAATAAAATAACCCCCAAGTCGTTCTTGAACATTCTTCCTCTCCAATTCTCTCTGTGAATCACTCCACAGTTTTTCCAAATTCACTCTGACACCCTGACAATGATCCCTTTATTATCTTTGCCTATCTTCAACCCGCTGCTGGCTCCCGTTCATAGTGCCTCAATTCTTTATCCCTGCCAATGACCTTTCATTTAACGACAAATTTCTCTGGAAATCATCACTCTGTTTCTCGTTTACCTATCCACTGTCCTTGTTTCTTACCTCAGTCTCATTGTAAGTGAAGAATGTTCGTTCAGCTATCTACTGTGCGAAAACTATCTTAGATAGGGAAAAAAATTTGGATGAAAAATTTGTAGACAACTTTCCGCTCTACAACTTTTAATTCAACTATTTTTCATAGTTCCAACTCTGACTCAAAAACTCGCATAAATATTGATTGAACAGAAAAACTTTGTTCTCATATATATTGCAGCCTGAATGACCCCGTTTCAAGCATGGACTCGAAGAGAACCGGATGTGTGTCCCTTCAGATCATTCGGTAGTAAAGTTTTCTGCCTGAACAGAGAATCTGGACGGGGAAAATTGGAATCGAAATGCAGGGAAGGAATATTTCTTGGTTATTCAGAATAATCGAAAGGTTATAGAATTTGGCTGAACAACAAAAAGAAGATTGGGATAACCAGAGATGTGAAATTCTTGGAGGAATTACCGAGATATGAAAATCACATTCTGCTTCAGAAGATAACACTTCAGGAAAAAATCCGGGAGGAAAAATTTTCATGGAAGTGGAACCCGATAGAAAGAAAATGTGAAGAAATTCAATTCAAAAACTCAAATGATGACAACGATTGTGAAGTAGAGGAGCCCAAGTATAATTTCTAACGAGAGGTCATACCTACTTACCAAGTAGGTATATCGAGGCAGACCAAGCCCTGTCAGAACCGGCCCGAGGGGAAGACCTCCAAAATTATATTATAGCGATACTGAGATAGCGAACAGTTCAGAAGAATCAGAAAAGTTTTTTCAAGAATCAAAGTACACTTTTCTTTCTGAAGTTCCCATAAATTTAGCATTGTCTAATCTTGTAATATGAATTGGATGGTGGTCTGCATGAAGGAAAGCCCGATTGGTTGCTCAAGGTTTCAGTCAACAAACGGAAATCCATTTCAATCAGACATTTGCATCTGTAGCTTGCGTTCGACTACTCATTTCACTGGCTGTTCATTTCGGAATGGAGGTATATCAATCCGATGTTGCTACTGCATACCTCAATAGCTACCTCGACGTGTAGATATTTATGAAACCCCCAAAAAGTCTCAGCCAAATATAAGAGGGAATTATCAAAATGACAAATTCTTTCAATTATACTAGAATGAAAGCACAAAAAATGATACAAGACTAGAAGAAGACGGAATGGTTTGTATGCTTGAAAAATCTTTGTATGGTTTACGATAATCTAGGAGAAATTGGTACCATATTTTGTAAATGGTCGTGAGAAAACTGGGAGCGAAACCTTTCCATTCTGATCCGTGTTTTCATTATATCAAGAAAGGGAAAGATCTGATCCCCATCGCAATATGTGCTGATTACATCCTTATCGCGTCACGTAATCCAGAAATGGAGAAGAGTTCCAAATCCAAACTTTCGACCGAGTTAGAAATCAAACACTTGGGAGAAGTTGGCTATCATCTAGGAATTGAAATTTTGCGGGATGGAAACAGAATAACCATGACCCAAAAAGGATATATTCAGGATATTTTTATACGTGACCAAAGCAAATCCTGTCAGTACTCCGATGGATAGTCATATAAAATTGACAACCAGCCTCAACATGTGTGAACAAGATCGATGACTTCCATGTCCATGAGTTGATTGGCTGTTTGACTCATTTACTTGTCACTACAATAAGTATTGCAGTGGGTTGTCATGGACAATTTAACAACTCATATGAAAAATTACATTGGACCACAGCAGAACGAGTAATACGCTATTTGAAAAAAAAAATGGATCTGGGAACCATATTCAAACCAGATTCTGTTAGAGTTCAAGGTTTTGTTGACGCAGACTGGGGAACTGACAAGAAGATCGGAAGTCATACACTGGCTACATCTTTGTATTGGATGGTGGACCCATATCATGGGAATCTAGGAACGAAAAATTGTAGCACTATCGTCGAATGAAGCGGAGTACATGGGTATGACTGAAGCTGCCAAGGCAGTAATTTATCTCCGCCAATTCCTTTCGGAATTGAGTCTCAACCATTCGACTGACATTTCCAACGATAATATGTCAGCTAAGAAACTTTCTGAAAATCCAGTATTTCACGCAATAAGCAAGGACATTGACATCAAGAGTTATTTTATTTGAGAGGCAATCAGAAGTGATGAACTGAAAGTTGAATATCTGTCTACCAATGAAACGCCTGCTGATGTTTTGAACCAAAACATCTACATTGCGTCCAAATGCTAGGACTCGAGCATTCACCAAATTAAAAAGATTAGTCGAGGGGAAATAGTAGGAATACACCCAGTATTCCATAGCGACAATTGAAAATGTATTCTGAGAGATGTCAACAAGAATATTCAAAGAAATATCAAGCTCTAATATTGTAATCAGTTTGTGTTGTTTGTCTGTTCATAGAAGTAATATATATATATATATATATATATATATATATATATATATTTGATTTTTCTCAATTGAAGAGTCTTCCTGGCAAGCTTTAACAATATCCCCTTCAGGGAAACTAACTGAGCAATACATTTTTTTCCAGATACGATATGATTTCAAACGAAAGCTCAATTGATAGGCAAAACATTCGTATATGTGAAAGGACATTATGGTAATAATAACTAACTCGCGAGTGAATACGTACTCAACTGGAATTTGAGAGATTTATTCAATGCACAAATGATATCGTGCCATCTCTAAAACTCCTACACTCATTGAATAATCTCTCTGAACCCTGGAATGGATATATAGGCAACACTCAACATGATCAACTAATCTAGCTAAATTCAATTTAGCTCCTCAGAAAATATGTGCATAGTTCAAAGTTATGAAGTGACGAATGATTCAGTCATGAAACGAAATGAATCTTCCTTTAAAAACCGTTATCCATATTTCTTAAGAAAAACTTCAAGTGCACTACGGGGCAACTGAATGCTTTGGATGACGTAAGCGGAAGTGAACAGGGATAACATGGTCGGTGTGTATTATTAATAGTAATAATGTGCAGCTGGCATGAAATATGATGACTTTACATTTTATCGCAACCGTATCCAAGTGCTTATAGAGTGTTATTTTCGATATTAAATTTGTTAGTGAATATTTTCCAGAAATGAAAGTGATAAAACGGATTTTTAAAACTATACCATAAAAACTTCAATGAATAGTGCTGGATTGATTTGAAATTGCTGATTCACAAGATAGTTCCACACTTTTATCTATAAATAATAATAGACTGAAAATTCAGCCATCTAATTATGTCTTGTCGCCCAAGAAAAGTAAGTTTCTATTTATTTGATCAACATCCAAATCTTTTCTCATAAAGTAAGTATATAATATCTCATGTTCAACATGTTTTCGATTATTTAGTCACGATTAATCAAATGAGATCAGATATAGTAAATAGTTCTTAATAACCACGTGAGATGTGGTATATAGTGCGTTCATAAAGTGTGGAAACGCTCCATTATCTTACGAGTTAATAATTTTCGGGGGTGAAACTCGTACAGGTTGATTTTTCATTAAAATTATCCCCTTTTTTCAAAAAAAATGTTTTTTTCCCCACCACCTTACAAGATATGACGTCATCGATTTTTTTTTTTAATTGAAAGGGTATATTTTTATATCAAAAATTGAAAGCTAATATTTTTCTGAGTTCGACCATATCACATTTGTCATATGTAACACTTACAGTATACTGAGTATAAAGGAAACCAGTGTTCTTATTTCTCAACATTCATTTAATTATTTATTTCGCAATGAAAATATCATAAGTAAGTAGTAAAAATAAATAAATAACAAATTACAACGAATGCTCGAACTGTGGGCTAGTTGTCAATATGCAAGACATCTGATGAATTCTTGGGTTACGTTTGACAACATCTCTGGTGTAATTCGTTGAATTTCAGTTGGAATCCTCCCTTTGAGGTCTTTTAAATCAGTACGTCGCTTTATGTACACTTTACGTTTCGAGTAACCCCAGAGAAAGAATTCCATGGGAGTTAGATCTGGGGACCTAGTAGCCCATTCAATCTGACGGCGTCGTCCAATCCAGCGATTGGGAAAGTTTTCATTGAGAAAATCTCTAATCACTCGAGCATAATGTGGACCTGTTCCTTCCTAATGGAACCAAATATTGGAAACTATTCGACCACGTTGAATAATGTCTAGAAATGTTTCAGTTGAATATGGAACTACATAAGTTCAAAACATTTCCAAATAATTTTCACCCATCACAGTACCGTCAAAAAAATATGGTCCTAGAATGGTATTCCTGAGAATCCCAGCCCACACAGTTACTTTCTGGGGATATTGGGTATAAGTTTCCACCGTCCATGGGATTTTCTATTGCCCAAAAACGACAATTTTGCGTATTCACGGTACCATTCATACAAACAGTTGATTCGTCTGAGAATAAGACATTAAATGCAAAGCCATTATTCTGATTACACATTTCTTGCATAATTTCACAAAACTCCATGCGTCTATCGAAGTTGTCTTCATTAAGTTCATGTATAAGTTTAACTTTATGTGGATGTGATTTGGCTTTTCCTAGATTTTTCTGCACAGCAGACAGATCTCATTGTTGTCAATACAGTTGTAATTGATCAATGAGGATTTTCTTCAATTCCAAGTGATACATTCAATTGGGTGTGCAAAGGTAGGCCTGCCACTCTAAGGCTTATCCGTAACATTGCCAATCTCATTAAATGTATGTAATATTTTGCTTACCGTCGATTTGCTTATTGGTTCTCGATCAGGATATTTTTCATTAAAGATGTCGCATAATTCTGCTATACTTCTTTCATGATGGCCGTAACCTAGGATCATCATAACTTCCTCTCGCTGACAGCACCATTGTAATTTCGAATAATTTTTTTTGGGTTAATATTTTTCACAAAGGTATTATTGAAGACTTATAAATCGATTTACTACACAACAAATCAATTCAATATTGACATACGCAATGAAGTATGGCTGCTAAGGGCTTTGAGATGTTTTCATAGCCTACTCAAGTTTGGAAATATACTCGTACTAACCACTGAGTAATTCTCAGGTTTTCATTGCAAAATAAATAATGAAAAAAATGTCAAGAAATTTGAACACTGTTTTTTTTTTCACTCAGTACACTGTAACTTGAAGCGTTACATATGACGTATACATATACGCAGGTTTGAGAGAAAAAATGTATTCAATAATAAATAATTCTGCACTTCAATTGAGGCAGTTTTCTCAAGAAATGTAGAATATTTACCGAGGAAAATGTATGTTCCTCATTTTATTCATCTCAAACTTCCAATTTTATATTCGAATTTCAATAATAATCTACGCTGGAGGAACATTTCAGGTATAACCCATTCAAATGCATTCACATTTAACTCATCGATATGCATTAGTGCAAATCCTGTGATGAAACAGAAACAATATGCATTCTTATAGAACCACATACAAATAATAGGGCTCAAACCGCCGATTTTTTAGCATGGAAATCAAATCTGTAGAGCATGCATTATGACTTGCTAGGCTACTGACATTTGAATTTTCCAAACTGAAAGCTGTGGGTTTCAAAGAAATCTCAATACAAAGGACTTCAAACTTTTTCAAAAAGAAATATTTTTACGATGAATTGAAACTATTGGTATGAGCCACAATGATTGCAATAGAGAGTAGTAGATGATTGTAGGGGGGTCGATATGGCTCTTCAGCAATGGAAAGTTGGTCTATCACTCACTAATTTCGAGTTGAACCGCGTCTAGAAATTTTGATGTTTTAGCCCCTCAATCTGCCCACTCCTAGGTTGGAGTCACTTTGTAGGAATGTGATTTTCCCTATGATCTCAATCTGCCCACTACTCAAGTTTTGTCTCCTAAGAAAGAAAATAATTTCCAACCGAGGTATCAATCTGCCTACTTCCCAGTTGTAGACACTTACGAAGGATCCAAATGTCGCCACTACTAATCCACAGTTTCCTCGAAGGAGTTGGTAGATTGAGACCTAGAGGGAACTAGTGGCGAGACCTAAGGTTTAGGCAAATTGAGACCCCGGCGTCGAATCATAAAATCTTGATCCCTACCTAAGTGACTACAACTGAGGAGTAGGCAGATCGAGACCTCTGTTCAAAATCATTTTATTTCCTAAGTGACAATACCTGAGGAGTAGGTAGATTGAGATTTCGGTTATATATATATATATATATATTATATATATATATATTATATATATATATATTATATATATATATATATATAAATATATATATATATATATATATATATATATATATATATATATATTTATGATATTTATATACAGAGTGACCCATTTGAAAGCGGGCCACCTCTCTTAAACTGTTATTATCCGATTCGGAAGTTTTGTTTTTTAAGTGGATAGTGCATCAATAGTTCTAGGAGAATGCCATAAATTCGAAATAAAAATAAAAATTACACGGCCTACTTAGCGTTAGAATTTTTTTTTTTTTTAATTAAAAAATATTTGATTATTCAAATTGTTTTCAAAAAAAAGGGGCCAATTATTTTGGTATGTAATATTCCACACCAAACATTTATTTTTTGTGAGTACTGTCTTCTGCAATTTAATATCCAATGTGGATTTTCTTCCGTCCAGTACCTTGTATTTTGAGAATTAACTGTTCCATTGGTTCTGAATGTTGCCTCGTTCAGAAAATGCCTGTTATTTAGATATTGTCCTAGAGCCCATAAACTATACTCCATCCTCTTTTCATTATCGCCTCCTTCTAAGGTGTGAAGAAACTTCGGTTTAAAGGGCTTCATCTTATTATATTTCCTAAGATTTCTCCTTATTGTTTCACGCGGTAAGTTAATGTCCAAACTTGCAATTCTCCACTTGTTTTCGGATTATTATTGAAATAATTTTGAATTCGTTCAGAATTATTTCGTCTCTGTCTTTGTACAATATTACTAGTCTTCAGGATATGTTTACAGACAGCTCCATACTGATTGAAAATTTGGTTTGTTCGGCCAACTGTAGCTCTGCTAATATTTCGACGCTCCGGATGCATGTTATTGAAAATTCTACATACTTTCCTTTCGGATCTGTCGTTGTTACCACGAAGTCTTACTATTTTAATTTTCTCCTGCAAAGTCAAATTATCAGCCATACTTCTTTATTAGTGTAGGTAACTTGAGGAGTTATAAACGTCACTATTAACACTGACAAATTCGTGTCTTTTCGTCTATTGTTCTGATGACTTGTCATCTCTATAGCAACTAAAGTTACAAAGCCTCCTAATGAAAATAATATTTTTAAATATGAAATAACAAAAATATTACTGAATTTAGGGGAACTCACTTTGAAATAACAAAAATTACCTCTGCCGGGAATCGAACCCGGGCCGCCCGCGTGGCAGACGAGCATTTTACCACCGATGCTACTAATCATTTATGAAGCTGAAGCGACTAATCAAAATCGAGGCCAGCAATGTATATAGCATGGTTTTATATTTCTCCGTCTGGCCAAGTACCTATTTTCTGTTCTTTTTGCGACAGATGACTTTCTTTTGAAAACGTCACATGAAAAAGTTGCATTCAAATTGGACCTTGAAATTTTACTCCCATCGCTCACAAAGAAGTCTCACTTATAAAATTCCAATAATTTAAAATACGAAAAACAGTGAAAGTGTACCTTAATTGTGATGAACTGAGGTATGCAATCATTTGAAAATGCAACACGAGAAAACGTATTATATTCCTAGATTATCATTCAATCAATCTTTGGATAGGATAATCTCCAAAACTCCCAGGTGAGATATAGTTTTCATCTCCAAGTGCGAACTCAAAACATCCTGGACCATTTTTGAAATGCTGTAGATATTGGAAAAAAAAAATCCATCTACCCAATAGATTTCCGTTTTCAAATTTCGATTCCATTTTCATTGATCTGTCAGCTGATATCAGTGACTTTGTGAAAAACTGTATGTGTTCTCGTCGACAAATTGTGTCACATCTCATTGTAGGTAAGGTTCTCGTTGTACAAATTATAGTGACATTTTTTTTTCTCAGCATCATGAAAGGGTGATAAAATTAGTTATCATCATCCAAGTCGCGCGTTATTTTGAAAACGAAGGTGTGATATCTCGAATCTAGGCTTCAGTTACATTTTTCGTAACCAGAAAGTTGGTCGCCTCATATGTCAATTATTAATTCAACTCCAGGTCTGGTTGAAAGTCTGCAAGTTCGAGAAAGAGAGACATAGAGATTCTGTTCACTGCAAATCACGAACGAAACAGGAAGTGGATCTGTAAACGTCGACCTAAAGCCCCTGTTAAACGAATTTATATTTATGTGCATTATATATATAGTCAACATACAAAATTTGATGTTTTGGGATTTCAGGTATCTACAAATACCCGCCACAGTGAGTAAACATCGACTTCATGTTCACTTATATATACAAGCAGGGTAGCCAGCATTTTGAGTTGAAAATAACAGCTCAATTCTTCTCTGATCGAAAGTATGTTGTGTAAAATTCTATTTGGATTTTACGACAGAAAACCGATCGCTAGAAGCAATACCGCACCGAGAGAGCTACGAAAAATGGAAAATCATCAATTATGTTGCCATTTGATACAACGTTATGTAAGTGAAGGATTTTTGTTTGTTTCTTCTATTCATGTTGTACAAAATATCTCCCTTGGTATAATTTGAACGAACATTTACTGAACCTCATAATCATTGAAGGTGAGGGGAATGAAATTGACAGAACTTTTGCAGGAAGATATTTGAATTCTCCTTGACCAAACGGGGGTATTCTGAATTCAAAAGAACCCGATGGCACAGCCAGTCGGAAAGGTAGATTTCAAAATTTATTTCTTGATTCTGAAATCATCATCAATCAAACTATTCACTGGAAATCACAACCAGCACTTCTATTTCTCTGCAAACCTTAACCTCTACAATCAAAAGTTGTAGGTTTTGAATTTCTCCAAACCTATAAAATACTTATATGTAATCTGTATCTAATTTAAAAAATAGTATTGCCAAACTGGGGTCCTTTGGGTTTGAGTCAACTCGAAAATCCAATTGAGATAGTTTCTCGGGTTTCTGTCCGCGTTCTGTGTTCTTCACGACGTTTCGGAAAATTCATATGTGCCATCTTCAGGTGATGTCTAGGAATTCTATTGTTTCGAACTCGACTGACCTTTTTGTGTTGTGCTCCTCACGATTGCGCCCGATCGTCACGATTGGTTTCCTTCGTGGTTAACTATTTCGTATGGGGCCGGAAGAGGTCGTTGTTGGATAAAAACGACCTCTTTTTATATTTATATTCATTATGAAGTCAACATGAAGAGTTTGAGGATTTGATATTTTGGGTATTTACAAACACCCGTCACAGTAAGTAAACATCAACTTTGTGGTCACTCACCAGAAATTACCTGCAGGGTGGCCAACATTTAATAACAGCTCAATACTACGCAAATCGAAAATAAGCTTTGATAAATTCTATTTTGATTTTGAAACACAAAAGTCGCTGAAAGCAATGCCGAACCGGGCAATTCTACCGACGACATTTGTAATAATGGTCCGATTTGGTTCAAAATTGGTATGTGGGGTTTTGGGGTCGGAGATTATGAAATTTGGCAAAATTATAAATTCAAAATGGCGGCTCAAGATGGGGACGAGTTTTGTGATTATGGTCCGATTCGATTCAAAATTGGTATGCAGTGGTTTTCGCGTCGGATGAATTCAAGATGGTGACCCCAAGATGTGGGACGAGTTTTCTGATTATGGTAATTTCTATTCAAAATTGGTATGTGGGGATTTTCAGGTTCGGAGATTATGAATTCTTTGACAAAATCTATAAATTCATGATGGCGACTTCAGGATGGCGAACGAGTTTTGTGATTGTGGTCAGATTCTATTCAAAATTGGTGTGTGGGAGTTTTTGGGGTCAGAGATCATGATTTCTTTCAGCTCAAAACTTACAGGGAAGAGACTTCGTAATAACGACGCTCTATTAAAAATTAACAGATTAAGGTGAACTAACTAAAAAGCAAAAAATAAAATAACTGATGAAAAACCTTTTTAAAGACAAGCTTTCATTAAGGCCGTGTACTGAAACGTATAAAATGAGTTTAAGTCATCGCTGACAATGATTTAATTAATTTTTGTTCAATTATTTGGTTTTGAAAAGCTTGTCGCGCAAATTGTGATGAAATTAATACTTCGACAAGTTGTTACTTACCAACCAATCACTGCCCAATCGAATTAATTGGTAGGTACCTACTTTTATGACCACTTCTCGCTACAAGCTTTTTAAAACCAAATAATTCAACAAAAAATAATTGAATCATTGTCAGCGATGACTTAAACTTATTTTATACGTTCTAGTATACGGCTAAAATAAAAGCTTGTCTTTTGGAAAGTTCTTTATTAGTTATTTTTCATTTCTCTTTATACTATGCAAAATAGGTACTTTGCTATAATCCGAATGAATATTACCTGAACCTTATAACCACTGAAAACGAGTATATGAAATACCCGACAGAACTTTTGCAGGAAGATTTCGAATAATCATTTCGTACAGTTCTTCGAATTCCTTGAAACGCTTATCAGTGAATATTTACTAATAGTAATCCTGCATACGGTGAAAGAGTCATTACGAAATAGACTGGCTTGAATTCGCTATCTTTCGATTTCAAAAAAGTTATTTCCATCACAACCTCTCGCTATTGAAGGTTTTCTGATAACCTGAAATGAGTGACTAGAACTGTTATGGAAAAAACCTCCAATTTCGGCCCTGAAATTAATTCTAGAAACTTCTGCATGGAACACGAGAAATATGAAGTATAATTCCAGCGCTCAATTTATGTATGGTGGCAAATGTACTGCAGCATTGTTACGAATCTCGAATCTCGCCGGAAGTGATACCAACTTTCGATTTTTAAACAGAACACCCTGTATATTATTACATTTCTGAAATCTGCAGAGTTTTTTGAATCCAATGTTACCACATAAGTGACATTTCAAACGTCAATATTTTTGATAATTCAATTTTTAGTTTTCCATTTAAGTGTGCCATGATGGTTCCGATTTATTCCAATTCACCCGTCTAATGCTAGAAAAATCGAAATCCCGTCAAAAATACTAAATTGCGTTTTTTATGAGCAAATAAAGTTCATCGTAATCGATTTTGGGGTAAAACTCATTTTTTTCAAATGGAACCATATTGGTACCGTAGTACCATTTATTAGTACAATTAATGAGGAATGTATCCATACCTGCTAATAAAATGTGCGATAAATACAATCAAAATTACAGCTAAAAGAAAATAAGATAATACAATTACTTTGTTCTAATTTAATGCTAAGAAGTTACTAAGGTGGCTTTGAAATACAAAAAATTAACACAAAATATCACAACAATTGTTCGAAATGCTGTCCGTTAACGTCAATGCACTTCTGAACTCGCATAGCTTCTAATGCCTGTTGAAGGTAATCAGTTACTGAGGAGGCTTTGAAAACAATGAAATTATTCATTCAGATTGTCAAATAAATAGGTATTGGTTTATCGGTGTCTTTACATTTGTTGTTATTTTTATTCAAAATGCCCCACATTTATACAAGGGATGAAAAAGTGGACATGGTAATTATTTATGGGGAATGTAGAAAAAATGCCGTTGCGGCTAGAAACCTTTATGCCAACCGATATCGTGATAGACAATGTCCAGCGAGAAATCATTTTAATCGTCTTAAAAATCAATTCCGAAGAGAGCCTAATTATGATCCCGAAGAAAACGTTATCATTGACGAAGGAACGGAAATTAATGTTTTAGCTCGAATATAAGTTGATAAGACTGTTTTTTTAAGGCAAATTGGGTTTGAATTGGAAATTAGTCACCAAACGGTAAGCCAAATTTTGCACAAACATAATTATAAATCTTTCAAATGTCAATTGCACCAGCACCTGTACGAAAATGATTATGAACATAGGATGGAATATTGCAATTGGATCTTGCAGAATAATGTGCAGCCAAACAATGCTTTTTTGGAAAGGATTTTATTTTCGGACGAGTCTAGGTTTACAAATATATACAAAATTATTTAACCGACAAAATACAAGGTATTGGTCACAAGAAAATCAAAATTTATTGAGGGAGGGTAACTTTCAAGTGCGGTTCGGTTTCAATGTTTGGCTTGGAATACTCGGTCGTAGAATCATTGGTCCAATAATATTTGAAGGACGCTCGACTGGAGATAGATACTTAGGATTTCTGCAAAATGAAATTGGGGACAGATTAACTGAATAACCTGTCCATCTACGACAGGGAATGTATTTCCAACAAGATGGAGCTCCTCCCCATAATTCAAGAATAGTAAATGATTACCTTCAACAGGCATTCCAAGAAAACCTAATTTCGACAAATGGTCCTGTGCGATGGCCTCCAAGGTCACCTGATTTGACACCTCTTGATTTCTTTGTTTGGGGCCATTTAAAAAATATTGTCTATGCAACCGCCTCTACAACCCGCGAAGACTAGGAGTTGCGAGTAAGACGCGCAATTAATAGTATAACGGCCCAGCAATTAGCGAACGTTCTTCAAGAAACATCTATGCGAGTTCAGAAGTGCATTGACGTTAATGAACAGCATTTCGAACAATTGTTCATTTTTTTTATTTCAAAGCCACCTTAGTAACTTCTTAGCATTAAATTAGAACAAAGTAATTGTATTATCTTATTTTCTTTTAGCTGTAATTTTGATTGTATTTATCGCACATTTTATTAGCAGGTATGAATAAATTCCTTATTGATAGTACTAATAAATGGTACCAGGTACCAATATGGTTCCTTTAAAAATTTTACCCCAAAATCGATTACGATGAACTTTATTTGCTCATAAAAAACGCAATTTAGTATTTTTGACGTGATTTCGATTTTTCTAGCATTAGACGGGTGAATTGGAATAAATCGGAACCATCATGGCACACTTGAATGGAAAACTAAAAATTGAATTATCAAAAATATTGACGTTTGAAATGTCAGCTATGTGGTATCATTGGATTCATAAAATCATGCAGATTTCATAAATGTAATAATATACAGAGTGTTCTATTCAAAAATCGAAAGTTGGTATCACTTCCGGCGATACCGGAAGTGAAAAAAAAACATTTGTAGGTCAAAAAGTGCCGCTTATTATGTATATGGAATATCCCAAATTTCAATCAATTACCTCAAAACTGAAGGAGATACGGGGGGTGTACCATGATCCTGTTACACACGGTATAGTAATGGTGACAGCGACGGAAATAGAAGCAGTTTTCCAGAAACTATAAATACTGATCAAATGAAGATATAAATTTCCAACTAGGAGATTACGAGATTGTGGATTACCTGGATATAAACCTCCGTGGAATAACTGAGGACCTTCAGAAAGGTCAAGTATATGTGAACGTTTTGACGCAGAGTGGAAAACATCGGAAATGACAAAAAAAAACATATTTTGTGGTACAATTTCGATGAAATTGATGAGAAAATTGGGAAACGTGTTTTTTGTAATGAACGTGGTATTTTCATTGTTAATGAAATGAAAGAGTTCCAAGGATTTATTTTTTATTTTTCTATTCATCTCATCTTGAAATGTATTTCTCTCTAATATATATTGAAAGTCAGAATTAGGTGATGTACTTCAGCATTTTGGACAATGTCCAAATAGTGTTCACATGTGTGTTCGAATTACCTACTGAACCAGTTTGACCCTGTCAAAATTAGGTTCACATGCGAACACAAATAATAGAAATTTCTCGGTTAATTTATATTTTTCTGTATTTTATTCTCGAGAAAAATATATAAAGAATGCATTCCCAGTGTATCTAAGTAATTGCTTGCTGAAATTATGAATATGGTATTCCTGCTTAATTCACAAACGAGGATGTCTAATTGAACTATTCCATTCTTATTGGTTCAAACTGAATTCCTAATTCTCTTGAAACGATAAACAATATAATACTGTATTCAACTCCATAGTGGCGAATGAGGCAGTTATTAACCGTCGGTATCATCTGAATCCCACTTGAGGCCTTTTCTTCCACGTCGTTGAATGAATGTGTCAGTGAAGCTGTTCCACTCGGTCTGTTGCACAATTGGCAGTTGAGCCAAAATCATCCAGATTCTGCTACAAGAATATTCCACTTCTGATACAACAATAAACGGACTCCGAGATAAGCCATACAGCGCCAAATGACGCAGCGTTCTCCGCCGAAATCATAATTAATTCAGAATGGAAATAATCCAGCATAGTATTCTGGCAACCGTATAATGGTTTATCTAACAAATCCCGCACGTAAGGCGAGAGCTCGCGTTGTGATCCCGCCGCAATCGCGTTAATTGACATTTGTAATCACTTTACTTGATTTGTCACACGGCGCCGAGTATTCTTCGGGTGGCGTTTCCGTGTCGCCTGTTATGAAAAGATTGAATCAAATATCAGCAGCGCGGCAGCTTTATCCGAACCATATTTGCATATGAATTGTATCCATGATAATATGCATATTATCCACATGAGGTGATATGGCAATCAACAACTTTGTCATCAAATTGACGTCCTGATGAGATCCGTTGTTTAACATCTCTCTTGTTTTTGTTTCGTAGTTGTTCGGAGTAATTTCGCATCGAAACTTGTTTCGGTTCAATGGGAATTAGTATAATATAAGTCTCAATGGCAGTAGTTTGATAGATACCGCACTCATGTTCCATATAATAATAATAATAATCATCAGCAGAACGGTCGAGGCATGAACAAAGTTTCTGCCACCAACATGCTTGCCGTTCCGATACTAATCCACCCCTTTGGAGTAGTGAAATGACACTGGAAGAGCTGCGTGATGCACCTCATCGTAGTTTGCATCGTCCGTTCCACGGTTGTACCTCTCCCGATACCAGGGAGGCCATGGACTGAGTTTGGAGTGTCTACACAACAGGATGGTGCTGGATGGAGCCTGTAAAGTCATCAGGAGCTTGGATCCCGTTCTTTACATGGTCAAAGACTATGAGACCACAGGGAAAGAACGTTTCTTTTCAGGGCAGCAATCCGCGCAACCGACAGAATTGGTCTTGTATATCGCGAATATGAAAAAATATAGATATAAAGTATAAGGTAGATAAGGCTATCGCACAATGATCTAATTTGTCAAAAAAACTGTCGAAAGTGGTCAAATCCGACATTCTCATATCATCCTCAAAAGATGCCTAATTAAATCTTTTTATGACCCCAAGGATACGTCGCATTAAAAGTTAGTTCCTGAGGTTATTAAAAAAAGATAACAGAGGGTTGAGTTCTGCACAATTTTGGAGCGTAAGCACCATACGTCTGAAGAAAAAAGTAGAAACATTTTATTGGCTATAACTAAAGCGAAAATCGTGTTGGGAAAGAACCAAAAACATTTGCGAGAAGGGTAAGGTGATATGCCTGGACTACGGGGTGTTATGAATTAACACACCCCCACCTGTAATACCAGACATTATTCGTTAGATTGTGGGAAACAGTATCGAGAGCATCGACTATCTGAAGACGGTCGAACCGAAACTATGTCTCTGGAGCGGCTACAGGACAAATCTCATTTCTCTCAAATACTGGAGCGTGGAGTTGTTTATTCAGGAGGTACGCACCGTTCAGAAGGATTCGAAAAATATAATAATGCACTCATAAAAATAGTAAGAATGTACATATATATTTAGTAAAAGTTGACACAATTATTTCATTCGTTCTATAGACGAGTATTATGAAACAATATTCATAGAAACAAATAGAGTGTAGTTTATCGACAGTTAATCTTATAGTCGACTACAAAATCGAAATAGATTTACTAAATACAATCTTGACATCAATTGCCACAATCGGCTAGAAATAATAATCTTTTCAAAACTATGGGAACATGAAAATTATGGAGGTACAGTAGAGACCCATTCGTATGATACAAACTTCAATTTGCCACACATAATTCACAGAAAAATACTTATGACTTACCAGGTTTCAAACTTATTCACTTGAGTAGATTTTTAAACGACAATTTGTTTTAATTCTAATATTATTTTGATTAATCTCGCGGAAATTGTTATTTTATTTTTACTCGCACTGTATATTGGTATAGCGGGTATGGACATGGTTTCCTAAGAGATCATGAACTATCGATTTCAGGTTTTTGCGTTGACTTACTGGAATCGTTGAAAAAATAGTTAATTTTTGGAGAAAATACTGTTCACTTGGGGCCTTTACTCGGAACGATCATTACTTGGTTGAACTTGATTTGAAGCTATATTCTTAATGGTTTCTGAAGTTCACTACTTGACGATTATACTTGTACACTTCTCATTATTATTCAACTATGTTGTGACCGAATGAATTCTAACCTTACTTGGAGATTACATGTTCTTTGGTTCACTGTTGAACCCCCGATTGATTCTTGATTCGAAGAAACGCGCATTTATAATCCATTGCCTGATCACGTGATAGATGTATGGGCCGCGGGATTATTACCTTAATAATTAATGCATTGTTTTGGTCCTATCGAATGAATAATTACGATTGAGTTTTAAGGGTGTCATCAATCTTAGAATTATGATCTTGTTAACTCGTTAATTTTCCTAGATGAGTTATTTATGACTCCGGTGTACAAGGGTTATTTCTTTATAGTAATTCTTGAGTGCATTTAATTGTCTTCAGATGATGAAACATTTTTAAAGAGCGTATACCATATCAGCTTTCTTTTCGTGTGGGGGAATTATATTTTTATTATCTCTCCTAGTGAACTGGTTTTTCTCGCTATAAAGTTCATATTGAAGAATATTGTGTTGCTTTTTCTGAAATGAGAGTTTTTCTGTAATCATGCTGCGTAACAAAGGACTGTGCTTGGTATGGAAAAAAAAATTGATGTCATTTTGGTATTTGCACTGAAGAATCTAAAAATCCCCATTTTGAGAGAAGTTCTAAATAAAATGTGCAAGTTAAATATGATATCCCAAGGCGTACTTCCCCCACCTTACTTTCCAATCCTACTCGTCATATCAATATGAATCCCATTTTTCATACTATACACATTTTCGAATATTTCATAATTAACAAAACTCATACTGTTTCCTGGGAAAGGGACATACAGATATTATAGGAAATGGAAAAGTAGATTTGACTGCGGAAAAATCTATCTTTCGAAGAAATATAATAAATGGAAGCCTAATCCGAACTACGAATGAATTGGTAGAGAATTTGGAGATAATTTGTATCCAAATCATTAAACCGTTTTACTTCAATCCACCTCTCAGTTCAAAAAAAAAACTTCACATAGACAACTTTTTAATGTAAAAATTCCTACAATCACTCGAATGAAACTTAAATGAGATATTTAGCTAAAAGGGGATTGCGGTATGCCCCTGCGAAGAATCTCTCCTAGCAAATCTCAACCACATACTATTCCCATGTCCAAATCATATCAAAAATCAAATCCAACTTATCAGAAACAACTAGTTATGATAGAATTGATTTCTCTCATGTATGAATTTCATCTCATTCTTTAAAAAACACCCCCATAATGAAACAGGTTGTATCTTGTAGACAATCGAGAAAGGGATAATTGAACTTTAATATTTCGAAAGTACGTGTGTACTCAGGAAAGGTTTTTCCAAATTGATATCCAAAATTAATCTCTTTGGATTGGAATAAAAATATTCTCAAGCGATGGAAATGTTTTTCTAACAGTTTCATATATTTCAATATTTTAATTTTGGAAAATATTTCATCAGTACGTACCTACCTATGATAATCTGTTTCATAATAGGGATAGTTTGACTGCCAGAGGAATTGAAATTTCTGTTCGTGCACCAAAATAAAATCAAACGTGTTCACCAATTCCATAGTTTTATTTTTAGATATTCAGGGGGTAGTTTCAACCCCTTGGGATTCGAATTTTGAAAAATCGTTTCTCTTGGAATGTAGAATTTCCGTCTCCCTCTTTGAATTATAACCTGTTGTTAAAAGGCGGCAGGTGCAAACCAAGAAAGGATTCCTCAAAACTCAATTCTGAAGGGGTTAGAATTCCCAGGGAATGTTTTAGTTGAATTTTGGGAACTATTATGTTCTCATCCTCAGGTTTGATTCGAAATTAAAGAAAGTTTTGTCTGAACATCAACGAATATTATGGTTACAATTAAGCAAAACTCAATCTTGCATATTTCACCCATAAAAAATTAAACTAATACGAGTATAAAATTGTAATTCAAGACTTTTTTCCAATGGCACGAAGAAATACATGAGAGGACATACTTTTCATCCGATTCATCACCTATAATAATAAACGATTAAAAATAAAAATATTAGAGGTTACAAAGGAGTTTATTTTTTTTAATTCCTCCTGCGTTAATATGAATCATTTTTCAGTCAACTCACCTTGAGGGACGAGTGCAGTTAATATGGCTCCATGTGATGGAATAATGTTTACCATTATTTCCTATTTTTTTGTATCGAATGAAATAAATGTTTATAAGAAGTATGTCCTCAAAATCTATGCGGGTACAGCCTGGTTGTAACGTATGTGAAACATAATTGCAGCAGACTTCGAATATATTAGAAAGGAATCTGATATATTTTCAATGTGTCATTATGATTTGCAAATCAATTCATCACTGAGTAGAAGGGGAGGTAGGGGAGCATTGGACAGTCGGGAGATTCGGGTATCCTCTCATATTTCGAACTGTAGGATCTTTAAAATTTATACTATGTTAGTTTAATTAAGTCACTGGCAACACCACTCAATAAAACTTGATTTTTATTTTCGTTCAGTCAGAGTCACGGACGGTTGACGGTTTTCGCGTGCCAAAGTGAATATAAAATTATTTGTTGACGTCTAATTGTATGTTTATTTTTAAGTTTATGATAACCTGTAAATCACAGTGAAACATTTAACCGAAAAAATCATATTGGAGTTTAATTGAAAAATGGGTGTATAGGGAGCATAGGGCATTGATTTTGAAAGGAGCATTGGGCATGCCCAAACCTATTTTTTTTGAAAATGTTTCAACCGCGATGAACAGGAACTATTGATTTGGAATATTAATTTTCAATAACTAAAATTTCAGGAAAATCCCCTTCGCATTCAAAAAGAAGGACAAGCAACAAAAAATCCCTAAGGACATCATCTTGCGTGCCATAAAAGATGTTTCAAAAGGAGGAAAAATTTTAAGTATCGCAAGTGAATATTATATACCCAGGTCAAACCTTCAGCGATATATAAAACAGGGTGGGTCCGGGAAAGATATTTCTTCCAGATCAATATATAATCTAATAATCACCAAAAAAGAAGAAGAAAATTATCAAAGTACCTCACAATAACTTCAAAACTAAATTATGGATTGTCAGAAGTGTAAACATGTACATTTGCTCCTGACCATGCTAGTGCAATAAAGAAAAAATACCAGAAAATTAGACCAAAAATGAAATTGCATCAAAACACTGGCTAAGAGGGTTCCTCAAACGACAATCACAGCTATCGATCCCGCAACTAGAAGCTACAAGTTTACCACGAGCTACAAGCTTCAACAGAAAGAATGTGGGAGATTTTTTTGAAAATCTTAAAACAGTGTATGACGGTATCAGTTTGAGCGTCAAGCGATTCACAATATTGATGAAACAGAATTGACAACTGTGCAGCGACCTCAGAAAAGTATTTGCTTCTTAAGGAACCAAACGAGTTGGACAAGCAACATCTGCAGAAAGGGGCTCGTTTGTCACAGTGTATTGTGGAATTAATGCTATAGGGAACTCGATACCTCCCTACTTCATATTTCCAAGGGTGAACATCAAACCATTTATGCTCAATGTTGCTCCTATTGGATCGGATGGATCAACACATCCTTCAGAATGGATGACATCAAAACTTCGTGAAATATATGCATCATTTCGCAAAATACACTAAACCAACACCTTCCTTACCAGTTCTTCTGCTGATAGATGATCACGGGAGCCATATTACGGTAGAAGTTCTTTATTTCTTTGAAAAATCTGGCATTATTTTATTGACATTTCTTCCACACTGCCGCCATGAATTGCAACCTCTTGATTTGACTGTGTATGGACCGTTGAAAATTTATTATAAAATTGCAGGTAAAACGATTACGATCTATGATATTCCTAAACTAGCAGCGCTTGCTCTGCCACGAGCATTCAAGCACAAAATATTCAAAGAGGAATTGAAAATCTGGTATATGGTCTCTCAACTCATACATTTTCTCAGATGAAGATTTCCTTCGCTCTTACAGAACCAACAGCAAACCAAGTCCCCCCAAAACAAAGTCAGAGTCAAATGGATGCTACGAATTCAAACAACATGGCAGCCTCTGTACCCTTTCAGTTTGAGTCTCCAATAAGAAACCCAATAACTCCTGAATCAGTGAGACCTCATCCAAAGGCTCGACCCAGAACACTGATCGGTGTGAAACGGAAAAAAGGACAGATACACCCGCGAAGAGACTGATAGAAATGGTACAAGAAGAAAAACAAAAAACTAAGGTTAAAAAAGACAAAAAAAAACAAAAAGATTTTGAAAATACGGGAAAGAAAATAATTCCTCAACTTGCTGAAGAATTGAGGTTCAAAGAGATAGAAAAAGAGAGACAGTATGGCACATCTTCGAAAAAAAGAGTTTGATGAAGATGATGTTATTGTTTTAGAAATTTCAAAGTCAACATTTTGTACTGGTCAAATTTGACACCAAAAAAACCATTTATCATTATGTTGGGCGAATTGAAGAAATGACCCATTTCATGGCGACTATCAAATTTATGCGTTTGAGTAAGATACGAAATACGTTTATGTATATTGACAACAATGACATAGCAAGTGATCTATCGAATGACATTAAGACCAACGTGACAGTTCGAAATATATGTCCGACGAGCCCATTTGGGTCATACCGAACCTCAGATAAAGTTTATGATGTAAAAATATTGTTTTTTGGAGATATCTTAACTTTTCGTGATTTTTTTTTTGTATAATAGGGCGTATTCAATACAGTGCTTAAGCCTTCCACAAGGGTGCCCGAACCACCCGACCACAGGAAGCTTTGAGCACTTCTGACAGGGTTCAGAAGATCTCTTGTAACTTGAAGGCTGATTACAGTTGGAAGACTTTCCTTCACAATAATTCGAGCGAAATATATGTGCTATTGATATAATAAATAATAATTTGTTTCTGTAAAAAATTGATGTTTTATTGCCACTTATGTAAAAAAGTACCCAAAGCTCCCTAAATACCTAAATACCTAAATATCATGAATTCAACGAAGTATTTTTTGTTCCAGGCCATCGGCATGTTGTAGTTAACAATGAAGTCTGAGCTCATTTACAGACATGGATATTTCAATAATGGAAGTTACTGCAGGTTACTTAACCCAAGAATTGCTGCAATCACTGCAGCGATCTATACTTTGGTAAGTTAAACGTAGGTTGTTATCATCATTGACAATATCGTTTCCAATAATAGAATAATAAAATGGTATTCTAACTCTTGAATGCGAAAAAAAATTAACAAATTTATGATGGTTGGAGTGAATATGTGATATTTCTGTCTACCCGAGAGGGATTACATTGAATTTCTATCTGATATTGGAATTTCATCTACTTCATATATTAGCGCTGATTTGGAATAGTGGGTTGACTATTTTACATTTCGATTGAAATCATTTGTCGTTTCTCATAGTGAGCTTTTTCCCGAATGTTTTTTTCATTCATGACTAATCAAGGTGATTTGATGGTCTTGAATTCCGGAATCGGCTTCTAGGAATGAATTGAGCATATGCTCTCAGCCCAGGAAATAAATGTTCAGAACTCATCAGGAAGGAATTTCGAGACAGGATTTGCTGAAGAAGCAAAAATGGATTGGCGAAATGAGACCTTCATATTTGGGGGGAGAACAGAAAATATAAGGGTAGAGGATGAAGGTATTTATCAACATTCTTCCTGAATTTTGCCATTGGAAAAAACATTTCCCGTGAATGCCCAAAATTTGGAGTGCGACTGAAATAGAATTCCCGTTTGAGGTCAAATGGAGCATATGCCTTGCTTGGGTACTCCAAGCACGACATATGCTCTATTTGACCTCAAACGGATGTGTAGGTCATAGCCAAGGAAAGCGTATCGGTCGGTTGACGAATTGAGTTTTCTGACAGCCTTTGTGGTTGCAGAAAGTTATATTCAAAACAGTTCACGCCCATTGTGAGTCTATACGAATACCCCCCGCACAGAATAGAGAGGTATTTTTGTGCCGGAATTTTTCTCTCAAGAGGATTCATCATCGTTCATTCATAGTTGTATAGATAATATAAAGTATATTGGATGACCGAACAGTAACAGTTGTGTTCAAAATGTCGAATAAATACAATATATTAATACAATATAAGAAATGCATTCAGATTAGAGAATATTTACCTTGAACTAGTGAATATGAATCATTTCCTCTTGAATGAATCTCTCCCGATCTTATATCTCCTTCTTTTTGACTTCCAGAATTTTCGAGCAGTTTGTGGAAACGACTGAATGATTCCATGTGTCATTGAAAATTTTCGACCGTTATACCGTATGGCTTATGATAAACAAGCAAGTCTGTTCTTATTTTCGGAATACTGCCCCCTTTCTGAATTTGATCGTCCCGATCAAAAGCTATCGGTTCAGGATGATAGAGCTTTACTATTTCCACGGGAACAACCTTCATTCCAGTCCTTGGGCTGCGCTGGACTCTGTTAACCACGTGTTGATGCTCTTATTCACCTCATGCGGACACTTTTCTCGCGCCGTGGGTTCTACAGCCAAACCTGTTCATCTTCTCTGAATCATCCTGGGTTAGCTTTTGAATCGTAACAAGCCTTCATTCTGTCACTTGCCAGTATTGACCTCTTTCGAACTATTTTGTGGATTTTCAACATGCTTTCCCTCATAGTTATGTACTTCTATTGGTGATCAAACAACAAGTCAGAGTTCTTTTCAAAGATGATGCTAGCCGAGGTGAGCTTGGATGGCTGCTCTGTATGCCATTATAAATAGTGGCAGGTGTCTGTTTCAGACCCTCTCAATGTTTTTTCACTTCCTTGGGATGACGCTCTCCTTTAGTTTGGCTGAATCTCTCAACTTTGAATCTAACAGAGGGCGGAAATTTCCGTGGATCTGTTCCGTTGATATCCATCATCTCACAAACTTTCTCGAATATCTTCTGGACATCTTTTGCATCAGCTTCCTACATCGTCTCGACATTGAACCCAGTAGAACATCTGGCTGATCTTACCCGAAGTCTCATTGACTGCCAGATATCCTCCCCATCAATTTCTTCCAAGACTTCACTTTTTCTCGTTTTGGGCAGAAACAATGGAGAAATAGAGTAGTTTATTTTCCCCAACCAGGGAATATCATTCCAGGAGGGTTTGCCAGTTCCGTCCTTCTTCTGATGTGAAAAATCCTCAATGTTTAGATCGGTTTCCTGTTTTCGTTTCATGTGTGCATCCATCCGTCCTCAGGTAACACTCTTGTTCCCTTATATCGCGACTCCTTCATGGCATTCAATACAATGCTCACAGATTTCTGGACACGGACTTCTAGAAGAGGCATCCGCATTACCATGTACTGGTTACACTTTTCTATCCATCTAGCTATTTGCTCTTCTGGGTTCCTCCAGCAGTCCAGCAGTCCTAGAGAAAAACTCTCTTCCATAAAGGTATTCGAGAAAGTGATCTACTACCCTGATTATCGCTGGAAGTTTCTCTCTGTGATACAGTAATCCGTTTCGGGCTCAGACATCACCCTGCTGTAGTATTCAATGATTTTTTCCAGACCATCCTGCACATGTGATAACACAGATCCGGCATTGCTTGCATCTGTGTTCAGTATGAACAGGCCTCCTTGCTGTGGGTATGCCAAGATTGGACTTGAAGTTGACCCAATCTCCTGTCAACTCATATAGTGGAGCTGGATATCTGCATATCCTCCCACAAAATGCCGGTAATGGTTACACAGGCCAAGGAAGCTTTTTACTTCGTGTTTAATAGCCTGTACTTTTGATCCGTTTGTTTGAACGAGACTGTATGGCACAAGAAATCCACTAGCTTCAGGAAAAGGAAGAAGCACTTCTGAAGATCAAGCTTGAGGTTGGCACTCCTTACACGTTAGAAAACTTCATGCAGATACATTCGAAAACTTCATGCAGGTTGGCCAGATGAGTGTTCGCAATATCAGCTCTAGATGATTCCAGGCAGTACCAGCTCCATCAATCTCTCGAAGGTCGCCGGGGCATTACAGAAAGCAGAAGACATAACAGTAAACTGATACACTCCGCTACCAGTAGTAAAGTCTGTCTTTTCCTTACCGTCTTGGTGTAAACGCACTTGCCAGTACCCACTCTTCAAGTCCAATATTGAAATCCATTGTGAGCCTGCCAATGTGGCCAATGTGTCGTCGATTCGAGGTAATGGATAGTTGTCATTCTTCGTGACGTTATTGGGTTTTCTATAATCCACACCATCTATTTATGTCGATGAACATTATGATTATTATTATCAACAGGACGAATCAACCTTGTCCAGTACAGAATAGATACCGGTCAAGACCATCCAATACAACAACCACTGAAAATATTTTCATTTGCCAAACAACATGAGGTGGAAAAGCTTGTTAACAAAATAACGAAGGATGGCGTGGATTATAGAAAACCCAATAACGTCACGAAGAATGAGCTATATACGAATAGCATTCATGGCTCAATATTGACTTGATGAGGGTACTGGCAAATGTACCCTCCTCAAGTCCAATATTGAAATCAATTGTGAGCCTGCCAATGTGGTCAATGTGTCGTCGATTCGGGGTAATGGATAGCTGTCATTCTTCGTGACGTCATTGGATTTTCTATAATCCATGCCATCCTTGGTTATTTTGTTTTCCACCTCATGTTGTTTGGCAAATGAAAATATTTCTAGTGGTTGTTGTATTGGATGGTCTTGACCGGTATCTTTACTGTACTGGACAAGGTTGGTTCGTCCTGTTGATAATAATAATCATAATGTTCATCGACATAAATAGAAATGCTTACAATCAATCAGATGAAACATGGGTGAGTCACAGAAGTGTATAACAACTATGAGTTGTTATACGTCGTAATACTGTTAGAGAACAAATTATGAAGTTTGTTGGTAATTTGGGAATATTATATATATATATATATATATATATCCTTTTTTCCTTTTTTTTCGGAATAAGGGCCTCAGTCTGTCTATGTATTCATATTCTTAACGACGTTTCGACATTGTTTATGTAATCTTCTGGTAAATTCATGTAAAGTTGAAAACGTTACATAGCATCAAATACGATTAGAATTCAAAGGGACGTTCAAAACTTACAATATAATTTGGCAGTTATTCTTTCATTATTTCGTTTTCATATTTCACGATTGGAATGAACGATGTTGAATGTCTGAGATTGCTGGTATCGAGTTTGTTTGATCTGTTATCGTTTTTTTTTATTTTTTCAAAGTACATTGGAGTGTTCGTTATATTCAGGTATGGCATGTGGGCTCTTTTGTTATAAATTCATGCAATACTTTTCCGTGTAAAAATGCAAAGATCAGTTTATTTTTTCTTCTATATTTTTGGTTGTGTATTGAGTTTCTGAAATAAATTATTGTAGATTTGATTGAGATTTTTTATGTCGCTTCTATTGTTGATACTTTTCGTATATTTTTTTCAAGTGAATCACTTCGAGAAAATTTCTAACTTTTGGATTTTTTCTTTGGTCAAAATTTCAACCTTGTCAAAATCGAATTCATAATGATTTTCCTTTATATGATAAGGCAATGCTGTAATGCCCGTTTTTGAGTATTTGTGGGCTTGAATTCGTTTCTGTTGGTATTGTTTGGATTGGCCTATATACAGTGTGTATCACTTCTCATGGAAACACCCCCGTATCTTCCGTAATTATTGTAGTAGAATTCTGTAATTTTCACGATCTGTAGATATAGTTGGACTGAGTCCAAATTCTCTAATTGGGTTGACCTGAGTGACATATACTGCACGCCAGAAGCGATGGACATACCGATTTTTTTGAAAAATAATATTAGGGAGCAAGATAGGCTCAAAATTCTTACGGATTTGTGATCAGGATATCAACTTCAGTACCAATCCATATTTTTGCTGGAAAAAATTCAGTTCTGAAAAATCCGAATTTGTCTCACTTCCCATGGAAACGCTTCCGTAAGATATTGATAATTGGTTGCATGTCTATTACACGTCTTCTATTTTAATAATTAATCTATTTTTTATATAATAAATTAACAATAATTTATAGACTAAATTATTTAATATTGAAGATTTAGCATTAGAATACTTAATAGGTATTTTAAGTTAATATAAAATGAATTATTTTTATTTTATTACTGAATTTTTACCTTTGAAATATATTTAATGCATATATTAGATTAAGGTTTCATTGTGGTTTGGGCAATCGATGTTCCTCTTTCTTTCGCATTTTTTTTCTTTGATGTGAAATCTCTATTATAATAAATATGTTTGTAATATTATTTGAAGTATTGAATATTTTTAGAGTGAAAAATAGGAAATTTTTCAAATTTTTTGAAATTTTTGAAATGAAAAAAAAAATTAAAAATTAATTTTTTGTTGTTTTATGTAATTTTGTTGATAATTATTATTATAAAAATTAAAAAAATAATTAAATTTTATTGTAATATTTAGATTATTAAAATCTCAAAAATTTTAATATAAATTGTTAATTATTTTATATTTAATAGAGGTTTTTATTTTTATTTAAAATTTGGGGAAATTTCAATGAGAAATATGATTTACTTAATTTATTGGGATAGATGTTCAAAACAACCTTTTTTTTCACGATTTAAAAGAAATCATAGCTAAAAATAAAAATGATGACACATTATCGTTGGGACTTTCGATTTGCCCAAAATTAAATTGAACCCAGATATCACACTTAACTCTGTCTTTCCTCAGACTACTATAGACCCCTAAGTAAATATTTTATCGATAATTTTCCTATTATGAATCTTATAGAGCATTGTAATGTCTCAAATTCAATTGATATTTTCCAACTTTTTGTTTTATCTGCGTTCTCTAGTTTCAATCTCAGTATTGATAAATTTATTTTGCCAACAGTTAGAAATGATTGAAACAGTTATAAAAAAATTCTTACGTTATATATATATACATATATATATATATTTATATTTATATATATATATATATATATATATATATATATGAGCAAACGAAAATCTACTGGGAAAAACAATAGGTTGGAAACATTCTAAAACTGCTTGCTGATGTTTCGATGCAGAAGTTTCATAGCATTTTGTATAAAATCATTGAAGTCAAACTTTTCCTTATGGTTTTCATTGATTCAAAAAAAAATGCTGGGAGAAGAACTGAAGTTTCATCATAAATTGGAAATTTTCAAAAACATTGAAGATTATAACTCTTTTTTCAAATTTCGTGTGAAGGTGAAGGAGAGTATCCGAATTGCCTACAGAAATAACATTGAATTGATGGAGAACAAGCCTGGCACTACATGTGTTTAATTTTTCTCCTGGGAGTTACTATCCGAGACGGCTGCTCACCCGGGCTTTGACTAGAACGAACCGTGTTTGGTGCAGGACCGCTCAATTGACTGGGGTCAAATATCTTCCTTGGTCAATTGACCGGTAAACTGACTGTTAAATTGACCAATCAAATTAACTTAGTACAGTCCTAAAAATGTTTCATCAATGTTTTATTTCATAATAACCCCATTCTCCCGAAGCCTGTGCAGGTCAAATTCTGGGGTGTCACACAGTTGTTTTTCTTTATTTTTACATTGTCAACTGATTATCCGATCCATTCGAAAGATCTTATCATAAATCAGAAAGTTTCTTCTGAGAAATCGATGGTAGCCAATAATTTAGAAGACAAGATATCTACCAGATAATCTTTGAATGCCAATATCAAGAAGAACAACTCTCATCGTGGTCAATCTGGACATGAAAACCTGGAGATAGTGGCAAGTGACGACCCAGAAGTCCAAAAATGGACGAATGGGAAACTCCCATGGGCAAGGCAAACCGAAGTTGAAGGTATAGACAAATCTACTATACCAAAGGTATCTGATCATGAGTTCTTGCCAGGATCCATTTCTATATTATCATTTGTTGTCTTTTAGGTTTTTGCCATTCTGTGAGAATCATTGGGTTTTGTGACGTATTTACTCACCCGGATATAGTAGAAACTGATCTCCGCTCCCAAATTTCACTTCTTCGTATTTTAAATGAACATGAAAAATACATTATTGGACATATCTTAACATCAGATCAATACCCATGGGATCATCCAAAACATACCTCCATCCATATTTTTGAATTATTGTTTGAATATTTCGAGATTCGATATGACTAGTTATTGATATGAATGGAATAAGCCCCTTGAGTAGCCTCTGGATATCGGATGAAATTGCGGAAGGAAAAAATTTTGGGGAACACTGTATACAAAAAAATCAATGTGCTTAGGAAAATGGTTGAATATGAGATCAAAATAAAAATAAACTTGAACGAATACTTTTGAAATATCGAGATTTCCTAAATTTACAGTATAACAATTTTCTGCATGACCTTTTTCCAATTGATTGAGTTCACATACTCCCAATGAATAAATTTGACGGGACATGATGATTTCTGGTATTTGTTTAAGAACATCTGCTGCCAAATTGGTATTCACAAAAACATGATGAAAAACAATGCCCAAATATAAGAATTGTGGAATATTTGCGAAACATGAATAATTAAAAGAATTGTAAAAGTGGGAAACTTTTCAAGTATATTTAAATAAAAATCCTTTTTTTTACCGGCTCGCCAGTCTGGATCCCAGTCTAGACATATTACAATAGCTCGTTTCATTATTATTGGGGACATTTTCAGATCCACTGAGAATAATCGGGCCCAATTTTATATACTATCAAATCTGAGTTAAGTTTTTGGCACCCTGGAACATGTTATTGTTGATGGGAATTTCTCCCAGTTCCGAACTGCCGAGGTTTCTCGTGGAAGAATTCTTGACCCAAAGCTTTTTGTATCCATTCCGCTGATATTTCTTCCCATATCAAATGGTATACAATCCACAAATACGCTGATATATTATCCCCAATCATCGAATATTGATGGCTGCCCTTCAAATATCTGGGGACCTTGACTCAATTTCACGAGTAGCATTAACTCATATGAATGAAGCCAAGGCTGAATTTATAAGCGATGCCTGTGAAAATTCCAGAACGCCTGTTTGAGACATTCTTGTGTGGTAAGAAGATGGAGACCCTATCAGTCCAGATTTTGTCGATTCAACTGAATCCGATCGAGTTGTTTGTCTATATGTCATGACTCCGGGTATTCATGGAGAAAAAAACTGGCATTAACAACCTAACTACAAGACATCAAAATGTGTATAGAGTTCCTGAACACTATCATGTTCAATTTCGAAAAATTTCACTCACATTGAGTCCAACATCTACAATTGATAACCAAATGAGGAAGAAAAAGTCACCAACATTCTACTTTCGTGAATCTAAAGAGCATGAGAATGGAATTTAGGATTGATTCTCCTTCCAAGTGGTGGAATTGATTTCACTACATTGGATTTATACAACTATATTTGTTTCGCTTCTCCAGGCGGACATAATACATTATCCCCGTGTCGTGGTGCCGTAACCCAAATGTAGTGGAGATCATTTAAGAAGTATCTAACCGAAACCTTTGAATGGTGTCTGTGTGACTGTGGTGTGATGAGTATCATTACCATAAAAACTTTTTAACAAAAAATTAAACCGACGAAAAAATCAACTGAAAAGCAATAAATGAAATGAACCTACTTATTCTAAATGATAATTGAGCTCCTAAACTAATGTAAGTAACTGATTTTGAGTCGGCGCCAAACAAACAATTATCGAAGATCATTATCTATGAAAGAAGTCATCAAAACGCAGCCGTGCATCTCGCTGCCATCATTTTACGCTTCACCTAATTCAATTGCTAGTTTGTTTGGCGCCGACTCAAAATCAGTTACTTACATTAGTTAAGGAGCTCAATTATTATTAAGACTGAGAAGGTTTATTTTATTTTTTGCTTTTCAGTTGATTTTTTCGTCGGTTTAATTTTTTGTTAAAAAGTTTTTATTTTTTACTTTTCAGTTCCGTATTTCGTCGGTTTAATTTTTTGTCAAGATGTTTTTATTTTTGAATTTTTTGTGCCTAAAATCTACCAATTACTTCCTACTTGTTTTTTGATTACTTCCGAAATACTTACTTACCCACCTTACTTCAACTATTACCAGTTGAATAATATGATTATCTACTTTTACTATTTGTTGTAATATAAATTATTCTCGTTGTTCTGGTTAGTTTATTTCATTACTTTGTATAGCATTGAATATACTGATTTTGACGGATGTGAAACAAGAATAATGTCAGTAGCGATCTGTCATTGTCAACTACGTATGTGTATGTCAATGTTCACTAGAGAAAAATCAATTATCCCCTATTTTTCCACCCGTAAGGGTGGCTTATTCCTTGCGAAATCCAAATATAAGGTATACCCTATCTATTGAAAAAAGAATCATCCAAATCAAAGAACCCAGTACAAAGTTATGCCTGATAGAATCGGTTAACGGACCAGAATTCAGAGGGTGAGTGATCAATATCCTTCATTTCGCTACCCTCAGCGGTGAATTTCATCTTTTAAATTCAAATGGGACCAAATTCGAAGTACACCCTATTCACTGAAAAAAGAATTATCGGAATCGGACGCCTCAGTAAAAAGTTATGCGTGATCATACATAAAAAAATATGAGGGAAAAAAAATATACGGGTCAAATAGAGAACCTCCTCCTTTTTGGTTTCGTCGGTTAAAAATAGGTACAGTTCGCCCCTTCGTGTTCATCATAAACCAGCCGGTGTAACGGTCGGGAGTGATCCAGTTGTAGTACGCGGTACATTTTGATAGTAAACTATAACTATGATTGAGTATTTCATTGCCAGAGTGCATTATTGTGTTATGTTCTCGGGGTAAGTATTCCAGTATTTCAATAAACGAACCCTAGTTTTGTAACAGGAGGATTTTAGTGACTATTCCAGAACAAATAAGGATGAATTCGAGAAATACAGCCTACGACGACATGAAGCCCATAGTGGAAATGATGCAACAGTTTGCCGAGCAATGCTGAGACAAAAACAGAAAGAAAACAAGTGGAGGTGGATTGTCGACAGAAAGAGAAGGCACGACAACCGGGAGAAAAACAAGAAGAAAATGATCGGTTGCAGAAAGATTCTGGAATAACAACATATTCGAATAGATTGTATAGAGAAACAAGGGGCAAATCATAGGCATTGAGGACAATTTTGATGAATTTGGGACCAGAATCAACACAGTTTGAAGAACAATAAACGGTGTCGATGGCGAGATGAAAAAATTAGTGTGATACGAAAACAAACAAAGAAATAAGTATTGATGGTGAAAGAGGAGGCAAGGAAAGAAGTGTGGACCATGCGAGGAGTAATTTAAAATGAAATTGCTTCACTAAAGATTCTGTGAAACCACCGACTTTTGATGGACAGTCGCCATGGTCACTATATCGTCAACAGTTCGAAACTGCGGCAACAGCCAATGGATGGGGCGATGAAGGAAAGGCTATGGCACTTATTCTGGCTCCGAGAATACCTGCTTTGGCAGTGATACAGATCATCACAGGAAACCAGCATCGCGAGTTCGGAGAGTTGCCTGTGGCTCTGGAATTTAGGTTCGACGATCAACATCGAAAATAGCTTCACCGTACATCGTACACCGTACACCGTAAATCAGGTGAAATACTGCTGGAGATTGAAACAGACGTACAGAGACTCATCCAGCTTGCCTATCCAGATAACTCGTAGGATTTCAAACAACAGCTGGCCGGTGCAGGTATCCATTGATGGATTGAGAGATATAGAAATACAAAGGACGCTGAGATTAATACACTTCGAGAAATGGAAGCGGCTTCCAATACACCAAGGCCGGAAATGAGGCCGGTATCGATCAAAGAATCACATAGAGAAAATACTGGGAGTGACAAAACAATGCATGAGCTGGACTGAATCATATCAAACATGCTAGCGATAACAAAGCTCCCAGGGACATCAACTTCAACAGAATCAGAAGAACTACCGATAAACCGGGAAATGAACCAACGAGATGTCACATGCACTATAGACACTGGTGCGTCAGTTTTTCTAGTCTGCAGTAGTATCCTAGCACCAGATAGTGTGAGACAACTCACATCCTTTTTCCACTAACGGTCACTCAAAAGAATGCACCGATGCGAGAAGCTGCCTTCACATCAACACTCGATGGATGGATCTGATAGGTGACTATGGATTATCTTTCGATGGTGAACAGGAAAGCATTGAATTTGAAGGGAAATTATTTATTTAAACAACCCCATTCGACAGGGGGAGTTTTGAGGAATGAAAGATAGCCATAACGGTAAGAACACCTAGTTCATCTGAGAAGATCGTTGGGCTCAACTAAAAGAAGACCCTGTATGCTGCGTTGGAATAGAATAGACATTATCCAGTGAATTATTACGTGGACAAGCTCTCATTAGGACAAAACAAGACATCCCTTGAATTATTCGTCACCAGAGTATGAAGCCGCCATGACATTCATTGCTAAAGGAAGTGATGTATTTGATATATTTCTCAATTTTTTGACCATATATATGTTTATTTTCTTTATTTTCTTGGAATAAGAGCCTTAGTCAGTCTATGTATTTTTTATTCGATACGACGTTCCGACATTGTTCATGTTATCTTCTAGTGAATTCTTAAAAATAAATTGAAAACAAATACGATTAAAATTCAAAGATACGTTCAAAACTTACAATATAATTTGAAAGTTATTCTTTCATTATTACGTTTCACGATTGGAATGAACGTTGTTTAATGTTTAAGATTGATGAAATTCTAGAAAAACTCAACAATTATCAATCCAGATTGAAATTTACAATAGAAAAAGAAACCAACCAACAAATAAACTTTCTTGATACAACTAAAAATTCACAAACTGGTTCACTGAACCCAATTCATCACATCGCTTCACAAACTACTTGTCGAATGCACCTCTTAGTTTAAAAAAAAATGTATTCAGAACTTAACTGACCGAGCCATAAAACTTGCTCACCAAAAATTCAGAAAAATTTATTTAGAAGGAATTAAAAATTACCTTAAAGGAAATAACTTCCCAGATCACTTCGTGGAAAAACGATCATAAAAAGGATATATGCTATTTATAATGATAATAATAAAACAAACAAAAAGTATATACCCTTACCATACGTACAAAAATTATCCAATAAAATCAATAAAACAGTAGAAAAATAGAACATGACAATAGCACATCGATTACAAAATACAAATAACATCATAACCTGAAATTCCAAAAAATAAACAAACTCACACCTTATATAAAATACCGTGTAAAGATTGCGAATGTACATACAATGTGTCTCACTTCTCATGGAAACACCCCTGTTATTTCCACGATCAGTAGATATGCTGGGGATGAGTCTAAATTATCTCATTATGTTGACCTGAGTGACATACACTGCGCGCCAGAAGAGATGGATATACCGATTATTGCGAAAAATAATATTAAGGGGCAAGATAGACTCAAAATACTTACGGATTCGTCATCAGGACATCAACTTCAGTACTAATCCATATTTTCGCGGAAAAATTTTCAGTTCTGAAAAATTTGAATTTGTCTTACTTCCTAAGGAAACGCCCCCGTATCTTCCGTAAGTATTGGAGTAGACATCTGTAATTCTCACAATCGTAAGATTTACCGAGGATGAGTCTAAATCTCTCTTGGTGTTAACATACACAGCGCGCCAGGGGCGACGGATAGAACGAATTTTGCAGAGTTTGTAGCTCTAGATCGTGAAATCGAGTGATAATTATTACTGATAATGTAGTATTATTGACCGAGTGGGAAAATTGAAATTTTCCCGAACTGGAATATTCTTCAGCAAAGATGCCAATCGGTTATAAATTTGATTTCCTAATCACGAATCAGTAAAATCTCGCCTGTCCCGCCTCCTTATATTATTTTCCGCAAAAATCAGCATTTCAATCGCCCCTGGCGCGCATTATATATTACTCAGGTCAAACCCAGAAAATATTCAGTATCATCATCAATACACCTCATGGTCGTGGAGATTTCTGAATTCTACTCCAATAATTACGGAAAATATGGAGGCGTTTCCATGGATAGTGAGACAAATTCAGATTTTTCAGATCTGAAAATCACAGAATTATACTACAATGATTATGGAATATTGTAACGAAGTTACTATTTTCCCGCTATATTATCAGCCGAAAGCTCTCTGTAAGGAATTAAAATCCTCTTGACAGTAATAATAGGTCTAGAAATACCATTCGTGTTCGTGATAAGTCCGTGGATTACATCTATCCTAATAAACAGACTAAACGCCTTCCGGAGATCACGCTAATACCACGAGGCGTAGCTAAATAGCACGCACGAGTATAACCTGCGCCAGCTATCGACTCTCGAGAAAACATTATTATCAAGCAAGCTGGGCTATGTTCAAACGCCGACAAGAGAATTCAGTTATCCGATAGAAGCCCGAGACAGCAGTTCAGACGAGCCAAAGCACACGCTACCGAGCTGACGTCACATCACGAGGATTCCCACTTAGGAGAATTTCACAAGCAGTGAGCGGAGCAGAGGCAGTTTTCCGCCAGAAGCCCGAGAGTACAGTTGAGTCGAGACAGAGGCGCACACCGCAAGCTGACGTCACAGCACGAAGGATTTTACAAGCTGGGTAATTATTCTGTGAAAGTATAATTTGTATCGCTATCGACAGAGTCCACAAAACGGCGCGCGCATATAAGTCGGTCGAGAGGTATTCGCAAAAGAGGGGGAAGCCGGCTGTAGTTCCGTTTCGACATATTTTAAAGATTGAGTAGCTTGCCGAGCCCAGCAGAAGCAGTCACGCGTCCGACTAGTATCCAGAGTGTGAGCCACAGCCCGAAGCAGTCCAGGACCGTCCCGAGCTGGGTAAATATTTTGTAAGTGCCCCAGGTGTGATTTGCGCATGATCAAACCGTAGCCATCAGTGGCCCATGTTCACTTTATTGCGGCGCTAGTTTCCTTGACAACAAGAGCAGTTCAGTAATGTGATACGTTTGGCTAAAATTAAAAGAACGGATGGAGGTCGCATATTTCTCACGTCTCAGCTTCCTGCGCTCCGGCGTGTCGGTTTCAAGGGATTCGTGAACACGGTTGGAGGTCGCATAGGAGGGGTAGACATTTCTCACGTCTCAGCTTCCTGCGCTCTGGCGTGTCGATTTCTCAGGGGAATAAAATATTAGTAAACACGGTTGGAGGTTGCATAGAAGGGGTGGACATTTCTCACGTCTCAGCTTCCTGCGCTCCGGCGTGTCGTAAGTAGAAGTTAAAAATAATACTTAACACGGTTGGAGGTCGCATAGGAGGGGTAGACATTTCTCACGACTCAGCTTCCTGCGCTCCGGCGTGTCGGTTTTAAGGGATTCGTGAACACGGTTGGAGGTCGCATAAAAGGGGTAGACATTTCTCACGTCTTAGCTTCCTGCGCTCCGGCGTGTCGATTTCTCAGGGAAATAAATTATTAGTAAACACGGTTGGAGGTTGCATAGAAGGTGGACATTCTCACGTCTCAGCTTCCTGCGCTCCGGCGTGTCGTAAGTAGAAGTTAAAAATAATAGTTAACACGGTTGGAGGTCGCATAGAAGGGGTAGACATTTCTCACGACTCAGCTTCCTGCGCTCCGCCGTGTCTTGATCAGGGAAAGACAGAGAGGGAGAATAAAAGCTGACAGCAGGAAGGATAGGGTAAGCCAGCCCCACGTGGAGCATTACGCACTGCTACTGAAATTAATCGCTCTGGCCGTCCGTAAAAACTTGCATTTGATACCCGCTGTTGCCTTGCACCTGTTTTTGAGCTTGCATACTAATCCGTTCGACCCCCTTCCCCTAAAAACTCACATTTAATACCCGCTGTTGCCTTGCACCCATTTTTGAGCTGCATACGAATCCGTACGACCCCCCTTTCACAAGAGCTTTTGGTTACTACGTGTACTCCGCCTACGTAAACACACCCTCCCCGCTTTGTGTCGACAGCTAGTGCTTGCCAGTCGTATTTTTGTTGTAATAACTTGAGGCTGACATCAGCCGCCCTGACTGTATTTCTATCATCATTAATATACCTGTGTATCCTGTTTTTAGAGTATTCTTTCAATAACTAGCTTGAGTAGAATTTTAACATCTAGTGCGCAGTCGCCACCCAGGTTCGAAACCCAGTTGAAGGCAATTAAAGCCTGCCTTGCTGGCCCCGTCACATTGTCACGACCATACTGACCCCTGGAGTGTTTTTCTTCACTGAGATTGCCCGGGAGCAAAAGTGGCCTTTTCCACTATAAACCAAAAGGTGGCGCCCGAGAAAAACCGAGAATAGTGAAAAGCGCCAAAATTTGATAGCAGGGGAAAGAAACCCCTTTACAATATACGGAGGCGTTTCCATGGGAAGTGAGACAAATTCGGAATTCTTTAGGAGCAGCCCTGAACTGAATACTTTCCCAGTGAACCAGGATTTTATTATAGAAGTCAAATCATATTCTAGAAAAAAACACCAATCCATGAGAGACATCAGTCTTACTTCTCATACCCCGAGTATACAAGTTCAGAGTTTCAAGCTTGAAGGCTGATACGTTGTACATGAGAAAAAGATGTGAAAAAAATAGTGGTCAATTCAATTGGGATAAGTATTGCTCATTTTCGATGTGAGAAACCTAACTCCCGTCCTCTTTTCTCCATGAATACTTTTGCTCCCCTTACACAACAGTATTTACAAGATCGTCTAATTTCACGAGTTTTTTTGTCTAGACTTTCATAATGAGGCGAGAGATGTTCGTTCACGAATATTGGGCGTGCTTCCGATTCTGGATTCAGTACCCTTGGTGTAACATTCCTTCCATTATTATTCCAAAAAGCAGTCATGATGCCATCTTCCAAAAAACGCCATGAAAATTATATTATTCGGTATATTTCTACCACTGGTGTCAGGGAACTGCATCACCCGGTGACCGATTTCAATTTGGTAATCGTTCACCTCGGAGTTAATAGCATGGCCACTTTCTCCCACAATTTCAATGATTCTTTCACGTCGATACTCCAGAGCACTTCTTATATCAATGTTCTTGGTCCTTCCTAACTGCTGGAGCACCTTAACCTCTGTTCTGAGTGAGCAACATAAAAATCACCGGAAGTCGCTTTTCAAAGTTTCGATACCTTGTAAAACAACGAATTATTCACGAAAACAGTTTATTAGGAAGTAACGAAAAGTAACTGGGATTCTTTTCCATTCAGATTGAGTGTGCAGCATCCTCTAATCACTTCATTAGGCAGTCAAACAACGGTATCCTCCACGAGTCCCACTTCTTTCATTTCATCGTGGAACGGCATTGACTAAAAGAGTGAACTGAATTAAATCCCAGTTACATGGAAAAGTTCCACAAGAAGTTCTGTAACTCTTTTGGAACTACCATTAGGTTCATCAAGACTTTTCCAAGAATCCCCGTTTCTACGTTCTCGAAGTCACCAAAACTTTCAGACTTTTCATTTTCCTAAGTTTCCGAATCTTTCGGAGTTAATTTCGGTAATAAATTGGGAATGATCTGACACACGAAAACTCCAGCGACAAATTGAGATGTTGGAAATTTTCAATGGATCCTAGACGAAATATTTCAAATACCAGGTGACACAGGATATCAGGCCACCCCTGTAACTTCGACATTCGTGAATGGATTCATCTGAAATTCGGTAAAGTTATTTAAGCAACCATTCCGGATTTGATCACATTACAATCCAATATGGCGGATTCCCGGTTTTTCTGGAAATTTCAGCAACTTTGTTTTTTTCAAATAGAATACCCTGTATATTTTCACATATTCAAGTTCAACAGGTTAAAACAAGTCCAAACCATATGTCAAATGTAATTTTTTTGCAACAATTGAAATTAAAATTGTTTTATTTTCGTCAAGATTAGATGAAACATCAGTACTTGCAACGGCACTGATTTGCTCTTCATGTTCTCTTTTGTACTTCAAAACCATTTGTTTGGTGCTTGCAATTGCAGCAAAGAAAGTGTATTCAAAGACAGCACGCTCTTGATGTTAAGCCTCGATTTCAGACTCAGATACCAAATTTTGAATCTAGTTTTGTAAATAACCAAAGTCTCTGAGAATAGCGTCCGCCTTCAAAATCCTTCCTTCTAGATTGATTATATTTGCCTCTGATAAAGATTTGCCCTCCAAAGTTTTCAGATGATTTGAGAACAACGATAGCTTGGACTGTCTGCCGAGAGATTTTCTTTCTTCTTCGAGCATTTTAGGTGAGAATCATTCGAGTTGAGTTCAAATATCGGAGATCAAACTAGAATTGAATCACGGGAAAGTAATTGTCTCGGATGGAAATCGGAAAGGATATTGGAACGGACTCACCCCTTTGCGCTACAACATTGTTCTTTTATTTTGCTTCAAAGGAAATAAAATCAGTCAGTTGCGATGTCTTGATGATTTACCAATTTCCTATTTCCAGCAGGAATCTTTGGAGCTCAACGCACTGCCCAATGCGTTTTATCGATTGGTATCCAGTTGCACTTTGGATCGCCGTGAATTTTTGGAAATACTTCTTAAGATTCACGAAAATTTGCAATCAATATCGGCTCGTTGGACCAATGTTTGTGTTTGATGGACTATAACACTTTGTTGAATTGAAAAATAATATATTTAAACTGCTTTTTCTACAAAGTATATAGATAATGACAATTCATTCGTTTGACGAATCAATCATAATATTTTCTCTTGTTTCTTCTCCTGTCAACTGAAAATCTTGAAACATTCATAGTCCGGAATAAAACACCAATAAACACTGTGTGGATAATACATTCTATGTTGTCATAGACGTGCAGAGCAAAGTGATATGAGGGATGCAGTATTGCCTAGAGCAAGACAAAGCTGCATCCCCTCGATATAACCCCCCTCGTCTACGCCGGTTAAAGGCCGGATGAGAACGGATTTCTCGCGAGGAGGGTATGTCCTGAATGTACCGTAATAGCAACAAAGGGACAATAATTCAGAGAGAGAGCGAGAGACATTTTGCCTCACTTTAAAACCTATTGTACTTTTTCGAAACAATTATTAACTATTGCAATAAATTTTGATGTGTTATAAGTAGTAGACAATTCAAAATGTGTTTCCAACTTCAAGTTAGGAACTTATATTTTACCCTACAGTATATGAAGAAGATAAATGAACAACGTAGAAACTAATTTCAACAAAGTTGTAAGTTAATTATTACCTATGAGTTTGGATAATAAACTTTCAAATACGGTTTTATGACTCTCTATTATACCCCGTATTACGTATTAGATTACTTGATTCTGCCATTTCTATGAACTGCTTGAAATATATAATGAATTCGTTGGTAACGAACCACTCAACTCAACACATATTACCCTATTAAAGAATTGAACCTATTTCTTGTATTGTAGCCTTACCGACCTCCTATATATCTTGACCCCTAGTGGTCCCAAAAATTCGCCGCTGGAGTTCAGCTCCAATCTACTTGACTCCTTCTCTGTACCACTGCTCTGCCGCAGGTCCGACGATGTCTTCCAAAAATTCCCTGTCTTCTTCTAGAAATTGGTTTCTTTCTCCTCACCGAGATACTTCCTCGAAGATGAAAACATGACATTTTGGATCACCTACAGTCACAATTGACTTCTCAATGATTGACCATCGAATTTCTATCTCGAAGAGTAATTTTTCATCCGTCTCGAAATAACCAATGTTTGGGCCATACCCAAGGTGTTCCCAAGAAACTCCTGATTACAATTTACGAAAGAAAATTAATTATTTCTGGAAAGATGCTTCAATTTTTTTTATTAGTCATTTTTTTATTACCTAGCCACTACTGGTGAACAAATCAGAAATTAATAATACACCATCGAACACCATCCATAAATTTCATGAATTATGAATTTGTTGAGAATTGGAATTGTTGGATTCCTTCAACCACACCGAGAAAAAAAAAAAGAAGAACCAGTCGATTCTTTTTCGGTAATATATTGATGACTATTTTTCTCATACTATTTCCACCAATGATATGTCACCCTTTCTAAATTGTCACCAATATTGTCAAAATGATATCGGCAAAATTTGCAAATCATCCCTCGGGTTTTTTCTCGACAATATATCTATAAACATACTTCCGTAATTGATTTTTCGTGGTTAAGACAAAAGAAGTCATCTGACGCTAAATTTTTGAAATTGTCAAAATGAGACCTTTTGGTTCAAGTTCATTCGAACAAATTCGGACTAATATTTATAAATAACACCCAAAAATACAGTTACTTCCAAACACTCAATTTTAAGAAAAGTTGAGAAGTTCTGCAGTGAAAAGAATCATGAATTACGCGCTGATATCATATTCAATATCAAAATGGACAGCCGTATCCGGCAAAAAATTGGTATCGATATGAAAACTAGAAAAATCACCAATTATTCTCATCGATCTGCAGGATATCTAATCTTGCAAAATGTGACTTTGGAGAAAACTCAAGCGTGAATTACATTTCACCCTATCTACAGCTAAATAGTAAGCAGCACAAAAGCCTCTAAATAATATTAGAAAAAGTCCATCTGGAAATGGAGCATCTATAGATTTTGCCTCTGGAAGCTCCCTGTCCATACCTGCGGAAGAGATGCCTATCAGTCTCGTTCCTCAACAACCGGCAACTAATTCTACTCATTCTGTTATTCACCATTTTAATTGTACTTTCCATTGTACACATTTCTATTCTAATCCTTATATGTATTTGAAAGTAATAAAAAACATTATTTTTGGTGTCAGTTTCAGCTTATTTTGGAAATAGCCTAATAAAATATATCTCGGTCTATTATTTTTCAGGAAAAATTTGATCTGAATATTGTTGCTTATAAGAACTTCCTTCGACAAATTGAATGACAAAATCTCTCGCCTTTGGCTCGAGATTTTGATCATGCAATTTGCCTCGGGATATTGGTCAAGCAACAATCTTTCGATAAGAAAATATTCAGGCAAAATAATATTCCCTTGATATATTGTAACTGAAAATAATGACTATTTAGACTCCATAACTTTATGGCCCCGTAGATTTGGTAAAATGCAGAATGATAAAAGTTGCTCGTAACCCATGATTCAATTATATATTCACAAAATGATGCGGGAGATACAGTTCACAAACCTTTAAGCAAATTCAAATGATTCATTCAGAGCTGTGTGAACGTTGTGACTTTCTGAGGCCCATCTTTGTTGATGACCAAGTTTATAACACAATATTCCAGCATTCCAATGAAGAGAATCGAAGTTTTTTACTACTTCAATCTTATAATTGGGTCATAATAATGAAAAGTAGTTATTTTCAACCCGAAGCGTTATTCTTTGAAAATATGAGATTACTAAATCAGACAAGTCAGACATTCATGAGCATTTGACTACAGATTTTTTTTTTTCAGAACATTTCAATACTAGTGGTACTCATTTACAGCTGGAGGATCAGCATCAACATTCCCAAGTTCACAACATTGCAGGATGTATACTATGGTGAGTAGGAAATGAAAACTCTCACACAATATACAATAAACATGATATATGGGCTCAACTGGAATACTGGAAAAAAATATTCTTCATCGATATTTATCGAAAAAACTATTTTTTCTGCGTGGGTATACTACCACTTCCAAATACGGCATGCATAAAAATACTGATCTCTACCAAGTATGAACTACAAATTTTACTTATCAGTATTCATATGTTAAATTCAGAATCCGGTTCTTGAAATGATCGAATCACAATTATTTGTAATTGTTCTAGTATTGTTATCAATGGAAACAATACACCAGATCTAATATCAACAAATATCACGGAAGTGATTGTAACTGAACGTGCCTGCCTTTAGTACGGCTAGATAATCATTATCATCCAGCTCTCCAACTAGTTTTCACAGTCAAATATGGACAAAGGAGATAATCCTTTGAAAATGAGTGTAGTATTTTCTATTCAACTCTAGGAAGAGACACTTTGTGAAACTTCACAGTGCTCTTGGTGATATGAATGATGAATGTAAATGATTGTGTGAAATTTTATATGATTCTCTGCACTCATGCACAAAACAAGGATAAAGTAGGTGTATTTGTACCTTTTTTCAAATACTTTCTACAGATAGTGTAGCACTGGTTAATTACACATTATTTTCCGGATATATTTCACATATTCTCAAAATTGCAATATATGCGAATGAAAGATCGAAAAGGCTATGAAAACACTGAAACCTAGAGCATGCCTTGAATCTGGTGGAATACCTGCCCACTTCTTTGAGTGCTTCTGTAATTTGTTGAAGCAACCATTCGCGTGTATTCCAAATTTACCTCGAAGAGATCTCGATATTCGTAGATAAATTTGTTTGTCAACTGAAATCAACGTTGGAATGTACCTACTGTGACCACTGTTCCGTCAGTTTTGACCACTTTTGGACCGTTCACTCCATACTTGACGAAGAACTGAACAGCCAAGGCTGTCACATTACTAAGAATCATTTTCCACGCAAGATAACCTGATGACGACGAGAAACCAACATCTTCTAGATTCACGGAAAGAAGAAAATGAACAAACTCATAATTTATTCATATATTTTTCCGATATATCAGTTATTTATCTAACAAGATTCTCTCCAATCAATCACCATTGACTTTTCTCTCGGAGGATTAGATTTAAGTAATTTTACGCATGCTCATTGTCGCTAAAACTTGTATGCTATATCCAACCATGGTGGAACAACATATAGGGGACACCACCTGGCTTACTGCACACACTCTTATGCCGGCACATAACATGGGTATAATGACTTTCGACAGTCATCGATATCACAAAAATCCTAGTAAGTGGATATCATACGTCCTTTTCTATGAGAAGGTACCAAATCTCTCCTACGCTATAATGAAATTTATGATTATTTGTTTGCTTCATTCATATACAAATTTATACTCATTTCAATTCGAAAGAAAAAGTATTCAGTAGCTAATTTTGTATGTCGATTAGAAAAACATAATAAACCCCTTATATTAAGATATTCGCCGCAAAAAGCGTGTAACTTCTTCCTGCCCTGAAATCGAATGAAAAAGTTATTTTCAGACATATATGAATAAATTTCTCTCATGATTATGAAATAAACCTATGATTCGACCAATTATCAATTTAAAATGTCTGAAAACACACTTTATGAAAATTTTGAGTTTTCACGAAAAGGATGAAGATAAGCTCCCAGATGTTAACAAATAACAATGCATTTTTCTATAGATCGACCAAATAACCGGCACAAGCTGATATCTTGTATATAAATGAAACTTTGGCTTCATTCAAATATTTCAAATATCAGTTCATAATCCTTCTAGCTGGACGGTAACATTTTCACGGTGTAGATATATTTTCTGTCATTTGGCACAAATATGTAGTTCTGATGAAACTACAACATAATGGAGGCCTGGAATCAATCTGATGATGGAGACGAAAGACAGTCGAGGGATTTCATCCACAGTTCACAGCAGCTACCTCGTGTTTGGGGTGATATGTACATAAATATTTAATTACTTATATGTCACTGATTGACCAGACCAAATTGCTGGACCTAAGAGCTACCAACATTTTGAATTTTTTTCATATTCCATTCCTAAAGGGATGAAAAGGTGGGTGAGGAGGGGGGTGAAAGTACAGTTGGGTTTGAAATCAGAGTATTTGGGCTCTTCTTCACAAATGAGTATGAATGTATTTCAGGATTCAACCCTAAAGGGGTAAAATGTGGGTCGAAAGTCTATATAGTTAGTTTTGAAGTAAGGATCATGAAAATTGGTATTTGGGGATTTTTGTACAAATAAAAATACGTGTGTCAGTGTTTCTGCAAATTTAACCCTAAAGGGTAAAAGGGGGTTAAATTGGGATTGGAAGTTCGTATAGGAATTCTGTTAGTTTTGGGGGCAAAAGAAGAAATATATATTTCAGTGTTTTTAGAAATTCAACCCTTTGAGGGGGTGGAATGGGGACTGGAAGTTTGTATGGGGGTTCCGTTAGTTCTCAAGTAAGGGACATAAAATTGATATTTGACGTCTTTGTAAGGTAAAAGAATACTGTTTCAGGGTTTTTATAAATGCAACCCTGAGGGGTGAACGGGGGAGGGGCGGGGTAAGTTTGTGTGAGTAGTTTTGAAGCTAGGGTCGTCAAAATTGGTATTCGAGGTCTTTATTACAGGTATTTTTGAAAATTTCGTCCCTAAATGGGTGAGTGAATTTGTAATAATCGTCACAAAAACACAAAGTTCAACGAGGACGGAGTCGCTGGTACCAGCTAGTTGAAGTATATAACAGTTAATAGTTGAAGTAAGGTGAGTGAGTATTTGAAAATTATCCGAATTAAGAAAGTAGCAATTAGTAGATTTAAGCCACAAAAAATTCAAAATAAAAACTTTTAACAAAAAATTAAACCGACGAAAAAAGAAACTGAAAGCAAAAATAGAATAATCCTTTTTAGTTCTAATAACTAGGCTCCACAACTGATTCACGTAACGAATTTTGAGTCGGCTCCCAAACAAACAATGAACAAATACCATTATTACCTTGAAGAAATGACATAAAAATGCAACGTGAAATCTCCAGCGATAAACAATAACATTCCAAAAATGTACTCTTCGCATGACCATTCGCAACGACGTGTGCCCTAACGTGTGTGCCCGTTCGGGTCACTGTCTCGCTGATACTGACTTCGAGAACGCTCGGCAATTTTCGGCAAAGGGACGCGCCGCTGCCGCGCACCCCGCTGCCATACGCTTTACGTTTGTTTGGCGTCGGCTCGAAATTAGTTTTGGAGCTCAGTTATTAAGACTAAAAAGGTTCATTTCATTTTTGGCTTCTCAGTTAATTTTTTCGTCGGTTTAATTTTTTGTTAAGTTTTTATTTCACTTACCCAGAGCAGTTATCCTTGACTTTCCATCTATAAATTGTAGAAACAAATATTTTACCAGTAACATGTATTGGACGTGAGAGCATATACCTCCTACACATCATCATTAGCACTAAAACCATTCTCCATAACCGCAAAACTCCATGGAACATATGTTTTCGTATCAGGTATGTCCCTTTGTCTCCTACTTTACCAACTTTCAGATACGTTAGCTCATTTCATCGGCAAGCGCCAGGTATGCCCATTATAACTGCAAATTTCATCATCATTTATCGGCGGGAGCTTCCTGCAGGAATTACTTGATGTGTTTTTGTTCAAGAATCTTGTCCTTTCTTTATCTGAAGGTTCGGAATTGACTTCGAAAATTACCATAATTATCTATATCTATATTTCCGTGAACTTTCGAATTATTTCAATATGCAATATTCCGTCCACAGTAGCAAAGAAATATGCCAGCAACAAATATTCATTATTCACTGTAACCCCTTTTACACCCTCTACTCGGTGAATTTACTGAATTCTTTTTTGTAGGCTAACCTAGATTTTGCTAGCTGTTTCTCGAGTATCTTTCGAAATTCCTCCTTGTATACTACTTTCCTTTCTAGGAAAAAAAATGTTCTTAGAATTACATATTGAGTTAATAAACAATCTGAACTCGCATAAAATTCAAACCATTTGTCAAAGAAACCATATCGCAAACAATATATTTTTTGAATTTTCAGCAACTGTCACAAATATTAAATGAGCCCTAAATTAAGGAAAAGTTTTCGAGTTTATTACATACCAGATATGGATAAATATTATATTGTATTTATATTTTATAAGCACATGAAACACTCAAGATACTCGAGCTGCATTCTCGAGTTGCTGTTCTTTCGTTTTTATATGACTAATGAGGGACATACAATGAATACCTATTTATTGTTCTAGAGATGGATTTACTTTTATGTCATATATCGAATGCCAATCTATCTCACTAACCTATCGGCTCATATCAGAGAGTTCAGAAGTTGAATATTTATTTTCATTCAGTGCAACCAGGTACTTCTACTCTTTTCAAATTGAGTTTTTGATCACCGTTGAATGTTATTATTTTTGACATTCGTATTTTTGAGAGGTTCTTTGGATCGCAGTACTGAACCATCTCATCACCAAAAATCCCTACCGTGCCAATTTGGAGGTCTAGTTTGAAGCGAATTAGCGAGGAGAAATTATACAATGAATTCTTACTGAAAGGATATGGGATGTATACCTATGGAGCACAGACCAGAAGGAATTTGCCGGTATTCCATCAGGTCGTGAGAATAACCAGCAACAAAAGTGAGTTTGAAATATTTCAAATGTTCTTGCCAAATGATGTGATTGTACTATTCGACTTAGAATTGTGAATCATTTTGATAGAAATAGATGGATGAAAACCTATATCTGCAGCATAATTGTGAATAACTTGAATTAATCGGGGTAAGTGAAAATCAACCCGTAGGAAATAAGTAGTCATGAAACTCAGCTACCAATTAATTCTATGCTGATAAGGAAGAAAACCGTCATCACATAGTTCCATGATGATCATCGAGAAAATTAGTTTTTCTAGCTTGGGCATACAGAAAATAGTGTCCATAGCGATATTTAACATAAAACATGGAAAATTGAACATTTGTGTCCAGATTAAGAGTTTGCTAGAACATAGAACAACTTATATACATATATGTATAGTGTATGTATCTATCTATCGATATATATATATATATATATATATATAAAAACATATAGTATATGTATCTATCTATCGATCCATATATGTATATATATATATATATATATATATATATATATATATATATATATATATATATAAACAGGATCAAATTATAGATAGCGACACCTATAATGTGTGTGCACGAGATATCTGATACGAATTTGAAAGAGACCACAGGCCGTCCTGATGATTGGGAAACCATGAAACAGGCTGTAGACGGATGGTGATCTCTCTTGGATTCCTAACAGATTTCTCATATTCTCTATATATATATATATATATATATATATATATATACTTTTTATGAATTTGAAAGTGTAATTTATACACATCCTACTCCTTACACAAGTTTTGAAAGTGGAATAGAATGAGGAACATTCTCTAGCTTCCAGAAACAATCCTTGGATGTGTGAATTCAATTTTGTGAATTGCCTCTGAACAATACCTTCTATTCTCCATTTGTCCGAATACATTCTTATATGTAAATCAAATATTGTTGGTGAAAAAATGAATTCCAATAAACCGTTATCACTCGAATTGTTCGAAAATTTATATAGGAAGGAGTTAAGCAATTCTACTGTAAATCGAAAATCAAAAGATTTTCCCGTTTCAGTTTTTAGCATGGATGAAAATATCGAAGTTGTTGAAAATAAAAAGCTCCTGTTTTATATATTTTCATATTGATATATATATATATATATATATATATATATATATATATATATATATATATATCAAAGATTTTATTTAAAAGTAGTGGTCATGTGACACCTCATTTGGAAGGTAGTTTAATCCTGATTTGTTTGAAAATATGAACAGGATATTCATAAAATCAGATGTGGAATCATCTGCGACTGAAAAATAGACTTTAGTCTCTATCTTCTATCGTTCAAGATAACCTCTCCTGGGGTAATCATATTGAGAAGGGAAACATTCTCAATTGAATATTGAATAGATATATTTCTCTGTGAATTGAAAAATCGATGATAAAAATGAAGTTATGTTTTGTGAATATCAAACAGAAAATAACTACTACACGCTAAAGAAGTTGAGTCCACTAATTACTGATTTCAATAATTGCTTAATGAGTTGGCCTCATGGAGAAATCAACTTATTAAGCAGTTATTAAAATCAGTAATTGATAGACTAAACTGGATAACTATGAATATCTTCCAATTGCAAACAACTTTTTTCAATATATTTTTTCAATATTTTCCATAGTAATGTTACTTTACTCTATAGTGAATTTTGAATATCGACAGATTCCCGCTCAACAGCACGCCACTGATTATAACGCCTCCGCGCGTATTCAGTCGAATTGAATGCACTAACTTTTATATGGAATGAAATTTTCTGAGAAACCATCAATAAAAACAATTCCCATATGGTTCCAAGCTTTTGGCGGACACTGTATATATATATTTATATATATATATATATATATATATATATATATATATATATATATATATATATATAATTTTCTATCGTCAATACATAATTTTCTGGTGTCAACGTTGTTGGCTGTCTAATGTGTCCAACTGTAACATCCTGTAGGTGTTACTGTTTTATTTTTTTTCATTGGTCCCAGGGTAAGTTATTTCAATTTTTGATTCATAATTCATCATCCCAGTTTTTTGGATGGAATTAATATGAAACAGGGAGCTCATACTGCGAAATACATAAATGGGTCGTCGCGGTTGTAAAAAATATATTTCTGCCGAGCAGACGAGCTCATTCATTTTGGAAGTCAATGCCAGTTACGGATATGTAACATTGTAACTGTTATTTAGTCTGGAAATATTGAACAGAGCCTCATTGGTTCAATACAGTCAGGCAAACTGTCGAATTGGCACAATATACACGGGTCGTGAAGATTTGGCGCTTCGCTTCTTTTTTAGAATTGAAAAAGATCAACAGGTCTGAGGGACTCTTTTTTCGCGAATCTCGAGGGGATATATATATATATATATATATATATCGGAAATATGAGCAACATTTCATTTTAGAACAGATATGTAATATTTTCAAACTATTCGTTGTTGTTCTTTTATTTTCGAAAGGAGATTGTTTTTTTTTATTACATTTTATATTATGATTGACCATTTTTTTGATCGACAAGCGTCGAGCTGTATTATAGTTTCACCTTTTTTTGTTGTTAATAGATGTATTGAAGTTAATTTCTGTGTATTATTTTCTCAACCGAAGTTGAGGAAAGGGAAATTGAATTCAATCAGATTATTTTAATTGAGAGGCAAAAGTCAATTATTGAGTTATATTATCACTTGAATAGGAGTCCCTTGAGACAAAAAGTACTAATTTTTATATAAAGAAGTCATACAAAAGCAAGACCTTCGCATACTAAGCCGAAGGCATGAATCGAAGTCCGACGGACTAGTGGTAAACCAAAATATCAGTGCCTTACATTATATTATAGAAACACTCTATCAAAATTGGTGTTGTGTGTAGAAAAATCCATTTTTCTACATACACCCTGTTGACAACAGCTGCCCTTATAATATGTAAATATTATATGTAGAAACATTTTGGACAAAGACAGTGTGACTATTCTTTACACGAGGAGTTGAGACAATATAAGTAAGTATGGGAAATTCCATTATGTTATCAAATCTTTCGATATATTTTTCGGTAGGAAAAATATTGAGAATTATCGGCAAAATAGTTTTTCTTTAGAATTTAGTGATTTCTTCAAAAAATTAAAATAAAGACAAATCCATAGTTTGATGGCATGTTCTACACAACGAAATATTGTGTACGTAGGCATAGTAGAAAAATTAGGAAAACGCGAAAAATATAAAAAAAAATCAAATTGATTCGAATTTGGTAGGTAGGTAGGTAGGTAGGAAACCAACTCTTTCATATAAGTATTTTCGAAATATGGAGAAATAACCTAACTTTTTAAATTTTTTTCTCAAATGTCAAATTTGACAGGGGTAGCCTATTGTTAGAAAAAATGTTTGCATTATTTCCAAGGCCAAACCTGTTCATGAACTCCAAATTTGCGGAAACTGAATAATAAACAAAATCCCTTATATATATATGGGATATTTTTCGATGTTCGATATATTATATTATATCGATATTCCTCTCTTTCATGTATATATATATATATATATATATATATATATATATATATATCTTTATTATATATATATATATATACGTTCTATCAAATTGCCACTAGAGTAATACAGCAGAAAAAGTTAAGATTCAAGAAACACTGTTTCAAATATATAATATACCGTTATAACTTATTATATTATATGAGTATATTTTATAATTCATAATGTATATCATTAGGTAAATAGTTGTAAAATATATTCACTTTGTAATTGTATTTCCAAATATTTACTCATCACCACCAAATTTGTTTAATAACATTTAACCTTCGGCATCATCGACATTTTCTGGTAGAACCCACGGTGAAATTTAAGGTTATGAAACTTTCTGATCTTCAAAATTTCATGCTCTTTCCAAAGCTTTGGTGTGAATTTATATTTTCGGAAGTCCACAAATGTACAATAGTGGTCATGTTTCCATGATTACACCAGTATTAATTAAATATTTACACACAAACTCTATTGTGTTTTCAAAAAAGAGTTGTAAATTGATTTTTTTGTACACGCTCCACAAAATGCCTACTTTGGATACTGAAAAAAGTTCGCAAAATGCCACTTCACCGGACTAGGCCGATAAAGTCATTGCAATACTTTATCGGACTATTTTTGTTTATGAAGAAAACTTATAATAAACATCTTTAAAACGTTTCAGGGGACGCATTGAACTATAGATTAATTGATATTTTGTAGTGATATCACACGTATGCTTCGAAATATTCTTTTGGAATACTTATTTCATGAAAATTGACCATTAATATTTGACAAGTATTTGACAAATGTGTCATTGACAAACAATCGCTTGCTAGATGTTTGCACAACTTCCGTATACTACCTGATGGCTGTTAATTGAGAATGTATGCACGGCGAGACAATATATGTGGCATTTCTGTTCTGTTTATTTGGAAAGCTAATACACAAAAATGTTATGCAACACGTACGCAAATGGCTTTAGTGGGCATCATCTTCATATTCCAAACTCGGCTGGCGCCTCGTCCGTAAACATTTCCATTCGTCCGGTAACGCCTCACTTTGCATACTTGATACATAAACTACTAGAAACGGTCTGCACTCTGCACTACTCAGCGTTATAACTGAGAGATCTCAACAAATTTTTTGAGTACATGGCCGACTTTATATCTGCGTATACAAACAATTCAATTGGATTTCCATCGCTTCCTGCATAGCTTATGTGATTATTATGTTCATTGTCGCTATAGACCAGGGTCGATAATTTTTGAAACAAAAAAAAAAATAGTAGGATGGAACCCATTTGAAAAGGAAGAGAATATAACAAAAATGAAAGGAAAAATAATTTACGGGTGATCTGAGGTCGGGAAGTGGAAGGGGGTGAGTTTTAAGGGTAAAAAACGGTTTATTTCGATTTCCGGCAAAACTACAAGTCCTATGGAAGAAAGTTGGAGAGCAAAGTTGTAGGCAATAAGAAGATCTACAACTTCACACTTTTCTCACACAACCTCAAAATTTATGTAAAAAATTCAAATAACCAAGTTTTTGGTTTTTTATTTTTATCTTTTATAAAAAAACTCTTTTATTCACGAAATTCAGTGAAAACTCACCTCTGTAGTTTTTTTGATTTAAAATATTTATTTTTTCAACTTATTTTGACTTAATATCGAAAAAGCACCCTGATTTTCAATCGAAAATTCTCCCGTCAAAATATTATTTTGAAAAAAGTCGGCGGGCCTTTTGTTCGTTGAAATCTCTACTTTCTGATGGTATAAAAAAAAAATCACATTACTATGGTAAATGTTCTCAGAAAATGCAAAGAAATAACAGGTAGTAAGGCCCAGACCCTCCTACCCCCATTTTCCGTAGGTCACTCAGGTATATAAGTTATCTTAAAATAGCAATAAATCGGCATCTACGCATATAATTTAAAGATTCTACAACTTTCTCAAAATATTTTAGATGTCTTATTAAATATTAACTTAACGTTTCTTTGCATTTTCTGAGAACATTTACCATAGTAATGTATATTTTTTTCCATACCATCAGAAAGTAGAGATTTCAACGAACAAAAAGCTCATATTTTGACGGGAGAATTTTTTATTGAAAATTAGGGTGCTTTTTCGATATTAAGTCAAAATAAGGTGAAAAATTAATATTTTAAATAAAAAAAATTACAGTGTGTTTGTGACAAGAAGAGGTAAGTTTTGCCCAGATTTCGTGAGAAAAAAAATTTTTTTGGGAAAGATAAAAATAAAAAATCAAAAACTTGGTTATTTGAATTTTTTACATAAATTTTCAGGTTATGTGAAAAAAGTGTGGAAGCAAAAGTTGTAGATCTTTTTATTACCTAATACTTTGCCATTCAACTTTTCACCATAGGACTTGTAGTTTAGCCGGATATTGAGATTAACCGTTTTTTACCCTTGAAAACTCACCCCCTTCCACTTCCCGACCTCAGATCGCCCGTAAATTATTTTTCCTTCCATTTTTATTATATTCTCTTCCTTCTCCAATGGGTTTCATCCCACTATTATTTTTTTTCACTTTTTGCCATTTTCAAAGGCTTCAGCCCTGGTCTACTAGCCCTAATTTGCATTATGTTTTCAGTAAATGAACTTTTAGGAGTGTGGAACCGATATAATTCATTTCAGATTTTATTTATATGATCTACATTAGTTTCGATACCTGTTTGTTCGCGTAGATCATTCATACGGATGCATCTATTGCTGTTTGTGAGTATACGGAGTAGTTTGTTTTGTATACAAACAAATAATGTCCACCCTCTCTTTCTTATACAGAGACCCGTATGAGCCTGTTGCGCTCGCACTTCCATCAAGAGCTTGGGCCCATTGAAAACCCTTCCCCCCACACCAAAACCAGATTCGCTGGCCCCCTCAAAAAATAGATGCTTAAAATAAGTAAATGAATATTCCCTTGAAATTTCACCCTTTAAAAAAAACAAGTTACAAAGGGGGTTCCCCATAACAACTTTTCCCGGGGGTTTGGGAACTTAAAACACATAATATCGCCCTAAAAATTTTTTTAAGGGGACTACTTTTCAAAAAAAAATTTTCATTATAATTACTGGGACGGGGGGGCGCTGATGGTACATCTTTTTAAAAAAAATTTCGACTGGGGCCCCCAAGGATCACATTGTTAAAAAGACAATTAATTATCAACCATTTTTTTTTTTGGGGAATTTTGTCTATTCTTTTTCACAATATTTTTTTAAAAAATTTTGTTATTTTTTAAAAATTTAAAAAGGTTTTCCATATTGTGATTTTATTGACAAAAAAAAAATAAAAACTGAATGGAAAAAAAGGGAAAAAAAAGTTTTTTTTTCAACTATGTGCCACATATAAAATTGGGGGAAAGGGTTTTTTTAATGAAACTCCTGAAATGGTTTCCCCCGATTCTCATGAAATTTTGTGTCCTGGGGGGGGTTTGAATCGGACAACATTTACCCTTTTCCCCCCCCCCTAAATTTTGGGGGGTTTAACCCCTTTTAATTTTTTTAATTTTTATCAATTTTTTTTTTCCCATCGGGATTTTTTTTATTTTTTTTTTTTACAGACCCCAAAGGGGGGTTAAAGATGCCATTGAATAAAAAAATTTTTAGTAAAAAAAACTAAAGGAAAAACATTTTTAAAAAAAGGAAAGAAAACGGGATAACGGGATAACGGGATAAAAAAAAAAGGGGAAAAACGATTTTAAGGGGAAAAGGGGTTTAAAAAAACCCCGGAAACGGATAAAAAAAAGGGGGGAGGGGGAAAAAGGGAAAAACAAAAAAAAAAAAAAAAAGGGGAAAAGGGATGACGGGAAAAAGGGATAACGGAAAAAAAAACAGGGGGAAAGGGGGGAAAAAATGGGATAACGGAATAACGGAAACAAAACGGATAAGGGAATGACGGGAAAGGGGGATAACGGGAAAACGGAAAAGGGAAAAAAAAAACCGGGAAAAGGGGGAAAAAAGGGAAAAAAAAAAGGAAAGGGGGCCCTTTTTGATGGAAAAAAAAAAAAAAAAATTTGGGGGGGGCCCAAAAGGGAAACAACCGCCCAAACCCGGGGGAAAAAACCCCAACAAAAAAAGGTTTGGAAAAAGGCCCCCAAAAAATTTTATGGAATGAAAAACCAAAAAAAAACCCGGGGAAAAAAAATTTTTAAAGGAAAAGGGAAACAGGCCCCAAGGGGCCCAAAAAAAAAGGTTTTTTGGGGAAAAATTTTAAGAAAAGGGCCCCCCCCCCCAGAAAAAAGGAAAAAGGAAAAAAAACCCTTTAAGGGAAAAAAAAAAACCCAAAAGGTTTGGTTTTTTGGGAAAAAAAATTAATTTTGGCACCCCCCCAATTTTAACCCCACCAAAAAAGGGGGGGCCCAATACCCCCGGGAAAATCCCGGGGAAAAACAAAAATTTGGCCCAAAAGGGAAAAAAAAACCCCAAAAGGAAAAAAAGGAAAATTTTTGGGGGAAAAATTTTTGGACAAACAAAAAAAAAAAAATTTTTTATACAGGGGAAATAACCCCAAAAAAAAAGGGGAAACCAAAAATGATTTTTTTTTGGAAAATTTTGGAAAAAAAGGGCCCGGGGAGGCCCCCGGAGCTGGAACTGCCGACCAAAAAAAAAAAATTTTTAATTAATTTCCCCCCTTTTTTAAAACCCAAACCCCGGAAATTTTTGGAAAAAAAAAGGCCCCCAAGGAAAAATTTTCCCGGGGGAAACCCAAAAAGGGGAAAATTTTAAAATTTTTTCCAAAAACCCTTTTTTTAAAATTTCCCTTTTGGGGTTTTTTTCCTTTTTTTCCCCAAAGGAATTTTTTTTTTTAAAACCCCCGGGGCACTTTCTTGTCCATTATCATTTTTTTGGGGTTATTTGAAAAACTTATGAACTGAAATATTTTCCCTTTTTTTTTAAAAATTTTTATATACAATTTTGATGAAAATTTTTTCTTTAATTTCTGTTCTTTTTTTTCCACAATTTCCATTTATAATTTTGTTGCTCACTTTTAAATTTCCCCAAAATTTTTTTGTGAATCTAGACTTATTTGTTGAAAATTTTTAACAATTATGGGGTTTTAATCTTTTTTACAATGTTTTTGGGGGTTTTTTCCTTTTTATATTTTCACCTATCAATATTATAAAAGGGGTTTTAAAAAAAGGGAAAAAGAATCTCAAAAATATATTAAAACAATATCTAATAAAAATATTTTAATTATTAAGAAAAAGTTTTTTAAAATTATTTTTTTTTTTTTAAAAAAAATTATTTTCCCTTTTATAAATATAATATTTTATATATATATATATATATATATATTTTTTCTCCCCCCGGGTTTTAAAAAAACCCCTTTTTTTCCCCTTTTTCTTTGTAATTTTCTAAAAATTTTGGGGAAATTTTTTAAAGTTTTAAGTCCATTGGGCGATAAAGGGGTTTCAGGGGTACCTATTCGGGAAAAAGGGTGCCCCCAAAAATATGGTTCATAAAGGGGGAAAAATTTCCCCCATACACCCCCCGGATGTTTTATATTTGTATACACTGAGAACGTTTTTTTGTGAACATATACTACTCTGTGACATCCCCAGGGGATACAGAAAAAACAGTCCGTGATGAGTTGTGACATCCAACAATTGGCAAGAAAAAACATTTCTTGGAATATTCTTTTTTTTTGAATATGATATTTTTTTTTCCCATTTGCATTCGGTGGATTCCGGAAGCCGGGGAAATTAAAGGTTTTAAAGAGGTAAGGAAAAGTTTCTAATTTTTGGAAACTTTAATTTGGGGTTTTAAACTTTTAAAAAAAAAATTTATGAAAAAAATTCCCCCCATGATATAAAAAAAGTTTATTTTCCCTAAAGTTGTTTTTAAATACCCATGGTGATGAGATGAAAAAAAAACGGGGGGGGTTTTTTTTTAAAAAAAAATCAAAAAGGGTTTTTTTCCTTTAAAAAAAAATAAAAACCTTTTTGCCCCCAAAACCAAAAAAAAAAAAATTTGGACCAAATTTTAGCTTTCAAATTTTCAATTTTTCACCATGTGAATAAGATACCTAACCTTTTCCAACATAGGCTAAATACATTAGTGACGGTTCATTCAATATAGCTAAAAATGTACCCCATCAATTTCCCCTTTGGAATTTTTGGTTTTTTTTTTGGAAACTTTGGGTTGTGGAAAGGAAGGATTTGTCAATCCAGTCCGGAGGCCAAAGTTTTTGAACATCAGAGAACATGCAGTTATTTTTTACCATATTTCGGATGCAAAAGGGTTTTTTTCCTACTTACTTATCTTCTTTAGACATTTGAAAGTATGTCCGAAAAGATTAGCAAGGGATTCTAAGCATGCACAAGCGGGATGGATTTGCTTCTTCATATGTCGGAATCAGACGAAAATCTATTCAAAGATTTAAAGAAATGTGTTTCCTTTATATGGTTTTACAAAATCACGAGAACTGTTATGAATGACTTTTAATTGAATATTATGGTAAAGGTATTATAGTTCCACAAGGAAAAAACATTTAACAGACACGGTTTCCCAACCATGCGGGGTTAGAAGATTTCTATTGATTTTTGCAGGATGAACCACTGAAGAAAATCAACTGTCAGATTATTTGGGGCCAAATTCTTTTGATGACTTAGTAAATCCACCAACGAAATGTCTGGTTATGATCCATATTTAGATATTCGAAAGTCCTTCATTGGCTCTAAGATGAGGGGACTGTCCTAAAACAGCTGTGTGATATAGCTATGTTTCATATCCTCAAAAGAAAAATGGGATCGCCCAAAATGAAGAATTTGCAACATTGAAAAAAAATGATAGATACTAAAGGTTTCGATGTTTATGTTTCAAAACGCGAATAAAGGTTTATCTTAAAAAAAAATGGAAAAAGGGAAGTATGTTACCTTTGACAGAAGATGTTATTAAGATCAGTAAATTCATTCCAAAGAGGGAAAAGAAGGTGCTGAGGAATTGAAAGTGATCCAAGAGATATCCGAAAATTGCCCATTTAACTGAGCTTTACTAGCTCAGGCATTCTTTTAATAGAAAGCGTTCAGGGAGGCTCAAAGAATCACAATAAATGATTATCTGAGGAAGGAGGAAGACATGGCAGTCCAAAATATTTATGAATCACTCCAGTAACTGAAAAAAATGTTAGTGAAGAATATTAGAAGATTCACTATTCGTGGAAAGGTAGGCTGTTCCTGTTATATTCCCCAAGGAGATGCAAAGAAATACTGAAGTGCTTTAGAATCCAGAAAATTGATTGCATCCCCCAAACCTCCCTATTTGCTACAAGCACTGAAAAAAGTTTTTTGTGGTTCAATAAAGTATTGAAAAAAAAGGCTATGGCCTGTAAATTTAAAATTTGGGGGTATAACTGCTACGTGTTTGAAAAACAAAAATTAATTTCTATGGGGACAAAACTAAGAACAGTTATCAAACCATTTGGGTCTGAAAAAAACTCATTTGAATTTTTTTATAGAAAAACTGATGACAAACTTCAAATTGCAAGGTATCCAAGCTTCTATTATTAATGGAGAACAAGTCAGTGAAAAGGGGGGAATAAGTGGTAAATCTTTTAGAAAGAAATTGATCTTGATATTCCGAATTTCTAAGCGCAAAAGACCACCCATCTTGTAGCGAAAGAAAGTAGAGAACATATCAAAGAGTACAAAAAATCAAATGTGAATAGTGGCATGGAAAAGAACCTGTCGACGAAGAAAGTGACGATATCTTGGGGGTAAAAAAAATATATTAAAAAAGAATCACTAATTTACAAGATCTTTGCTTTTGAAAATTTCCCCCAAAAAAAGGAAAGAAAAGGCCAAGAATGAAAAGACAAAACACAAAAGGAACTATATGGTTATATTGATCAAGAAAATGGAAAAACAAAGGGACCAAAGTTTTAATGATAAAAAGAAGTAAGGCAAAATATGAAGAAACTATGATTGGGATATTAATTTGTTTTAAATATTCTCCATCAATTTTACAGTATAAAATCCAATTTCCCATTGGGGTCTTGTACTTTTGATTTTGAAGTACATTTCACATGATCAATTAGCTTTGAAAGGGTTCAACACAAATAATTTCCTAATGTCGGTGAAGTTCAGTCACACATCGAATATCAGAAAGAACCGATGAGTGGTTGAGGGCCTTGTAAAAATATTAAAACTATAATAGTTTCCAATTACAATTTCATATTTTTTTTGCAGATTAAAAAACTCGTCTGGTGATTCCTTGGACAAGTGTCAGAAAAAATTGCAGGTATTTTTTTTCAAAACATTTAGCTTCAAGAAAACCCCCAGGAAACATGAGTGCGAGCAATTGAAAGAAAGTCATCCAGATGTTTTCCCGAATAAAACGTGGGCTCAAATAAAAAAATTTATTGTGAATAAATACAATAAACAATAAATAGGTTTCATTGACGTTTGTTTTCATTTCCCAATTGTACAGATTATTTTGTGACATTTCTAAAAACCAATGGAAATTTCAATTCAAATCATTCGTACATGAATGATTTGAATTGAAGGACTCAATCAAAACATTATCATAGTGGGAATATTCTACCTAGAAAATTGCCGCGGAATAATTTGAGGTATTTTGTTTTATTGTCTAACAACGTACATTTCTAATTTGACGTCTGTCATCAATTCGCATGAAAGTGAGAAATGAATCAAAACTGGTTCAGTGCATTGTATCACTGTGCGAGGAAATGTGTTTATGATCGTAACATAATAAAATAATCATTAATACTACACAAGAGTTCGATAAAGTATCCTGGCCATTGTGCTCCTCAATTCAGTTTATTTCCTTCAAATGACAAATGACAAATTTGTATAGGAATTATCAAGAAAATACTTAATGCTAGGGGACAATGACAAACGTATAAGATACAATGTAAAATGAAAATATACCTAAGAGATACAAGGAAATAAAATAAAGTTCATTCTGCGAGTTCACAGTGGATCATAAAAAAAACTCATCAAGTGTATAAAACATTTATCAAGGAGAAAAGACTTCGGACTTTTTTCTTGATAACATTCTTTCTCTTGCCTCATTCATCAATATGAGTTCTCAATTAGACTGGAATAGAAAAATGAAATAACTATCTGATGAAAGAATTACTTTCACTTTCAGAATTTTTTCTCTATGTTAGGGTCTTTTCTCAGATCTATCAGAATATTCGTTAGATATTATGAAAATAACTTCATTAGTGTCGTGAATTTTCAATTTTCTAAAAAAAATCCTTCTATTCAATTGAGAATATTTCCCTTTCAACATGAATACCCCAGAGAGGTTATCCTTGAACGAAGGAAGATAGCGACAAAGTTTCTTCAGTAGCAGATGATTCCACATCTGATTTTATGAACACCCTGCTCATAATTTCTAACAAATCAATCTCCTTGATTTAAATATTTATCTTTTATTTCATAAAAAAATTCAAATTTCATATCCTAACAAAACCAATGGTTATATCAATAAATTATTTAAATTTATATATTTATTTAATATTTTATATTTCCATTGGATTAGTATAAAGGGTTGATTTAGTTATTGATCATGAGTTCTCACTATTTTCTCACTCATTCATATTTATTTTACGTTTCTAATGATATAAAATTTGGATATTTTGATGTACTTCAAATCAATGAAGACGACGAGAGCAATGTACAACCAACTCCCCAATCGTCTATTTATGTCAAAAGAAATGCGACTCATGGAAACAAACAATGACTGAATTAATAACAATTTCAAAACATCCAGAGTGAAGAGCTCTGGGAAACAAAGAAATATAGTTTTTTCTACTACTAGTTCTAAATTACACCATTATGTATTATATCTTCGACCTGGGAAATAGTTTTTTTTCCCACTTTTGAATAATAAAAACAAATGAGAGTCTACAAGTTGATTTCGGAACGAACCACTTTTAACATTTGAATGGGGATTAGCGCAGTTGGTTAGTGTTTGAAGTTGTGATCGGAGGATCCCAGGTTCGATCCCTGGCCGTCGCGTGTGAAGTGAGCTTCGTCGGTAAAAAGGATACAAGATCAAAATGCAGGATCTCTAGTACAGTGCAAGTATCCATCGGAAGAACTGCAAGCGCCGTGGAAAAATCTCGGGGAAGCAAACCTCAGACGCCTGGATATGATATGGGTATGGCATGTTTTCGTGTAAAACCCTCCAGGTAGTTGAATGAGAAACATCATAATCCCGTGCTATTTGTCGAGTATCATACCAGGATTTTTCCTCGATAATTTTCAAAATCTCTTCATCTCTCACTGGGTCTGAAATCTGACGGTATTACCGAAGGTACTGATGGGAATTTATAAAGTTTTATAGTTGGGAAGCCGGCGATTAGAAAATCTTAGCGCGTACAACCTCTGAGCTTTAAGTCCGTTATCATTAGCCATACCATAAACAAAATATATGTCAGCCAGATGTTCAAATGAATATGGTTCATTTCCATTTCAATGTTGAACAAATACACGATGAGATATCCACCAACTTTCAAAATAATTGAAAATGCTTCAAAACCTAAACGTCAAAATGAAAATATTAGTCAAAGCCCACTAACTCTTTTTCATTGTTTCGTTGAAAATTTAATCAACCCACCTTACAAAAAAAGATAGAAATTAAACAACGAATTCATTTCATCTGTTAGAATCCACCACTCAAAAAAAATTTCATGAGGGGGAAAAACTTGATCGACCCCTGAAAAATATCTACCTGTAGATTCTTACAATCACTAGGCATACTGGATGATGTAAACCCTAGAACGTAACATATATTTCAAATTTGATCTTAATATCGCAGAAACTGAAAGAATTATGAAGACAAAAACTAGAAACTTTAATGCTCTGTAGATCGGTAACAATGCGTTTGCGGACACATGTTTATGGAAAACAAAGTCTAACTTTGCCCTGGAAAACATGCATCCAAAATTTTGAAACACCCTATATAGATAATGATGTGCTAGTAGTGGATAAAGTATATATATATATATACACTGCATCTTTTAATGGTCCCCTCCTGTTAACTTTTCAATGGTTTGACGTAAAACAATGAAAAAAGAAGACTCGCCTCGCTTCCTTCATTCCCTCGATGAATGCTCCTCGGAAACTACTAGAATTAGACTGAAAAAAAAATCGGAACATTTGCGTGTTACTACAATTATTGCCTAGAAATGTGTTTTTTCAACCCCAAGTTGACTATTTTATTTGAATCGTGGCAACATTCTAAGGATGTCACAATATGCTAATTTGTTTTGAGGATGCTTCTGAGTAGACTGTGTGTGATTGTATATTAGATATATACTGGATGTCACAAAGAAATCCTCCTTATAGTACCCCTCTCTTCCCCGTGGATGTCATAACGCAATATTTTTACCGGATGTCACAAGCTACGCTGGACTAGTATACATATATATATATATATATATATATATATATATATATATATATATATATATATATATATGTACATATATATTAATTTTATATGAAAATGATCATATAAGCTGAGAAAAAATGACCAGGACACGTATCAGGAAAAAATCCTTCAGGTGGTCAGATATTTCTTCACAAACATTTCTTATGATGGAAACATCCAAATTTCAAACATATGAAATTCCTCTTTCACCACTCTGAATCAGAACTGATAGGGTACATAACAGTACAAAGTTATGTGATTCACTTCTTCCTCTCTCCCTCAATTTCTGTCCTTTTGCTTCCATACAGACGCAGTCGTCAGACATTCCTCCTTACGGAGAATCCGTCCCCATCCAACCTCTAACCAGCGTAGACAAGGAATTTCTATATATTTTTGGGAACTGCAGGTTGTCTTGCTCTGAGTAATACTGTGATCCCCGATTATTGCATGCACGTCTTTGATGGCGGGACACTCACAAACATGGAATGTATCAGTCACACAGTAATCTGGGTAGTCCTTGTGACTAACACCATGCGCCACCTAGGAGCAGCATCGCCGTCGGAATACATCCTCAGCCCTGCTACGAGATTTATATTTCAAATTCTCACTATATAAATAAAAAATGTCTGCCCTGGCTGAGAATCGAACCCAGGACCTTTGAGTCACGAGTTGGACGCTTAACCACTGCGCCATACCCCCCATGTGATTCACTTCTGTGAACCGAAAATAAGATTAACCTCAATGTAGAAATGAGTTATGCAAAACGATATAAATGATTCGCCTCTATGAACCAAAACTCAGATGAATTTTTGAACCCTTTTGTTCTAATGGAACTATTGTCACATGGAACTATGAGTTCAGGTGAGGTTGAACACAAACATTCAGATTCAACAACTCACATGGATCCACTTCCTTTCCACTGGTTCTCTTTGCATTTCACCAGATTTTTATGCTTGCCAGCATCCGTTAGATTCGTTCTTGAACAATTCATTCAAGTATTTCACCAAGTGTTCATCTAGGATTGAATCAACCTGTTATAAGAAACACGCAAAATATTCTAACAAAAAATTTCAAAATCTCCTATTTCACAGAATTCGTGAGATAAATTGATTTATCACCACTGGCGATAAATTACACTTCTTGGAAGGAATTTATTCACTTGAACATAACCTGATAACTGAAGATAAAGAAAATTCTGTGAAGAAATTAGTCCGCCATATTTGTGTTTCTCAAATTATGAAGAACTCAGATTTATTCCTATGTACCTCAATATCACACCAAAAATCACTGGAAGATCCAGATGTCATGACTAGATGGAGGGATTCATGAATTCATTCAGATATTTGATACAGGAATGAAAACTTCAGATATGAAACAAGAAATGGTACAGATTTATGGTTAAATCCATTTTCACAAATCATCGTGATGAATGAATACTTACTGTTCATTAAAAAAATATGAGCAATAGGATGATGGAAGTTCCATGTTCATCGTAGAAATCCTTCATTTGAAAAAAAACAAAAAAATAAACGATAAGTACTTGTTTGTTCAACATAGTGGTATCACCACAGAAACACATCCCCTTTGAAGGGTCCAGCATATCTTTCGAGCCTCACTATAACATCCCACGAATCCTTTTCGTTTGAATGTTCCTTCTCATATTGGAAAACAATTTCTGAGACCCTTGGTTCGGCTGGAAATCCATGCGTAACAATATATTTATCGATAACATTCTTCCTTCAAATTGGGCAGGAATTCAAAACTTATTGCCACATAACAATTCTTATTCAGCACTTTCCATGCAAACGACAATTTTATTCATTTTATCGTAACTGTGAATGAGTTTTCTATACCATCATCTCCTTCGAAAGGATCAACTTGCTCAGAATAAAGACGATCCTGAGAATTTCCGTATTCCTACGGGATATAGTTTCAGTCTAATCCGGGTCGAATGACCATCAGTTCCGGTTTGTTCGACTAGAAGTAATATTTTATCTCAATACACCAGAGTATAGTGAAGATGTGTAGGTTGTATGTAATTGGGACATCACAATACATTACTCTCCCCTTTTATTGCAATATTGTCTGTGATGATTCAAGAAGAATATTGGAGGGAATTGCTTCTTGAAAAGTTGTGGATTTGATAGTTTTTGAAATCTGTGTCTCTTACTCTAGTTCTAGTAGAGAAAAATATTGATGGATATTTATTGAAGGAGAAGGTTCTATTTCCTTACATAATTATGTATTTATGAATGCACGTCCGGAATTTTCTCGTGATCTATGGAACTGATCCAAATCTGGTGATCAACGGATTCAAATCATGATAATTCTATAGACTCTATAGAAGTAACTGAAATTATTTTCTATGATTCTCCTGTTAAAGTAAATTGAACTGATTTGCCTCAAGAATAGGAAGGCTTGTAGAAAAACGACGGTTCGGAAAAAAATGAGAGGAGTAACGTCGATATAGAGAGAAACAAAAGAGGAGGAGTGATGAAAAGAAAAGTTACAGAAGGAGAAACGGCGACAGAGATTAATCCAAAAGGAGAGAAATGGCGATAGGGAGAAAAATAATATAAAACAATCAATAGAGATTTTCAGCTCTATTGTTTCTGTGACAAAAATAGTACTAGGAAACTGACTGCCATTATACGAAAGACAATCCGTACTTGCAACTATCATTGCTTGATTTGTTATAACATTCGAAAGCAAAAAAACGTGTTTTGTTTGAAAACGAATGCTCTCCTCAGACGAATTGTAGAATATCAAAATGCGGAAAAAACTAGCTCAGCACGACTCCATCCGATTATTAGTAACGGAGAAAACCCGGACAAAAACAAAAAAAAGTTTTTTTTTTTAATTCAAAACACTGCAATTTCTTGTTGTAGCGCAGGCTTGCCGCAACATAGTAGTGATTGATATGTACTACAAGCAAACTCAGGCACTGTCGCATTATTAGTTTTTGCATAGTTGCACTTTATCGGAACGAACTCGGATGCATCATAGATGCTCCGATTTCAATTTTGCAAGTAGAGGTATAGTACTACAAAACGTCTATTCTCTTTTTGCGTTGAAATAGGCCAGGAATACTGGCAAACATGACCGTAAATGAACGAGCGTGTGAAAGAGGCTGAGTAGTCGGGTAGGGAAGCAGTCGCAGGGAAGCGTATTCGCTGTGTGCATTAGGCTGGAGGGGATATATGAAACTATGACAGCGCCCATAGTGGCAGAAGTAGGTAATGATCCTGGTAATCACAAGCAATAGCTGAAAACTTTCAGTTTCTGAGGTCCCCCCGTTTATACACAAATCACTTAAAAATATTGTACCATACTTCAGATGAATAAACATTATTATTATCGTAGTGGCAACGGTCACGGTTGGGTTATATAACAACATACATATAATAACAGTGCTATTGCTGTGTAGTCGATTACAAAAATAGTACGTGTAAATTTTATATTTTTCACATAAACTGCAGCAAAGAGATAGTGTTCTGTTATTCCACGATATTACAATCTCTAGTTCCGGGACGTGAGGTTTTCATTCGATAAATATTTCAGATGTTTTCCGTTTTCTATTTGATCGTTTAGAAGAGGATACTAAAAGTATTAACCAAGTTCCGTGGGATGGTGTTGTGCCGGTGATGAAAAGCAAATGGCGATTTGAACTGCGAGTTCGGGAACGCCTGGACGGTGTTGTAAACTGATCAATCGGCCTTATGAACAGGGGACAGAGATACTTTTAAAGTATTTCCGAATTGTCTATCATACACGGCACTCCATCAGGACAAAGTACCTCACAGATGATTATTTCTGTTTTAATTTTTACGAACTGGTTTCGGTTATAAAAGCAATTGGCCTTACATGTGAATCAATGTTAAATGTAATGCAGTTCAAGTACTAAGAGTAAACATCGTTACTTGTACTGTATAAGCAATACGCAATATTTTTTTGACAATTGAACGTGTTAGAGAGTGTTGAAGGTGTTTGTATTATTCAGGGAACGTTTAACGTTCTTACATCCTTGCAAGGGTTGAAGTGGGATCCCATATTCAGGTAAAATTGTAAACCTCATTCCTTTTCTGAATATAATATTTTTCGAGAATTCCATTGAATAGTTTTGCGTTGACTCTGATGTCATTCAGCGATTTTCCGTGAGGTTAAAGCTGGCCAGGGTTAAATGGGTACTTTTTTTAATTTGTTAAACTACTTGGCTCCCTCACTTTTTTATGTTCTCAATACATTACTTGCCTTACCTGAAAGTACACAGAAGTAGCATCACTTAATGATATTCAAAATATCATAACTTGACATGGATAACCTCCAAATGTGGTGAACTATCGTATTGATACAAATATTTTTTATCAGTTACCTACTTTTTTCTTTGGCAGAAAAAAACTTTGATACATCTGGAACTAGTAGTGAGCACAACATTGTTACATCGTGGTAGATTATTTAGAAATTGTTAAAAAAAAATAATTGTTACATAGTGAGTATTGGAAATAAAACAGGAAAACTTCAGCAATCGAGTTACCAGAGGGCATTTTTACGTTAGTATCAGTCACTCCGCCCCATCCAATTATTCCGTACTATAATTGAGACTCGACTAGTGCATCGTATAATGTTCCTAGATTTCCAATATCTAGAAAAACTCTCAGGTATTTGAATTCATGTAATAATCCCCTTACCTTTCCCACAATATTTCTAATTTGTAGGTCCCACCGCAGATGGCAATCTATTACGATCCCAAGATATTTCATTGATTTTCCTTCTGGGAATTCGTAGCTCTCTCCTATTTTCAACGGACCCATATTCGGTAATAATATCAAATCTTCCTGGAATTTTTTGGAGAAATATATTCAGTTTTTCATTATGCTGCGTATTAGGTGTGATATGTTCAAATTTTGCGCGAAATATTTCCTCAATTCATCAATATCAGACTCTTATTCGGCTATAATTAAATCATTTTTATAATCTCCAATGTATGGATCCATACTAGATGAAGTATACTCCTGCTTTGATGAAAGAAGACTAAGATTTGTTAAAAATTGATTCAAAACATCTCATTATGTGAAAAATATCTCATCTATTGATATTTATGAACAAATAATGTCAAATCCGATATTGGTTTAAAACTAATTTTATTCGGCAAATCTGTGGGTAATTCATACAATCTATGGAGATCATTGCATGAACTGAAATTGGTAGGTCAAGTATCTTGATATTTTCAACGTTTTGGTGATGTAATATTTATTATCGTATACTTTTTTGAAATACAAAGAATAACACAAATTACACATCATAACATGTAAAATATAGAAAATACATAAAATAAATGAAATAAAAATAAAAGAGTAATTATTAAGTTTTGATAAAAAATATTAGAAATCGAATCCTTTCAATGAACGGTGCATTATAAATCCGTTGCAGGAGTAGCGAATTCACTTACTGAATAAAAACACTATTTAAGAAGATACGACCCCAATTTGATCTTGGAGTTGTTTATTGGCAATTCTCTTTTCTCTTCAGATTTCATGGTAGACACCTGAGGGAACTGAGTTATTTTTATTACAAGCTTTCATTTGTATGAATGCTTCACATTTGTATGAATGTATACATATTTAGTTCAAATCTTGCAAGTGTATTTCACCCACTTCTAGTTGTCTGATCAACGTGAAATTTGGCTGGTGTTCATAATCCCGGTGACAATGCATTATGGAATTTTTGCTAGAGAAAAAACAGAACGGCCTACGGGTTTTGTGTTTATGCTTCGATTCTATTCAAAATTGGTATATGGGGGTTTTCTTGGACAGAGATCACGAATTTTTTGTCAAAACTAATACATTCAAGATGGCGGCTCCAATATGGCGACGAGGTTTGTGGTTATGGCCCGATTCCAATAAAAACTGGTATGTGGGGGTTTTTGGGGTCCGAGATCAATGTTTTTTGTCAATATACATGAATTCAAGATAGCGGCTACAAGATGGCGACGAATTTTTTTATTATGGCCCTCTAAAACAACCAAAAATTACAAAGTCTAGTGATTTACACCAACTGAATAATCCTTCAAGTAACAGGAGAAATTCTGTAAATATTTCCAAACGCTCACTAATATCATGCACCAGAATGTAAGGTGTCTCTCTAGTAGAATACTCAAACTAGAATCAATTTTAGATGGTAAGAATATAGACATTCTGTTATTATCAGAACATTGGCTATCGTCTGAACAAATTGAGGAGCAGATGATTGAAGGTTTTTGCATGACAACTTTCTACTGTCGCCAGCTACTTGCACGCGGCGGACGGCAATTTATGTACAAAACTGAATATTAGGAATCAAACCAATTGATGTGTCACAGTTCTCTGGTGAAGGGGTTTTTGAGTGCTGCTGCATTGAGGTCACTTGTCGCAATCTAATTATTGCCGTGATCTATAGACAGCCAGGCAGTAATTATAACATGTTTCTTGATAGCTTCACAATGTTCATAGATTTTTACATAAAAAAAGGAAAAATGTGGTGATAGGTGGAGACTTCAATATACATTTTCTGGGAACTGATAACAGTCTGTGCCTGCTATCTGATACAATTGCAGCTTACGGATTAGGGATCACTGTTTTCACGCCAACAAGGATTACCGAAACATCCAGCACATGCTTGGATAATTTCATCATCTCTGATTCCCTGGAAAATTATAAAATTCTCAACATTGATTACGGAGTTTCTGATCATCATCGTCAAATTATCTTCATATCATACGTTGAAGAACTTAAAAAACGAGATAACCGTTATGAAATTGGTAGAAATATGAATTCCGAAAACATAGAGAGGTTCAATAATTTCCTGTGTGAAGAAACCTGGTTAGAGGTCTCTAATAACGATATAAATATTGCTTTTGAACGTTTCAGCAGTATCATATCTCATTACTCCAATCTCTCTTTTCCCATAATTAAATATAGCAATAGGAGACAGAGAAAAAAAAGAAGGGATGAACGAGGATTTGTGTAGGTTGGGGAGTGAAATTTGCTTGTTTTCAGATTTGTCTAAGAACTACCCGGAATTGAAGAATCATTACAAGGAACTGAATAAACAATATCTCTTGGAACTATCTAAAGCAAAATGTAGCCACATTGATAATAAAATAAATTCTTCAACAAACAAAACGAAAGCAACGTGGAACATCATTTTGGAAATAAAAGGTAAAAAAAAAGCAGCCAACTTGAAAATGATACGAAATGATGAACAGCTCGATGATGAGGTAGTCGCCAATAATTTCCTTGGACATTTCAGTCTTGCACCTGATAAAGGTAGAAATGATGTAGAATTTCTAACGTCGAATATTCAACTTAATGGCAAATCATTTTTTTGGCGCCGGTGACTGAGCCTGAGGTAGTCGGTTTCATAAACACACTGAAACCGTCTAATTCTAGTGGTCTGGACAATATATCGAATAACATTTTGAAGCGGTGTAAATATGGTATCAGCAGTGTCCTCACTTTCTTGATAAATTTAAATTCACCCAAGGTACTTTTCCTAACAAACTGAAATCTTCCGTGATTAGGCCACCCTACAAAAAAGGTGACATGAATGAGTACTCCAATTACAGGGCGATTACATTGCTGTCAAGCATATCGAAGCTTTTGAAATAGCTGTAAATGAACAACTGTCAAACTTCTGTTTGAGAAATAATATAATTTCCAGTAATCAATACGGATTCGTGAAAAAAAGGGGCGTAGATACAGCTCTAACCGATTTGAATATTCAGATTGTCAATGCCATTGAGTGAAAGTTGATCTCCCTTGGTTTATGTATTGATTTTTCTCGAGCTTTCGATTGTGTTGGCCACCATCTCTTACTTGAGAAACTGAACCGATATGGCGTTCGAGGCATACCACTAGATTCCATTAAATCGGACCTAACAAATCGTAAGAAAGCAGTGCAAATCAACAACAGTTTCAGTCAAACCATTAGCGTTGGGCAAGAGGTGCCTCAGGGGTCTATTTTAGGACCTCTTTTATATATAATTTTTGCCAACGACCTCATAACTTTCCTCGAAATTATTCCAAATGTAAATGGTTTGTTATGCCGATGACACTAATTTCCTAATTACGGGAACTAGCATCGATCAGATAATGGCTACTGCTGAAGAGGTATACACTCGGTGTTTATTATGGTCAGAAAAAAATTTCATCAATTTGAATAAGGGAAAAACGGTTCCTATTATTTTCCATCGAGGGCACAATCAAACGCTATGTAACAATATCGTATATAATTTCAGTTTTCAGAACGATGTCAAGATCCTGGCAGTTATCTTTGATCAAACGTTAAACTTAGAATCTCACATACATAATCTTTGTGGTAAATTGAGATCTGCTTGCTATGCCTTGTATTGATTTAACAAAAAACCGCGTTGAGAATCATCTGTAATCTTCCCTGGGAACACTAATGCAGGAAGTCTTATGAAAATAATGAAATGTTAACCGTAGTTGATACTTACATATACGAAATATCGTGCTATGTTCATAAGAATCTTTCATTGTTTAGCTGCAATAGATCGAAGCATAATAACTCTACCAGATTTAAGGACAACTTACTTCCGGCAAAGCACTCAACCAAGTTTTACCAAAGAAACATGTACTACAATGGCTGCAGAATCTATAATAATTTACCTGAAGAAGTGCAAAGTGCGCCAAATATTCTCATTTTCAAAAATAGGCTCAAAGACTTCTTGACCCAAAAAAACTTTCACACACTTGACGAATTCTTTTCTCAAGAGGTTGTTGGGACCACTGTATGTCCAGTTGTATACATTTATATATCTGTGGTTCGTCGGTATTCGTGTTTTATTCATAATTTATGTTATATTTCTTGTCTTGTATGTTTACTGTGTATACTTTCATTTACTGACGCTCTCGGCAAATTGTTATGGACATCATTGTAATGGTTTTGATAACTTATTGTTGATTAAAGTATATTATTATTATTATTATTATTCCATCAAAATTGGTGTGGGGGTTTTTGGCGTCGGATATCATTATGTATTTGCCAAAATTCATTATTTCAGGATGGTTTTTTTGGGGTCGGAGATCATGAATTTTTGTTAGAATTCAATAAGATGGGGGATTTCATAAATTAATTTAAAGAATTGAATGAAAATCATTAAAAAAAATTAAGTTGAGCTTTTATTCAAATGCACTAACAAGCAAAAAATAATTACTTGAATTGTTTGACCTAGGTTATCCTGTGGGTGTATTTTCATACGCCAACAACTGCAGAGAAATCGCACACCCCTCAACTCTATTCCACCTGAAATGAGCTCTAGGACACGTCATATGAAGATGTGAAACATGCTTAGAAAATACAGGCAATGTTTTTGAACATTCGTTGTTATGAAAATTGGAGTAATCATGTATTATAATATCATATATTCTTGTGAATACTTCATTATATTCGATATAAATCTCCAATAAATTGATGAATTCTCAATTATTATACCCAACACGAGCCATATTGCATTTTTTCAGATGATGAATGTGACAGAAACAACTTTACTTCATTTGTCGTTAGGTATGCACAGCTTACTGGAAAAATTGAAATTTCAGGCACGCAATATACAGAGTTAAATACTTTTATGGAATATCTCTGAAATTATGGGTTTTCGGTATAGGGAAGTGAATCAGAACTATGGCTCATTTTCATAATAAAATTGAATCATGAGAAGAACAGAATCGGATTTCCATTTGATAAAATTGAGATTTTCAATGTTTCTCATTCTCTTTCCGGACCCACTTGTTTAGAAATCGTGATTCTATCACCGCGTATGGCGTATATCCGATATTTGTCACTTTCTAGAAAAACTCGAACTCAAAAACTCATTTCGGGTATAGGATATGATACATGAATTCGATTCAAAATTCTAAGAGGAATCCAAAATGTTTTAAAAAATGGGTGTACTACTTAAAATAACAAAGATAACGTCAATCCCAGAGAAACCGGAAGTGTCACAATAACAAAAATATTTCAGTTGGATTTTCAATGTTTCACTGTCACTACAAATTTTCAGAATAATGCTACTTTCAGTACTCTTTATAAGTGAATTCGATGTTGACCGAGAAAAAGTAACAGTCAGAAAATTAGATGAAAAACATTCCCTTCAACCCATTTCGAAACGTGCCCCCAATCATTCCGATGAGCTATCAAATGAAAGTTTAGTATCGTTTTCAGAGTCGTCGTTATTCAGCGCAACAATGATCTGAGTTCTCTTCATCGATCACGACGCCATCTACAGTTTTTTCATTGGAAACAGATTATAGATTTTAGTTTTTCCAAGCCTCTCGTATAAACAGAAATAGTGTTTGAAGTAAGACGAGTCAAAGAAAACAATTTTTCTGATTCTGACATTTGAGGTGACACTTTTCAAAACTCGTTGACGTTATCAAATGTTTTACTTTTCATCACCAGTTGCGAAAAGTAATTTTTTTCGCAGCTGGTGATCAAATAGTTATTTGTGTAACCAGTTGGGAAAAGCACAATTTTTCGTAATGAGCCAATTTCTGCGGAACGAACGAAGCGAGTTCTGCAACATTTTCCAACGTGTTTCACACAATATTTTTTCGAATATTAATATATGATCCTTCTCAACTGAAGTAAAAAAAATTAAATATATATATTAAAAAAGCATGGGGTGCTTTTTGGTTACGTATCATTGACAAACATCAAACTTTTAGAGTAAGATCCCAGAGCCGGCAAACCACCTCATTTTAGCAGAGCTGAAATTTTAAGTATGAATAGTGTGATATGTAGTTAAGAATGTATGTATGCGCACTGCTAGCTTGGAAGTGGGGCCCTTTTACAGGTATCAGGTACAAAAGTACATGAAAAACTTTCTTTCTTACGTCAAACTATGGTAATGCAATTAATATCGTCCAGTTAGCCGAGCGGTCCAAGGCGCGAGATCTAAACTCTGGATCTCAAAAGTTTGAGAGGGTTTGGACACCACGCCTGACGATTTTTTTCTAATTTTTTACTTTGAAATTGAAAAATGATTTAGTTTTGGGATGAATATTCACATGAAAAAAAACATTTTTCAATTTTGAAGAGAAAAATGAAAGAAAAATTGTCAGGCGTGGGGATTCGAACCCTCGCCAGTTTATGATATCAGAGCTCAGATCTTGCGCCTTAGACCACTTGGCCAACTAGACGATATCGATTGTCAAACGCATGACCATACTTCAACGTGAGTGAGAAAGTTTTTTATGTACTTTTTTACTTTTTAGTGCGTTGAAAGCATGTTCTCATCCTTGAAGAGACTTCCGTGGAAAAAATGGAAATCAATGCTACATAGAAAACTACGTTGTCAGCTGGGGGTCAATTTCACCAATTGTTCAAATTATGTTATTCATATTTATAATAAGTTTTTACTATGCATAGGGTATCAGTCTGTGGGCTGAAATACTCACCGTGAAATGAATTCGATTATAATATCATAAATGAGTAACACAGAGGAATTGAAACTTTTTATCTCCGAGCAAAACAAATCGCTTACGAATGAACTATTTGAACAAATGAGCAAATTGAAACACATAATCACTCAGAGTTCCAAAAAAGTGAAAACGTTAGAGAAAGAGGTAGAAAACCTACGGAAGAAAAATACTGATCTTGAGAAAACAATAAAAGAGAATAATATACTAATTTTCAATTCAGATTATAAAGACGGTAACTTACTCGATAACACACTGAATCTATTGAACTCAAAACTAGAATTGGATTTAACCAGAGGAGAAATAAATAATATTCATAAAATTGGAAAAAATGAAGAAAACAAAATAATCCTAGTGAAGCTTGTGAGGTACACAACAAAGCAACAAATCCTCAAAAATAGCAAGAAACTTAAAGGACAAAAAGTATCAATTGTGGAAGATCTATCCCCTGAGGAGATATCTGAAAGAAGAGAATTATTTCATCATTTGAGAAAGGCCCGGAAAGAAAATAAGAAAGCACATATTTATCGCAACAAACTATACATCAACAGTGTGGGTTACACTTACGCATATCTGAAACCGAATCACAACAATGAAATAGAAGATATCTCGTGATATGAAAATTCGTCCGACGAGGAAAACAATCTGAATGGAAGGAAAACAAGTCTGAAGTGGTACACGGTTCCCCCTGCTGTTCGAGAGAGGAAAGAATCCAACAAGAAGCTGTTCCGAACGGGATCTGGCCCCGGTACTATGAATGGGAGATCCACACGTAGCAGTGAAAAATAAGTAATTGGCTATTATTCATTTTCTGTTCTGTTTATAGTTGCTCGGTTTGTAGATAAATTGTCCTTTCGCAAAGTTTCGATTTCTATATGAAATGGATCCCTATATCCGCGATTATAATTATGAACCTATAGAAACCATAGAGTTGAGTAATATAAATGAACTTAACAGTAATTCATTAGTACACAGAAGAAACAACTTAAAACTGATCCACCAAAATATACGTAGTGTAATGAAAAACTCAGACCAACTAGAAATAGCTCTGAATGAACTCTCTTTTGAATTTGAATTTGAATAGAGGATAAAAGTTTTACTGAACTGAACGGTTATGTAAGTTTGTATAGCGAAGGGGACATAAATAAGAATGATGGTGTTTTGGTATATTTGAAGAATACCTACACATTTTCATCAAAACATATTTTAATTGGCAATTGTAAATCGATACAAATTAAAGTGAACATAGATGAGAACGAATCGATATTGATAACTTCTATATATAGACCTCCCTCAACCAATACTGAAAACTTCATCTTCCATTCGAACCAGTATCTACAAGACACAAATAAAATATCTGTAGACAGTCACATCATTGTGGGTGACATGAATATCAATTCAAATGATGAAGATGTATTAGTATATGATTATCTGGATAATTATAGTACGCACAATTTTGTTTCGATTATCAATAAGCACACCCGATTATCAAAAACCGATGAGAAAAATCTTAAAGAAAACTGCATTTCCTTTGATGTGGACTGTAATATAACAGATCATAAGTCTGTTATTATTTGCTTAGTCACCCTTTGCAATAAATCCAGTACACACCCTGTAAGTAAACAAAACCAAATTGAATACATAGATTATACAAAACTAAAACTTGATCTTTACAACCATGATTGAAGCATATACTATCGTCTAGTGTACAATCACAAACCACACATATCGTTGAAATATTAAAAAAATATATACAAAAAACTCAAGGCAAATTCGGCTAAACAAAAATGGGAAAAAACATAAGGTATGAATAACAAATGGTTTGGTAAAATCGATAAATCATAAAAATAAATTATATAGAGAATGCGAAAAAAAAACCTGAAGACATAGAAAAAAAAATATTACCTTGAATATCGTAAATATACAGACAAGCTGATTGAAAAAGCAAAATTATAGAGATAAAATTAAAAAAAATAAAAATAATTCGAAAAACTTATGGAAAGTTATATCGGAGATTGAGGGGAATAAATCTAGAGATGATAACCCAAAAAAAAATTATAACCAATAATGGCCATATGACTGAGGCTGAAAAAGAAATTGCTAATGCATTCAATGATTTTTTTATAGGAGTGGGAGAAAGCTATGCAAATGAAATAACAAAACCTACCACTCCGCGCCCAGCAAGGAATATTTTGCCCCATTCATTTTACCTGAAGCCTGTAAATGAAAAAGAAATATATGAAATAATCCAACAACTAAAATCAAAAAAAGCCCCTGGTTACGATCTCATTGGGGCAGAAACATTGAAACATATCTCTGAACTCATAATACATCCATTAGCTCATCTGATCAATAATATATTCGGTTCAGGAATATGTCCCGATGAATTCAAGATGGCAGTTGTCCCATCCATATTTAAAAATGGCCAAAAAACCAAAACAAATGAATATAGACCCATATCTGTGATTACAGTAATAGCAACAATATTTGAAAAATGTCTGAAAAAAAGACTAATTAATTATCTAAGCAAATTTGATGCCATAACTGACTGCCAGTTTGGATTCAGAGAGGGTTTATCGATGAATGATGCAATTTTAGCATTGACGGGAGATATGTACAATTTAGTTGATCAAAGGACTCCTGCGATATGTATATTTCTGGATCTAGCCAAGGCCTTCGACACAGTGAATCATTCAGACCTACTGGAGGCCTTGGAGGATCTTGGGGTTCATGGTGTTCCACTCACACTTTTTTCTAATTACCTAAAAGATAGAAAACAAATAAGTAAGAATCAAAGATACCGTAAGTAATGGGAGAGCAATGAATTGTGGCGTACCTCAGGGTACTGTGTTGGGTCCAAGTTTCGCTGATAACATTGCTATTTTTTATTCTTCACATTCTTGGATCGATATAAGAAAAAATTGAAAATTAATTTCTACATATAATAAATTGGTTCCGACATAAATTACTCACCGTAAACTTCAAAAAAACATTTTATCTGCCACTCGCAGCTACAAGAACGGTTTACCAAAGTATGATGAGCTTACTTCCAGAGAATTACATTACCAAAATACAAAATGTAAATCAAACAAAATACTTGGGAATTATATTAGACTCACATCTAAGATGGAACCATCAAATCTCAAATGTTACCAAAACGTTGAGGTGTCTGTTATCAAAATTCAAATACCTGAAAGGAATTCTTGACGTTGCACAGCTGATGACAGTGTACTATTCTTTGGTGGAGTCTCTCTTGCACTATGCCGTATTGAGTTGGGAAGGGGTTACAAATAGTCATCTGAAGCAGCTACACATACTACAAAAAAAATACCTAAATGATGTATAACAAAAAAAATACCTACCCATCAAACTTGTTATTTACCACAGCGAATGTACTGGGTTCAAGGCAACTATATACGTATAATATATAATTAATATGTATAAAAATAGATCATTGATACAAAAAGTAAACAACGTTCATTCTACACGAACGATGCAAAAAAAAAACAGTTCAGATACCATTGTGTAAGTCGATAGGACAGCGTTGCTTCCTATTTCTGTCTAGGAAAGTATACAATCTCGTTCCTGACATGCACAAAACATACATAGAAACAAATAAATTCCATTGGATTAATCAAAAAAATATTTAAAGATTATATTCTATTAATAGAAAGAGATTCACTTGATATTCTTTCTGACTAAATGTCATGAAGTATACGATTATTCAAAGAAATGCCGTATCATATCTATACCTATGTGAGATACGATCAGAAAACCCATACTCAACCTTATCGGTCCTAATGGGTACCCTTCAGATCGTATGTTTTGATATTATTATTAGTATAGCATAGTCACACACAAGAGGTATAACAGCTCAAACTGTTATACACTTCAGTGACACTTATATTCATTCGCAAATGTATATTATTCAATGTAAACAATTGTTCTTATTCATGCGAATAGATATTTATTTATTATATTATTTATTTAGGTATTGAATTCGAATAAAATTTAATCTTCATAATATGTACAGGGGATATGATAACAATGGAGAAGTACCTCAAGTAGTTTAGCCTCAACATTATAACAAATGTTATCCTGTATTTTTTGCAACTGGTGGTGAAATTTACTTTTCATCACCAGTTGCGAAAACTTCTACTTTTCGCAACTGGTAAAACATTTGGTAACGTCAACGAGTTTTGAAAAGTGTCACTTCGAATGTCAAAATTGAAAAAAGGAAATTTCAGCATTAGTTGTAAAAAATACAGGAATAAAATTTGTTATAATTTTAAGGCTAAACTACTCGAAGTACTTCATTGTTATTATATTCTCTGTAAGTACATATTATGAAGATTAAATTTTATTTGAATTCAATACATAATATGTATGGTAAAAGCTAATTATAAATATTGATAACGTAATTTGAACAATTGGTAATATCAACCGCAGCTGACAACGTAGTTTTCAGTGCGGCATTAATTTCCGTGTATTCCATTTAAGTCTCTCCAAGGATGAGAACACGCTTGTAACGCACTAAAAAGTAAATAATAATTTAATATTCAACGACTATGTCGAAAAGCGTGGGGTGCTTTGTCGAAATTAATTAAAATAGTCCAAGATCCCAGAGCCGGAAAACCTACGTCATTGTAGCGAAGCTGAAATTTTGAGTATGAGTAGAGTGATATGTAGTTAGGGACTTATACATATTTGCTTGTTTGGAAGCGGGGCCCTTTCACAGGGAGCAGGTACAAAAGTAAATAAAAAACTAACGTTGAAGTATGGTAATGCGTTTGACAATTAATATCGTCCAGTTAGCCGAGTGGTCTAGGCGGGAGATCTTGGATCTGGATCTCAAAAGTTAGCGGGGGTTCGAATCCCCCCACGCCTGACAATTTTTTTTTATTTTTCCCATCAAAATTGAGAAATGACTTGTTTTTTTATTCAAAAATCCATCCCAAAACGATTCATTTCTCAATCTCAAATAAAAAAATCAACAAAAAATCGTCAGGCGTGGGGATTCGAAACCTCGCTAAATTTTGAGATCCAGAGCTTAGATCTCGTGCCTTAGACCGCTCGGCTAACTGACGATAGTAATTGTCAAACGCATAACCGTACTTCAACGTGAGGAAGAAATTTTTTTTTGTACTTTTGCACCTGCTATCTGTAAAAAGGCCTCGCTTTCAAGCTAGCAAGTACGCATACGTTCTCAACCACATATCACACTAGTCATGCTTAAAATTTCAGCTCTGATACAATGACGTAGATTTCTCAAAGATACGTTACCAAAAAACACCTCATGCTTTTTGGCATAGTCGTTGAATATTAAAATTATTTTTTACTTTCTAGTGCGTTAAAATCGTGTTCTTCAGTTTTTTTGAATATATTTTTTATATATTTTCAACTTGGATTAAAAAGGATCACATTATATTCAAAATTGGAAGAAATATTGTGTGAAACACATTTTCCTTTTCTTTTGCGGAACTCGCTTCGCTCGTTCTGCAGAAATCCGCCCGTTACGAAAAATAGTGCTTTTCCCAACTGGTTGCACAAATTACTATTATTCCATGAAATAATAGAGTATGAGCGACGTCATAAAATCATTCCACGAAAAGCATTCGTGATGGAGAATATCAATAAACAATGAGCCACATTTTATTTCGCAAATGTTAATTTCCCAGAAGGGGAGCCCAAAGAATTTTGATGAATTGAGTGAAAAGTTCACTTTTGAATTATGAGGAAAGATATTTTCGTGGAAAAATGTATCTCATATATAAAAAGTTCACTAGAAATCATCAAATTATAAAGTGTTCCTACAACTGAACACAAATATAAAATAGTGAATATTTTCAATTTTTTTATTCTTATTCAGTACTGTCTTCACCATCTTCTATTGGGGCATGCCTAGGCTTCTCAGGTTGACGAAAGGGCATCGACAACTGTAGTCGAGCAACGCCGATCGCAGTTTGCACTTGACCGGTGACCGCGCCTGCCAGGAAACGCCCTCGTTAAAAGTCCGTACAATTTCATTGTAGTAGCATACCATAGCTCTCAGGCATCATGCTGGAGGTCCCAAGTACATGGTTGTTGAGCTAGTCAAGGAATCCCTCATCTGTCTGGAATGGAAACATTGTGATTTTCCATGAAACATAAAACATGAGCAAATATCTGAGTTTTATCGAAAAACTTCCTTGAACTGAATGCCGTAGTTGCTGTAAAGGGTTTAGGAGAAAGTGAATCAGTATAACAGTCACCTTATTGCCATACTCAGATCAAAATGTGCTGAGTTAAAAAAGTTAAATTGAATTCATATGCGTTACTGAAATAAATCTTTCCCGCATATATGCAACGTTGTCGTTGGTCATAATTTTTTTGAAAATAATGATTCAGCTCCATTTGATAATAATTTCAGCCCAAATGAATATCCGAAGAAGACTGTCGTCACAGTCAAAATGTTGGATATGTCATTCAATCATCATTTGAAATAAAAGATCATTATTTCTGATTCGAACCAAACCCCAAAGGAACAAAAATTCAGCTTCTAGACTGATAAAAGCTCTGAAAAAAGTCATAAAATTCAGTAACTTGTTTATCCCGCTATGGAAACGTCTGATGACTGTTATATAAAATATGATCAAAAAGTCGATTCTTGATTTTCCACAAGATATCATTTCGGGTCCGTTTCCATTCGGTTTCAGAAGCGGAAATAATACGGACTGATCTCTAATGTCCCTAGTCAGCAGTTTTCCATGATTCCTTTATCAATTTATTATTATTCAATTTGAGGGGTTTATGGAATTCCAAATATCGGCAAGCTGAACATACAGGATGGTTCTTTGCTACCTATTCTGGAGAATATTATTAATATTGGAATTGAACCTTGATACTGGAAATACATTGGCCACATATTGACATGACGTTATGTAAAATTATAATAATATAACCGATAGTGATGAAATTGTTCACATCGGTAAATCCTCGAATCATTTGTCACCAATGGGATACGAGGACACTATGAAATTCATTGCCCAGAAAAATTACATATTCGAGTGTCACCAATAGAACAAACTAACCTAGTTCAGCACAGGAAAGATACCGGTCAGGCCCATCCAATTCGTAAACCACCATGAAGATTTGACAAACAACAGGAGGTGGAAAAATTCGAGAAAATGACCAAATATGGAGTCCATGGTCCGGCCTATTGGTGCTGGTTTCCAAAAAGGATGGATCTACAAGATGCTGTGTGGAAACTTACACACTGAGCACAGTAGGAGCTCACAATAGTTTTCAACGCTGGACCTGAAGAGCGGATCTAGCAAGTAGGCATACACGAAGACTATGAGAAAAAACCTTCGTTCACGACAGGTAGCGGGCTGTATATAGTTCATCTTTGCGCCTTTAGATTTCTGTAATGCCCGGCGACTATCGAGAAATTGATGGAGCTGATATTGCCCGGACTCATTTGGAAAACTTTCCTGGTATATCTGGATGGTGTCATGGTTTTGGGAAGGGATTTCGAAAAACATCTAGCAAATCTGCATCGAGTGCCAACCTCAGACTGAATCTTCAAAATGGCTTCCTATTCCAGGAGCGATCGTAAATATAGGCTATTTAGATTGACCGAGACCAAAAGATGAACACCAAGTGGTACACTTCCTAAGCCTGTGTACCTATACCGCCGTTTTGAGGAAGAATTGGCCGATATCGCAGATTGACATGAGTTGACAGGATATCGGGTCAACTCCCACTGGTCTCTTGAAATTGATAAAGCTTCCCACAAGTTGAAGGCAGCGCTTTATTCGAATCTTATCTTGACAAATCCACAGCAAATAGCCCTGTTCGTATTGGACACAGATTCGAGCAAAATCAGACTTGGCGCTGGGTTGTCACAGGTGCGAGATGATCAGGAGAGAGTCATCGAATACCTCAGCATGGTGATCTTCAAGCATCAAAGAAATTACTATGTAGTCAGGAAAGAATCTAGTCAGGGCAGTAGATCACTGCTACAAATACCAACATGGAGGAAAAATTCTCATCTGGATCAATCCCGCGGTCCTGGAGACGGTAAACCCAGAGGGACAAAAATAGCTAAATGGGCAGAAAAGCTGAACCTGTACCGTAACAAAATCAAACATTGCCCAGGAGAAACATCTGGGAGACGCGTTTGGAAGCCTGTAAGCATTGTCAGTGTATTGAATGCCATGAAGGAGGCATTGATATCAGACGCACATGAGAGACAAGACCAAGAAACCGATCCAAACATTGGTGACTCTCTATATTGAAAAAACGACGGAACT